>PVIU01000365.1:325718-340584 GCA_004026605.1 Ondatra zibethicus | reverse complement strand
TCTTTTGCATGTATTAACTTTTTGAGAACCGAGTCTTTTTGAATGCACTCCTTCCTAGGCCAGGAGGGATGGGGGTGGGCCTTGGACTTCCAACAGGGCAGGACACCATGCCCTCTTTCAAGGAAGAAGGGGGAGGGAGGAGGGGTGGGGGGGTAGTGGGAGGGGACCGGGAGAAGGGGAAGAAAGGAAAAAAAAATTTTTATTTCTTTAATTATGTTCTTGAATGAAAAAAATAAAACAAAACAATGTATGGAAAAAAATAGTTTAAACTGATTCTGAAATTAACTTTGCAATGAAAATGATATCTTGGTCAATTCAAAGAAGAAAGTCTATTTTATCTTGTGAAATCCCAAGTTTCTCATTGAAACTAATGGAATAATTACATAGGGTTTGTTTTTCTACATTAAAGTTTAGAAAAACATAGTCAATAGTATTTTCTTTTAATGAAATAAAATAGGTTTGATAACAGAGAGAATTTAAAAATACACTACTTGCAAATAAATAGAAATATGTCTACTCTTAACTTTCCCTTAGTCAGTTGATTGCTTTTGCTAATTCATTTCTTCAGTGTTTCTTATGCACTGATTCACTGTAATTAGTGAAAATTCTGTCCATTAGCATATGTATTTTAAGTCAAAATGTTGAAATATTTTCATGAGAAACTTCAAAATTAAGAAAAAATATAAAAGAACAGTATAATGAGCTCTTATTTATAGTTAAGATAATTCATCACCTTCTCTTGGGTCTAACCTGCTAAGCCTTCCTGACCTCTGTCCCCAATCTGTGTACCTTTCCCAACAATACCCCCTCCCCAGTCCTCCCATCTAGTCCAGGTTCCATATCTAGTGCCCCAGCATAGTTTGGCCATCCTTGCCTTGGTCAGCCTACTTCTAGGCTGCATTACCCTATCCAACTCTTCACCCAGCCAGATCTTGCACATCGTTTCCTGAGTCAAGCCAGAAGACTTCGACCCACCTTTCTCATCCATATGCTCTCCCCAGCCCTTGAGATCTGGCCTGATTCCCACATCCACTGTGTCTGCATGCTCTTTCCACTACCTCTTGGATCAACACCAATAACTAGACTTCTACCAAGACTCACCTGTGAACCCCCTACAGTCAGGCCCCTCAAAAGCCACATCAAATCTTTCTACCAAACCCAATCTATTGACATAATCCAGGCATCTTGTATACTAGCCCAATCCCCTGTGTCCAGATGACTTCATCCCCCCAAACCACTTGGAGCCCAGACGCCCAGTCTACTTAAATAGTCTCTCCTCTGCCCCAACCTGCTGTGCCCATATCAGATTCATAACTAACAAAAATACTCCAAATAACCAAATATCATCACAAAAATACAAACAATATCAAAGATCAAGATAGTATCTTCTCTCCAAATACCAGTACTAGAGAAATACTTTTCTAATGAGAATTATCTAGATGATTCCTAGCATACAGAATTTAAAATGACAATCATAAACTTCATTAAAGAATTCAAGGAATTTAATGAAGATATAAAGAAACAGCTCAATAAAATAAGGAGAAAATTCATGAAGAACAAACACCTGAGTGATGCCCAAGAAAACATACATATTTCAATAATAACTTTGAACATAACTTACCTCAATTCTCCAATGAAAAGATGTAGACTGACTGAACAGGTGAAGTAACAAAGTCTGTCTGTCTGTTATACATATCTCAACTTCAAAGATCTTAGCCATGGAATAAAATGACAGACAAAAGTACTCTAATCTGATGGGACCAGGAAACAAGTGGGAGTCCCTATCTGAATATCTGGCAAAATAGAATTCAAACTGAAACTAATCAGAAGAAACAAAGAGGACTACACCAAGAGGAGAGTTAATCAAGAAAACAATACTATCCTAAAAATATGTACCAAACTGTGGTCTAACAGTATTATATATATGTATATATGTATGTATATATATATGAATTTAATCCATTAATAGTGGGTAATTTAAACACTCCTCTTCCTTCATTAGGTAGGTCATGTAAGCAAAAATTAATCAGAGACATCAGAATTAATTGCTTCAATTATCAAATGAACTTAACAGAGAGATACAGAATGTTCTACCCAAATACTAAAAAGAAGCTTTTCAAAAGTAGATAATATCTTGGGACACAAAACAAATCTTTACAAATTCAGGAAGATCAAAATCAATTCTTGTATCCTTCTGACTACTGTGTAATAAAAATTAGAACTGATTTAACAAACAGATGCACAAAAATAATTTAAAAATAACTTACAGAACTCTTATAAGTATGAAAACTCATGAAGATTAAACAACATATTACTGACTGAAGAAATCAAGACTGAAAATTTTTGTGGAAATAAAGGAACATTAAAACCTAACAAAATCTCTTAGACATATTGAAAGCTGTCTTGCAAGAAAGGGTTTTTAGCTCTAAGTGTCTAAATTATAAAAATAAGTCAGAAAGAGGATAATTAAAGGATAAATGATTAAATTATGCTATTCAAAAAATTAGAAAAATAAAACTGGATGTGGTAGCATATGCCTTTAATTCCAGCTTCCAAGAAGCAGAAGATAGTACATCTCAGCTTGAGACCAGCCTGATCTATCTAGTGAGCTTTGGTACAACCAGTACTACACAGAGAAATCCTGTCTCAAAACAAAAAACAAACAAACAAACGAAAACCCAAATAAAAACAAAAAAATAAATCATGATTTGAATAAACAAGAACAAACCAAATCCAAACTCAGTAGCTGGTAAAATATAACAATGATCAAAATAGAAATCAGTGAAATAGAAACAACAAAAAAATTACAAATTTTAATCCAATCTGAGAGCTGATTCTTTAAGAAGATAAAAAGGATTGATAGACCCTTGGCACAACTAACAGAAATAAAAATTGAACCTTATCATACATGAACTTGGAAACATCTCAACAGACACTAAATTCTAAATATTCTTAAATTTAGAATACTATAAGGGGATATTTAAAAAACTGTATGCCAGTAAACTGGAAAACATGAAAGTAATGGATTAATTTCTGGATTCATCCAAACCATAAAAATTAAATGAAGAAGAAATCAACAACTAAAACAAATCCATAAGAAATTAAGAGGTTGAAATATTACTTAAAAAACATTCCAGCTAAGCTTTTAGGGCCAGATGAGTTCCCAGCAGAACCCTAGGAGAGTTTAAAAGAACCCTGAAGCCAATCCTCTTAAAACTATTAAAAAAAGTAAACAAACAGAAGGAGCATTTCTAAACTTCTCTACGTAATCAGTTTAACTCTAATATCAAAATTAAGGAAAGCCATATCAAGAAGGAAGAAGGAGAGGAGGAGTAGACAAAGGGAAAGTAAAGAGAAAAATACAAGCCAATATCCTTGATGAACATAGATGTTCAATGTAATCATTATAAATGAGATAAAGATATATATCCAAAAGATTTATCATGACCAAGTGGCCTTATGCCTGAAATACATATGTTTCAATATACACAATCCCATAAATGCAATTAAACACAAAAATGTACTTAAAGATGAAAATAACATGATCATCTCAACAGATGAAGAAAAAGTTCTTGAGACAATCCAACATGCCTTGTTAATAAATTCTTAGAGGATTTAAGGCTAAAGAGAACATTTTTAATATATTAAAAGCTATGTACAATAAATTTGTTTTCAACATTACCTTCAATGGACAAAAATTGAAGCAATTTCTCTCAAGTCAGAAATGAGACAGGTATGTCCACTATCCACACCCTGTTTCAATACTGCGCTCAAAATACTAACAAGAACAATAAGACAAGAGAAGGAAATTAAAGAGGTGCGTATAGATAAAGAAGTCAATCTATCCCTTTTATCAAGCGACATGATTCTATCTATATTAGAGATACAGAACATTCCATCAGCAAAATTCCAGAAATGAGAAGAGAAAAATTCAGCAATGTGGTAGGATATAGCATCAAAATGCAAAAATCAATAGCGTGCTATACACCACCCACAACATATAGAGAAGGACGTCAAGGATTCCCTCCTCTCATCCACAGTAGCCTCAAGGAAGCATATTAGGAACAACTCTCATTAAGTAAGTGTAGAAATGCTACAATGAGAAAGTTTAATCCTAGGAAGTATGGGGTAGAAAGAAATACTACAAACTGAGAGTCATCCTATTCTCATGGGTTGGTAAAAGGAATATTGTGAAAATGTTCTTTTGGCCAAAAGTTATTTATTGGTTCAATACGATTGCAATCAAAAGCTCTACCTCAATCAACGCAGAAATAGCAAAACCAACCCTAAAAATCATATGGAAACACAGAACAGATAGCCCCAACAATCCTGAGCAGATGAGCCAATTCTTGGAGGGTCACCACTCCAGATATTAAGATGAATTACAGATCCATAGTAGGAAAAACAAAGTGGTACTCGCACAAAAAGTAATATGTAAGGCAATGAAACAACATAAAGGGCCCAAATATGAGCACAGAGAATTTTAGCCATGTAATATTTGATACAGTCTCCAAAAACATAAGCTGAAGGAAAGAAAGCAGCTTTAACAAATGGTACTGAGAATATTGGAATTTCACATGCTGAAGATTGAAATTAGACCCATAGCTATCACTTGGCATAAAAAACTAAATCCAAATGGACCAAAGACCTAAATATGAAACCTGAATTACTGGAACTTCTAAAAGTAAACCTTGGCAGTGCATAATGTAGGTAAAATGTAGGCATAATGTAGGTAAAAGAGAGGGCTTTCTGAACAGGACTTCATCTGCCAAAGAGTAAGGCCAACAATTGATAGGAGGGACTTCATGAAACTAAAAGTCATCTGTCAAGCTGAAAAACCAATCAACCAGTTGAAGAAGAAGGTCGTAGAGTGGGAGAGAATCTTTACCAGCTGTACATTCTGACAGAGGATTACTATCCAGAATATACAAGAACTCAGAAAACAAAGTCATTAAAAATCAACCCATGCAGAAAGTGAGTTAGAGAGCTAAACATTATTCTCAAAAGAAGAAAAAGTGGCTAAAAAATATGTCAGGAAATGTTCATTATCCCTAGCAATTGGGAAAATGAAATGCAGAACATTGCTTTTAACATAGGAAATAATATTGCTCCAGTCAGAAAGGTAAACATTACAAAACCACTGAAAACAAATGTTGACTGAGGTGCAGGAAAAAGGGAATCCTTATTCGCTGTTGTTGGTGTTACAAAATGGGGCAGTCTATATGAAAATTAGTATGGATAATTCTTACAATGCAAAATATAAAGCTACCATTTGACCCAACTCTACTACTCTTTGTAATATTCTCAAAGGACTTGACAACATACTCTGCACATACTTGCTCAGCCATGTTAATTGCTGCTTTAATCACAATCGCTATGAAATAGAAAGAACCAAATTGTTCTTTTGTAGAGGAGTGGATAGTAAAATTGCGGTATATACGCAGCATATAATACCATTCAACTGTAAAGCAAAATGAAATTATGAACTTTGCAGGTAAATGAATGGAACTAGAAAAGATCATATTTGAATGAAATATCTAGGAATCATAAAGACAAGCATTGCATTTTATTTCTCATCTGAGATATTTCACATCTTCAGATGTGAGTACTCTGTTGGTCATTTCTGGGCAAAACTCAAAACATGTATTCTCATGCCAGATCCTGGGGTTTTGTGTTAAATATACTTTGGCTCTTTGAGGGAGCATTCTCAACACAAATAAGAAAATTTCATTGAAGCCATATATTTTTATATATACACAGTTACACATGTTATATGGATTTTTAAGGTGGATAGTTACTAGTATGATTTCTGTGACTCTTCAGACATCCTTATTGTCATTTTACCCTTTTCTTTTGTATTTATACTGCTTCCATTCCTAATTAGAGATCACACTTGCTTTTCCTATTTCTCTGATCAGATCACCTTTAATCTATGACTCTCCCTCTCTTGTTTATATCCTCCCCATGCTCTGGCATTATAGACTAGAGTTGCTTCTTTTTGTCCCACTGAAGAGCAAGGTAAGTCTCTATGGTGAAGACACAAGAGGACACCTAACCCTAATCCATAGATTTTAGAAGAGAATCTACACCACTACTTTATTAAACCAACATAATCCCTAACTACATTCTAAATGTTTGTCTTTATAACACTGGTAAGTGTACTCCTCACACCTCAACAAGCAAACTTCTCCTTACAACAGACCAACCATTACTGAAAAGCATAAGCAATCAAAATGTACAAAGTTTTGTCCATTGGTGAGGGAGAACAATTCTATATTATGTTTTAAATAAACGCTGACTGGTCGATAGTCAGGCAGGAAGTATAGGGGAGAAAACCAGACAGGAATTAGAGGCAGAGCAATGAGAAGAGAGGAATTCTAGGAAGGAGGAAGCCCATTCCTCCACATTCCCAGACCACCAAAGAAACAGGATGTGACCTGCCCCGCTGAAAAAGGTACTGAGCCATGTGGCTAACATAGATAAGGATAATGGGTTAATATAAGCTACAAGAGCTAATAAGAAGCCTGAGCTAATGGGCCAATTAGTTTTAGATCTTATGGAGACCTCTGTGTGATTTTCTTGGGGGCTAAAGGGCTGCAGGAAACAGGCAGGACAGAAACCCGGACAAGCAGCCTGGCCCTCATGTTACAGTCCATCCTTGTCCCAACTCATAATTCTGTATCTGGCGTTTCTGGAACATTGCAAAAGAGGGGTGGAAGATCATAAAGGCCAGAAAACCAGAGAGTGTGCCGTGAGATTTTTATCTCCTTGGAATGACAGAAGCTATGACCATAAAGCCTCAGCAACATGACAGCACAGTCATGAACTGAACAAAGACAATGTCAATAGGCATGCCAAATGGGTGGGGGAAAGTCCACAAGACCTCAGTTCTACAAAAAGAACTATAGAAAGCTTAAGAATGCTAGGTTTGGAAACAGTAGTCCTCCCTGGGGAAGAATACAGCGATTGGCTACCCAGTACTGAATGACCATCCATGAAAACATGTATACATGTAACATTATACATAATGAGAAAGTAATATTTACTAATACATAGAGACAGACATAAATATACATTTATGCATAGCACAACAATTAAGTTATAAAAAGAGGTCATGAATTTAAAAGTAGAAGAGAAAGTAGTAAATGATATGGTTTGGAGGGAAGAAACAGAAGGTGAAAATTATATAACTGTATTATAATCTCTAAAATAAAAGAGACACAAACATCAACCCCAGTGGCCAATGTCCTCTCCTGTTTTGTGTAGAATCATAAATTATATATAGCAAATCATTTTCCCTGTATTTCTGTAAATATTTAGTGTGAAAAAGACTGAATTTAATCAAAATAAAACTGCGAGACGACTATTTTCCCAAAAGGGAAGCTCATAATAACTATTACTAGGACCCCATTCTTTTTCAGCTTGTATACAGTGCTTCCCTTCTACTCTGACCCATCAAAGCCATTTCATACCCAAATCAGGTGATTTTACTGCTATAGTTTTCAATCTGAACCCAATGTGTCAGATGTGTTACACTCTTATATGTTTCTTCCAAGCCCCTTAAATTAACGTTTGGCTTTTATTTATTTATTTATTGTCATGCACTTTTTGTACGCTCTGTTAATGATAGACAAGTTATCTCACTTATTTTGGATATAGTCAATGATATTCATGGTCTCAATTGATCCATTCATTCATTCCCTGAAAAGGTAGTATTATGTAATTTTTATTAATTACTAATATGTAACACATCAATTTGTCATAAAAGCTATAGATTATATAGTAAAAAATACCTGTATTACTTCCACTCTATTATTTATTATATTAAAAATAGTAAGTTTAATCCATAGTATATTTGTCTTTGATGAGTACTTTGTGTCATTGTCTTTAAGGATTGTTGTGAATTAATGGATTTCTATTCTGTGTGGTGGAAAGTTTAGTTTACTGAAAGAGAGGTCTGGCCTTTGCCCTCAGCTACTGACTTGATCTCTAAGGCCCTAGGTGTCCTGCCTTAGAAGAGTGTTTGTTTGCGTAGTGCTTCAGCTACCAAGTGATCTAGCAGTATGATTGATGATGGGGGTCTTCAAAACATACCAGTGTGTGGTGGAACTTGACAGTGAACACATTAATCCAAATCTCCTGGAGGGGCAAGCCTACAGCTCAGCCACATGGCATATATGCAATTGACCCCACTAAGAACTTTAAGCATAGGCAAATACATTCAAATGAATGTCTCACCTTTGACTAGCAAACGCTTATAAAAATTGGTTTCTGAATTATAAAATACAGATACAATTCTGTAGCTCTCTTATCTTTATGTAGGAAAGATTTTAGAGAGTCATCTAATATATTTATTGCCACAAATTGGAGCAGAAATTTCTTCAGAGGGTTTTTGCAAGTGCTAGTGAAAATGGACTTTAAAGTTTGATAAGCAAGATTCAAAGGTTGTCCACCCCAATTTCCAATTGCAAAAAATCATAAGAGCTACAAAATATGAATAGTTCTTATTTTATGATGCAGTTGATCTTAAAATGCTGAGGTTATTTGCATTAGCCTGAATGAAATCAAGTCTGCCTAGGGAAGCAGAATTAATACTCCTTGGTGGTTTGAGAAAAGAACTCAAAAATACACTCCAAAGTTAAGGACTCTTGGATGTGAGAATGGTCATTGACTCAGTTATTTCTGCATCTTTTGAGAAAACCACGTTTTTCTTTTTCTTTAAGTTTTATTTTTACAATTTGTTACATTTAGGGACTTATGCATGTTGAAGCTTTACATCTTTATTATGGTGGATGACCTTTTCGATGTATTTCTGAATTCAGTTTCCAAGGGTTTCTGCTGTTGGGGGTAATGTTGTTCTTCTCTCTTTTTTTTTTTTTTGAGATTACAACATAGTTACATCATTTGCCTCTTCCCCTAACTCCTTTCAAATCCACCCATATACCCCTAGATGAACACTGACAATAGCAGACATGCTAAAACAGACGGAGGAAAGCCCATGAGGTCTCATTGATACAAAAATATTTTATTCAGAAATTCTGCATCTAGTTCAACAGGGATGTTGACATATAGGTTTATGAATTTGCTATAACCATCAATTAAACAATAGTTTAGAGAAGTTTGTGTCAGAGTATAATGAACTTGTGTGCAATTGAACCTAGCATGTCTTACTCTGTGAAAGCAAAAGGATAAAATATTGTTCAGCACCTTGGTCTGTGTTTCATCGTCTGCAGATTTAGTGTTAGAAAAAAAGTAAGGTCTGGTCTGCTGTTTCATGATATCTGCCCTCTCATGGTTTCATGAAGGCAAGCTTATGTCAGTAAGGCATAGGATAAAAACCCAGAAACCTGATCATCTCCACAGCACAATTGTAGGAGCTGGTACAGGCATGAATGTGAAGTTGTTGAGGTGTGATGTATCCATGGTCAGTGTCAGTATTTTCTATACTCAGACTTACCTGAGAACACAGAATCTCAACTGAGGACCTGTCTCAAATATTCTTGTGCAGTGCCTGACCAAGTAAGCTTGGGCTGTATGGGCAAGGAGGCTGAGAAGGGGCTAGAAAGCATCTCTTCATGATTTCTACCTCAGTTTTTATCTCCAGGTTTATGCCTTTATCTCCTTCCAAGGTTTCATGGACAAGGGAGCATAAAATATAGAATGAAACAAATCTTTTTCTGGTTGGTTTATGTCAGTGTTTTATCACAGCATCTTAAAACAGTTAATAAGCATAAGCCAGAAAGCAGAGACAACTTTTAACTCCCAATTAGTCAAATACTGGCCTTGATTTTTAACATTGACATAAAAGCCCAATGTTCTTTGGAGTTGTGATGACCATGTAATATTTTGATGTATGCATACATCTTATGATGCTTCAATTCAATTAGGGATTCAAGGCAAATATAACTATCTCCTCATTCTCTCCCTCTCTCCTTCCCTCCTTTTCCCTCCCTTCGGAGTTCCTGCTTCATGAAAGAGTCTGCGAGATATTCTGCAGGACACAGAAAAAAGTGACTGAACTGTCTTTAAAATTTCCTGCTTCATGGAAAAGTCTGCTGGATACTATGGGCCTGTAGGCTGAAGATGGATGCCCCAATGTGACAGAAGAACTTTGGGTGACTGTCCAGGAAGCGAGATGTCTCTGTCACTTCTAGAGTACTTCTTGTTTAATTAGGTAATATTATATCCTTCTGGAGTCTTTGATGGAGTTGAAGAATAGATAGATAATTATAGTTTTCCATTGTTATGATAAGAGATAAAATAGATATAGCTATTGTGACTGTAATTCTTCCTTGATAACTGTTTTGTTATATGTAATTTTACTATGTGAAAGTTAAAGCCTTCCTTTTTGTTTAAACAGAAAAGGGGGAAATGGTGTAGGAGGTCCTTCTGCATTTGTGTTACTTTCATTGGTTGAATAAAGAAACTGCCTTGGCCTTTTGATAGGGCAGAACTTAGATAGGTGGGGGAAAAGATAACTGAATGCTGGGAGAAAGAAGGCAGACAGAAAGAGCTGCTATGGAGCTGCCAGGTCAGACATGCTGGATGTTTCCCAGTAAGCCACGACCTTGTGGTGCTACACAGATTATTAGAAATGGGTTGAATCAAGATGTTAGAGTTAGCCAATAAGAGGCTAGAGATAATGGGACAGGCAGTAATTTAATTAATATAATTTCTGTGTGGTTATTTTGGGGGTTAAGATAGCCGGGCGTCTGGGAGCTGGGCAGCAGGTCAGAACCTGCTCCTCATACTACAGTGTGTGTGTGTGTGTGTGTGTGTGTGTGTGTGTGTGTGTGTGTGTGTGTGAGAGAGAGAGAGAGAGAGAGAGAGAGAGAGAGAGAGAGAGAGAACACACTCTGAACTCTTTTTTCTGGTTTTAAAATATTTTGCTTTCAATATTTTACTTCTAGGTTTATACTATATTATTCTACTATTATATATTATACTACTATTCTATTATACTATATTATACTACTATTAGTAGTAGTAGTAACAGTAGTAGTAGTAGTAGTATTGACAGTCATGAAGTAGCACACAAGGATTTCTTCTAAATATAATTTATCACTCATTGGTCAAATTATTCTCTCTAGACATTGAAAAATAGTATCTAAACTTCTACAAAATCACCTTTTGAAGATTTCACATATGTTAAAATATTATAGTTTATAACTTTCTATACTTCCATTCATTTAGCAATAACGTTGCTCTCCAGTTTTATGTACTTTTAGATGATATGACATCACACATTTTTGTGGCTCAAGAATATGTCGTTGTATGTATGTTCATGCTACATAATCTTTAACTATTGAGAAGATATACACTTGGCTTGTTTGCTTCTTTTATTTCAACTATTGAGAATAATAAAGGACAATAATAAAGGAGCACCGTATCTACCTGGCATATCAAACTCCCCTGTGTTCTAAAAAGCTTTATTTAAATTATTTTAGTTCCAAATGAAATACAAAAATGCATTTTTAAAAACACTGATAGCACAGGCACTAAGAAAAACAATTAATAAAAGGGACCATATGATCCCAAAAAGCTTCTGTAAGGCAAATGACACAATTATTTAAACAAGCAGCTGGCCACAGAGTGAGATATGTCTTATCAGCTACATACCAAGGAGAAGGCTGATTGCCAAAATATATAAAAAACTCAAAAATTGGGACATCCAGAAAACAAATAACCCAATTAAAGATGAGGTATAGATCTAAACAGAGTTCACAAAAAAAAGAAAAAAAAGAAATCAAATGGCCAAGAAACACTTAAAGAAATGTTCAGAATTTTAGTGATTAGGGAAATGCAAATCAAAACTACTTTGAGATTTTTATCTTACACCTATCAGAGTAATTAAGATCAAGAAGCCAAGTTATAGTTCATGCTGTCAAGGATATGGAGTGAAGGGAATTCTCATCCATTGTTGGTGGGAATGCAAACTTGTACAGCCAGTATGGAAATCAGCTTCAGAGAGATGAGGATTAACCTACCTCAAGATCCCCCTGTACCACTCTTGGGTACATACACAAGGGACAGCACTCCACTACAGAGTCCCTGGCTCAACCGTGCCCTTCGTTCTCTATGCAAAATAGCCAGAAACCAGAAACAAGCTAGATAACCCTCAGCAGATGACTGGAGAAAGAAAATGTTGAAATTTACACAATGGATTATTATTTACCTGTCAAAAGGGGGAATTATGAAATTTGCAAGTAAATGGATGGAACTAGAAAAAAAATTATCCTGAGTAAAGTATCCCAGATCCAGAAAGACAAATGTGATTTCTCTTCACTTACATGTAGATCTTAGCTGTTAAGTCATTGATAAACAAGGTACAATCTGTATAACAACAGAGGTCAGGCACAGAGTAAGAAACTAAGGGAGAAGAATGCATATTCCTAGGATGAAGACAAAGAATAAATAGTTACAGATGAAGAAGGGGGGGGGCTGGAATGAGAGGATAAACTGGGAAAAAAGAAGGGAGAGGGGGACAAAGGAGTGAATATTGTTGCGGGAGGTCCTTCTGTATATGTTTTGCTTTTATTGGTTAATGAACAATGAAGCTGCTTGGGCTGTGACAGGACAGTCTAGAGCTAGGCAGGAAAACTGAACTCAATGTTGGAAAAAAGAAGCCTCATAGCTGCCATAGGAGCCTGCTGAAACTTTACTGGTAGGCCACTCCCTTGTGCTGATTAATGGAGATGGGTTAGTTTAGAATATAAGAGCTAGCTAAAAACACCCTTAAGCTACTGGCCAAACAGAGTTGCAAATAATATAGTTTCTGTGTGATTATTTCTGGTCGGAGTGGCAGGAAAACAAATGAGCCGTCTCCAGCAACAGAATATCAGAAGGGACATCTAAACCTAAGGGTTAGTTGAGGAGTTGTATGGAAGCCTGATACAGTAGAAGCTTGCTAAAATATATATCTATATAAATGAAATCACTAAATAACAGGGAGACAAAGCCCCAGTTGAACACCTTTCTTTACAAAACAAAGCTTTCAGTACAAGGTATGGGTTACATGTAAACTATTTATTGGCCAAAGAAGTGCCATGGGAACCACAAACAATCTGGGCATTGCCAAGGCTGTTGGTTGCTCATCACAAATGGACTGTAAGGCCTTCTTATCATTGAAGACAACACATACACTGTTCCCTGAACATAGGAAAATTGTGCTGTTGCCTTCACAAAGAGCCTTCACCTCTTTAGGCAAATATTCATGGAACTGTATGTTACTCTGTATGTTACCAAAGGAGAAAGGTCAGCACCAATCCAGGCACAAACTCTTCGTTCCACAGTGATGTCCTGCCTGCAAGATATGCTGATGCTATCGTGGTACAAAGCTTGTGGGAGTCACCAACAAATACTGAATACGATTTAAAGACCACTCGTGAGATGGAACCTTGCCTGACACGATTTTGGTAGCCAAGTACCTGAGACTACATAGTCCGGGGACCCAGTGGAAAACCAAATAATGCTGTTCTGTTAAAGGAGCATAAGAATAAAATGACTTCTAATGACTTCCTTCTATATTCATAGATCTGTGCCTTGCTCAGTCACTATCAGATAACCTTCCTCCTGCAGCAGATCAGAACCAATATAGAGACACAGGAAGACAGTATGTAGAGAGTGAGAGACCTTAAAACACTCAACCCTAAATGGGAGGTCTCCATCAAATTCCTTTCCTCAGATGTCAGAGATCCCTGCAGAGGAAGAATCAGAAAGAATGCAAGAGCCAGAGGGGCAAGAGGACACCACGCAATCAAAGCCTTCTAGACGCAAGTATTCTGGTGCTCAAATGACCTCACAGAGACTGTGGCTGCATGCACAGGGCTTGTGGCTGTCTAAGGGGAGGTCCTAACACTAAGGAGGAAGACAGTCATATGTTTCCAGCCCTGACCCAGGAGCTATCTCCAATGATAACCAACTGCAGGTGAAAAATTTGTTTTCTCCTAGTTAGTCTCACTGGGGACATCTGGCTTTATGTTTTTATGAATTCCTGTATGTGTGAACATGTACAAATCTGCATCTTTATGTGTATCTTGTGTTTCTTTTTCTTTTGACTTCTTGTTTGTATTTTTTTCTGATGTGCTTGTTTTTATTTTATCTAATTTTACTTTACTATGTGGATACAGATGGGAGGGGAGTTTGGGAAGACCTTGGAGGCACTGAAGGAGGGGAAACCATAATCAAAATATATTGTATGAAATAAATCTATTTTCAATAATAGATATATTATATACAATATATAGATATATTATTATCTATTATATGTTATATATAATATATCTATTATTGAAAATAGATTTATATATAATTTTAATAGCTAAATATTGTGGAAAAATAATTGCATTTCAAAAAGAATCCATAAGGTAAGAAGTTAAAAGAAAAAAATAATAGATGTGTTTACCTACAGGAGACCTCCATAAGATCACCCATCTAAAAATTCTAGCATGGAATCAGGTCCCAAAATCCTGCCCCTACTATTGCATGTTGGAAATGGGAAGTAGTTTTATCTTGGGAGTGTGTCCATTGTAGATTGCTTATGCCCTATGGTTGACTATGTGCACACAGGCAGTACTAACTGAATTCAGAACATTATTAAAGATGATTATTGTATGTACTCACTCATTAGTGGACCCTAGACATAAACAAAGGACATTAAGTTTATAGCTCACAAGTCTAGAGAAACCAAATAGCAAGGTGAACCCAAAGAAAAACATATATAGATCCTCCTGGAAGTTGGAAGCAAACAAGATCACCAGGCAAAAGTTGGAAGCAAGAGAGTGGGGATAGGGGTGGAGGTAGGGGTGGGGTGGGCAAAGGGGAGAGGGGGAGGGAGAAGGGAGAAGGGAAGGACTGGGGAGAGCTT
>PVIU01000365.1:0-325618 GCA_004026605.1 Ondatra zibethicus | reverse complement strand
GAAGTTGGAGGGTGGAGATGGAGGAAGGGTGGATATTGGAGAAGGAAATAAGATATCTACATTAAGGGAGTCATTTTAGGATTGGCAAGAGACTTGGCTCTAAAGGGGATCCCAGGTGTCCATGGAGATGTCCCCAGCTAGGTACTTGGGCAGCAGAGGAGAGTATGCCTGAACTAGCCTTGTCCCATAGTCACATTGATGAATATCTTGATCATCACCATTTTGTCCGATGGATGGAGATAGAAACAGAGACCCATATTCACATCAAAGCAATGGATTGAGCTCCCAAGGTCCAGTCGAAGAGCAGAAGGTGGGAGAAGATGAGCAAGGAAGTCAGGACTGCGAGGGGCTGGTCCACCAACTGAGACAGTGTGCCTGATCTAATGGGAGCTCACCAAATCCAGCTGGACCAGGACTGACTGAGCATATGATCAAACTGGAATCTCTGAATGTGGCTGCCAATGGTGGCTGACTGAGAAGCCAATGATAATGGCACTGGGACCTATCTCTTCTGCATGTATTGGCTTTTTGGGAACCTCGTCTATATGGATACACACCTTCGTAGGCTGGGATGGAGGAGGGAGGGCCTTGGGCTTCCCACAGGGCAGGGTACCCTGCCCTCTCCTAAGGAAGCAGGGGAAAGGAGTAGGGGTAGTAGGGGATCGGGAGGGGACTGGAAGAAGGGAGGAAGTGTAAATTTTTGAATGAAAAATAAGAGAATATGAAAAAATGCAAAGAAAATAAAAATAAAATAAAAATAAGACATGAAATTTGAAGTGAGATATGATGATTAAAGAGTACTGGAAAGTGTTTCCAGAAGAAGTTGGTAAGATAGACTAATCAAGACATATTGTACACATGTATTCAATTTTCAAAGATAAATAAATATTAACACTTATTGTTACCATGTCTACTGTACTTATTAAAATTATTTTTAACTACTTTTATTAATTTTGAATGGAATCTGTTTTATTGGAAGGATAATCTTGTACTTTCAACATGAGGTTGAATTTTTGTTTAATGTACATACTTTGAGTCTTTGGTGATAATGTAAATTCATTTCATATATAAATTCTTATTTGTGGTATTCATTTAAATAAAAATTTCTCAAATAGATCACTATCTCAGAAAAACATTGAGGTTGAAAGTGTCAGCGAGCATTGATTCAAACTTACAATATAAATATTTATGAAATTAAATTAAACATTAAGTAAAATCAATTCAACCTTAATCATGCTCATTATTTAAATGCAAGTGAATGTAGTAATGAGGCGAGGGGGTCGCTTGTCGTAGAAGTCACCATTGGCTGTGTCCTGCCACCCGGCTCCCATTGCCCAGCTAGCTTATACCGAAATCATTACACAGAAACTGTATTCATTAAATTACTGCCTGGCCCATTATATCTACCCTCTTCTTGGCCAACTCTCACTCTTGATCTAACCCACTTCTCTTAATCTGTGTTCACCATGAGGTCGTGGCTTACCTGGAAAGCTTCTAAGTCTCAGACAGGAGCTTCATGGCATTGGCTCTCTCTGTCTTCTTCCCAGCATTCTGTTCTCTTTTCCCTGCTAATCTACATTTCTCCCTATCAAAAGGCCAAGGCAGCTTCTTTATTTAACCACTGAAAGCAACAGAAATACAGAAGAACCTCCTACACCATTTCCACTTTTTCTGTTTAAACAAAAAGAAAAGGCTTTCATTTTAACATAGTAAAATTACATATAACAAAACAGTTATCAAGCAAGAATTACAGTCACAATATTTATGTCTATTTTATCTTTTATCATAACAATGAAAAACTATAACTATTCATTTTCAACTCTATCAAAGACTCCAGAAGGATAAAATATTACCTAAGTAAACAAGAAATAAGGAACTTCCAAAACTCTAGAAATGACAGAGACATCTCACTGCCTGTACAGTCACCCAAAGTTCCTCTGTACTGTAGGGGCACCCATCTTCAGCCTACAGGCCCATAGTATTCAGCAGACATTTCCATGAAGCTGGAAATTTTAAAGACAGTTCAGCCACTTTCTTTTGTGTCCTGCAGAATGCCTTGCAGACTCTTTCATGAATCAGGAACCCCGAAGGATCATCTCACCTTTAGGCAAGTTCAGCAGTCCTCTCTCTATAGGTTTTTCATGTCCAGCTTATACAACAGTCCAGGCAAGAGCACTTTCTTGCCCAAATGGCTAACCAACTCCATAAGGAATCTCTTCAATGCCCATCTTCCTCTTGAAGTAGCTAGCACTGCCAGGAACAGACATGTCTCATTGTCATGAAAAGACCTAAGTTATTAAAACATTAAATGTCATATTCTCTCGTTTTTGAAAGAATGAAGAATGCCTATCTAACTGAAATATATCTCTATATATCTAGAAAATCTCATTAACATGACCACAAGCTTGACTATACAGATGATTATCCATTAACAACCTATATTTCCTAATTATACATTACATTTTTAAATGAACTACACAATCACAATACCTTAATCAAGATCAGAAATACATATACATATAACAAAATTGACCTTAAATTTATATCAATAAAGCAAAATCCATACCAATGCAAATTATTCATATCTATATTATGTCCCCCTTGAAATGTAAAAGAGCATTTATAAACAATATTTGGGAATATGGACATAGTTTTTTCTCTCCAAACTTCTTCCTGCTGTATGGGGGCTCTGTCAATCAGGTCTTTCATGGTGTATCCTGTGTACTAGGTTCATCTCAGTCACCAGATGAGTGACATAATTTTCTGAAGGTGATCACTATGACCTTTCAGCAGGGTGTGGTCTATGAAACCATATTATTGGTCTGCAAGCAATCCACAGATTCTCATCCTCTGTGAAAACAAATGAAGAACCTCTTTTGCAAAGCATCATATCCTTAGACCCAAATTCTGAAGTCATAATACCTTTAGAACGTATGTTGGTTTAGTTTGGCAGCTCATACAATGAAAATTCTCTCTGTATTTAGCTCCTTCACAGTCAAAAAATTCAAAGAAAACACAATAAAATCCATAATCCAGATATTCTGTGAATCTTCCATTTTCATGTGGCTTATTTTTCTTTATTTTTTAATCTATAACTATCTGTGCTCTGTCTCTTTAAAGACTTTATCTTTTTAAAATGTATTCTATTTCTTTTATTTTTTACCTTTATTTCTTTTCTCTTTTAAGCCTACTATGTACCTTTATTCAACAGTATGACCCATTTAGAGGTCTTTCATGTCTGAATCTGTCCTATTGTGAATCTGTAATTCTTTACTATCCAAGAGCACTTCTTAAAATGCTAAGCACTTCTTAAAAACTTAAGTTGTGCCATGTAGTGGTAATATGGTACTGCCTGTTTCCTGCCCAGTCTAAACCTTAACTGTGCTGTTATTATGATAATTGCTATAGTTCCAGCCTGAGATCAGCACAGTTCAGCATGGCAGAGCTGCTCCTGCCTCAGAGCCATTTGGTGCCCCTGAGCCGTGCACAGTTCCAGTCAGGCAGCGAGTCTATATTGCCATCAAGCAAGCCGTAGAAACCCTATCCAAATTCTCTGTCCCCCGCAAAAGCCCAGAAAGCCAAAATTTTAAAACCACCGCAGCTTTTTTACTGTCACGGCTGCTGAGTGAGGAAATTTTTTCTGCGGCACCCCACTAGCAAACAGCAAAAACTCTGTTAAATTCTGTATTCTTTTTGAAGCTCTCTCAGATTTTACATGGAGTCAGTCAAACAAGTTGGGCAGCCAATTAAAAGAAAAGGGGAAATGGTGTAGGAGGTAGTTCTTTCTATGTATTGCTTTCATTGGTGAATAAAGAAAACTGCCTTGGCCTTTTGATAGGGCAGAAATCAGGTAGGTGGAGTAGAGAGAATGAAATGCTGCGAAGAAGGGAACTGTGGCAGATGCCATGTTTCTCCTGCCTGAGATGGACGCTGGTTAGGAATCTTTGCTGGTAAGCTATGATCTCGTGGTGACATACAGATTATTAGAAATGGGTTAAACGAATATGTAAGAGTTAGCCAAGAAGAGGTTAGAACTAATGGGCCAGGCAGTGTTTTAAATGAATACAGTTTCTGTGTAATTATTTCGGGGTTAAGCTAGCCGGGCACCGGGTATGCAGCCTGTGCCTCTTACTACAAGTGAATGTTGTTCTTTAGATAATAATGTAAAATAATCCATGTAGATATTTATGTTATCAAATATTATATATATACACAAAAATGTGTATCACACTTGAAGGGATAACTCCTATAATTTATACAAATTTGTCATTATAAAAAATTACAAAAGCAAAAAATTATGAAAGTCCAATAATA
The DNA here is from genome assembly GCA_004026605.1 of Ondatra zibethicus. Lineage (NCBI taxonomy): Eukaryota > Metazoa > Chordata > Mammalia > Rodentia > Cricetidae > Ondatra > Ondatra zibethicus. Next base: position 321,304 of record PVIU01000365.1, on the reverse strand, counting down.
TTTGTATCCATACAGGCCATGATTCAATTAGATATGTGTCTAGTCCCCTACTCTAAGTGTTGATCATCTGAGACATAATAATTTAGGTGTTATTTACGGAAATTATTCCATCTGTTGGAAGGCACAGACTATGCAGAATAAATTAGCATTTTTTTTTAGCACTTCTAAGTTATCCTCTACCATTGTGATTTACAAACATTCTTAAAATATTTGGCTTTTGAAGAAACAATTAGAGATATCGAAATATATACTTTAACACATTTTCCATCTGGGAAAGTTATAATTTTCACAGAATTACAGACTAAACTGGAATTTATGGATCTCTAGAAGAATGTCTTTGACATTAAACAAACTTTTGGTACCTCAAAAACCACCAAATATATATGTGAACGTCAATGTCTTAATACCACAAACCATGACAAATTTATTCTTCTTTGACTTTGTTTTTGCTTCAAAATATCATATCATATATATGCTAAGAAACATCAGAACTTGTATCTTGTTAATGAGCTTAGTTTCCATCTGATCCTTTTGGAAATGCATTTGTTTGTTTTTGTTGGTTTTCCAGATTTAACAAAAATCAGCTTTTGGAAAAAGAAATGGAAGAATAAATGACAGTGGTGGCATTTTGGAATGATTCTTCTCAAGTTTATTCTTACAAGTATAGTGATAACATCCACACACAAATAGACACAAATTTACCATGGTCTGTTGTATTTCATGCTGAAAAATTAATATTACTAAATTATGACAAAGGGAGTCATGATGAATGCTTATTTATGGAATGCAGTTTGTCCTCGATGATGACAAAAAAAGTGACAAATATCTAAGGAGTGAAAATAATGTCTTTTTGCCACTGTAAACCTTTCTGAAATGGGAAGTTTCAATAAACCTAGGAACTGGTAACCCTAATGGCTCTATCCAGGTATACTTAGTATTTAATTATAAATATTTAAAATCTAGAGCCATGTAAGCACACTTAGGTCAAGTTTCTTCCTATAAAAAATTTTGCTTATCAGACCCATACATAAAATGAAAATGTAATCTTTAGAAATTCTGTCAATCTGAGCCTTGACTTATGTTCATGTGGTCTATCTAGCTGGCAAGATCAAGTAAAAATTCAGGGCACCATGCCCTCTTTCAAGGAAGAAGGGGGAGGGAGGAGGGGTGGGGGGGTAGTGGGAGGAGACCGGGAGAAGGGGAAGAAAGGAAAAAAAATTTATTTCTTTAATTATGTTCTTGAATGGAAAAAATAAAACAAAACAATGTATGGAAAAATAAATTAAAAAAAAGAATAAAAAAAATATGTGAAACACTGAAGCTTAAAGATAGGAAAAGCATGACTTCAAATCTCCTTCCAAAACTTATGCCAGCTAAGCAGGGTGTACTTGTGTGTCATGGTGTGTGTATATACAGGTAGATATATACACAACAAAACTAATGAATAAAGAGTTAATGAAACTGAAAAAGGAAAGATAGGTAGATGGGATTGTTTGGAGGAAAGAAAGGGAAGGGGGAATAATGTAATTATAATGGAAAAAAGAAAATAAATAACTTTTTAACCTATATATATGTGTGATATATAAATATATATATCATATATATAGTTACATAAACAGGACTAGATAATGATACCCTATACAGGTTTCCCTCATTGACAATTTCAGCTCATATATCATGATTTTTTGGTATACATTACTTAAGTGAATAGCATATATATTGTTTATAGTTACACAATACATATGAAACAGATATGTTTTTATTCTCTATGACATGACTTATCTCCTATTAAAACTGGCTAAAACAATCATGGATAATGAAAAGCAAGTTAGTAATGTTTTCAAAGCAAATATACAGAACCAGGAGAAGGGTATGTGTATCTGGGTAATCTGAGGCTTAAGCCATGGCTGTTGCTGAATGTCTGAAATTTCAGGACAGTGATTTATTTGTACTGTTTAAACATTTTGCAATAATCATAATTAATTTAGGATACAAACACACTTCATAATTAATACATCTAAAAGATGTTTAATAAAGTATCCATGTAATACCTTGTAGCTAGTCCTTGTGATTTCTTGCAAGAGTTCTTGGGAAATGCTCTTATTTAGAAAGTCACTTGCTTTTTAAAATAATCTTTATTGAGTTTTCCCAGTTTCAAACATGGGGATAAAATTCAGTGAGTGATAAGGAGCTAGTAGTTTGATGAAACCCTTCATCATGTCATTTCTGGATCTTAGAAAAGAAGGAAGACTTACGTACGTGCTTTTAGGAGGACTATAAACATATTCCTCTTTGTGCTTTCATTGAACAATTTTGAAGAGTATCATGAAAATCTGAAAACTTAAATTCAGTTTTTAACTTGTATTTAATGCATATTGCATTATAGTGACTTTTTAAAAAACAACTCCTTACATACTACAGGAAAATTCTTACTGCAAAGAACAACCAAAATAAAATAGACCTGTTAATACACATTAAATTTACTACCAATTTCATGTTTTTAATAACCAACATCATCAAACTGTCTAACATATATAGGCTGTATCTAATCCAACTCTGGAAGGAAAATAAATTTCAGGCTAAAACTATTAGACAGTAACATGGGGCTCATTAACAATATCAAAATTTATCTTTACTAAGTACTTTAAAAACAAGGGTCACCAGATTTTGTTATTTATTTCTAGTCTTTGAAATAAAATGCCCTGCTTTTGAAGAAGTTACCCTGGCAGTTAGTTTGTTCTAACTATGCAATAAAAGATAAAACATTAAATTAACGGACCCATCCTTATGTAAGCCTTTCAAATTTGGGAAAGAGGAAAGTAGAATAAAGCCAAACTAGAGATTCATGATTATGACTAATAAAAGTGAAGGCACATACATTTGACCACAGCCAGAATAAATCTTCCCCTGGATGCTGACTTGAAGGAATCTGGCTTTTTTTAACCTCAAAAGAGGTGGGCAATATGTTAGTAAACTTATACTCTATTGTGACACACTGCCTGCCTTAGGTTAACCTACCCGACTTTAGTCTCCAAGAATTTATTGCATTCTGGTCTCTGATCTAAAAGCCAGAGAAAGGACAGATGTGCTGGTGGCCGTGTCCCTTAGAGATATTCCGCATGATAATGAAGTAGGGCAAGGCAAATTTTCTTTTTTCAGAATACAATTGTATGCCCCTGAGACAACTTTTGCAATAAAATTACATTTTCCTGGACTCTAACATGTATGCTAAAACAAAAACCTACCTTGGAGGGAGAAAAGTTGGTCAAAGCGTACAAAGCTGAAGTCTATTGTACAACTCAGGGATCACCTTGATAACAGTGTAAAGCATATTTCAATATTGTTGAGAGTAAATTTTAAAACTCTTACCACACACGAAGTAGGGAGTCATGTGTGGCTATGTAGCTTGTTAAACATGGGTAGATATGTAGCTTGTTAATCATGGGTAGGTATGTAGTTTATTAATTAGCCTGACTTAAACATTTTGTGTCCTATACATTTATTAAGCAAAGCATTGCTCTCTTTACCTGTATTTATTAAACCTGTGGGTTTAAAATAATACCACTCCAGAAAATCCCTGTTGGCTAGCACTTTTCTTTACTAGGGTCACATTAGTTTCTGGATGATCAGTGATTGTGTCTTCTGGACCCTGTATCCCTGGAACTGCATCTTGTAGACCCTGGCCTCCTATCATCTTGTGAACCCTGGCCTCCCAACATCTTGTAGACCCTGGCCTCCCATCATCATGTGGACCCTGGCCTCCCATCATCTTGTGGACCCTGACCTCCCAGCATCTTGTAGACCCTGGCCTCCCATCATCTTGTAGACCCTGGCCTCCCTGATACTGCATCTTCTAGATTATGCCCTCACTGGTACTGCTCCTCTCAGTCCTGAGTAGCTTTCATTTTACACTCTGACTTCTTCTTTCTTTTCTCTGTGTATGTAAAAGAGTTGCTCCACCCTTCTGTGAATTTTTAAACATTTTTTTTTCTTTTTTCCATCCCTTTTCTTTCCAGATAATAATTTTTTCTCATTATATACTACTTTTGTTATTTACATCCCTGTCTCTTATTCCTGGATCCCTAATCCCACCTTATGATATGCGTGGCTTATGCCCATGGGTGGAATAAATAAATTCATGCAGGAACATATACATATACATAAAATTATTAGTAATAATAATAATTCCCTTCTTGACATGCTTCAGCTTCTTCCCTCTGCATTACACGTAATGTTAAGCTCCTTCGCATGTCTTCCATGTCTGCTTAGCTTTTCCTCATGTTTAACTATTTCCATCCAGTCTCATGACATCATGGTATTCAAACCCTCATGACATTAGGTCATACTTATTCATTTTTGCTTCATCATTTGTTTGTTTGTTTGTTCTGTTTTCTATACAGAATCCTTGTATTTGGGTTTCAAATGCTCATAACATTTATTCTCCTAAATCTCCAGCTAGATGTTTCCCATCCAGAGTATCTTCCAAAGACAGACATGCTTACCAAGGCATCAATGAATAAGAAGGTTAACATGGGAGAAGCAGACAGTAAACAGTGTTTTTGGTTGTTGGTCTTATGTTGCCTGTTTCTTTACTTCAATTTCACTAAAAATTTTAATCAAGAACCACTTAAGTCCATATCCAAGTTGCTATTTATTTTCAGATAAATGTTATATTTTAGTTTTGATTTTTTAAATATTAATAGTTTTTAAATAAGTGACCATGGCATTTTCATAATTCTTTCTTTTTGTGAGTTTTCTTTCCCACACCCCTTCTGCATCTCTTGCCTCTATTTTGATTGCTTTCCTATCTACATCAGTTCCCAGTCTGCCATGACGTACATTGTATTATCCATTCTGTCCTTCTCCCTGTAAGACTTCTCTTCCCCTCCCATGGGCCTTTCTAGTTTTATAACCTGTATCTTACCCTACCTATACATATATCCATATACATGAATAAAATTAAAATGTTGAATCTGCATAAGAGGGAAATATGTGCAATCTGCTATTTTATTGTACATTTCTGAAAAGAATTACGTAGCACTTAAGATAGGCTCCCCTAAAGTATTATAGCCTGTAGTCTTGCTGCCAATGCTTCTCTAAGAGCCTACTTTCACCTAGCTATGCTACCCTCACATTGTAATTTTAGATTCTTGTTCCCATAACCATCGTCAGTAATATTTTTTCAATATATTATTCAATATCATAAATAGAATATACTGGAAAGACCATCATACTTTTCTATGTTTTTCTCACCAATAATATCCACTAGCTTCCCCAATTCTTATCTTCTCCAGTAGGACAGCATTTCCTAAACCTTTCCAAATGATAACACGAACTAAGAAGAGTTGATTTCTCTGACTTCAAGCCTACATGCTAGCTTTCTTCTTCATGAACCACTTCATAATGAAGAAAAAGTCTGCAAGTCTTTAGTGTCTCAGTGCCTGTGTTAAAGGAATGAATGCTTACAATACGAAAAAATTCATGAGGTAATATTTGGATAAAGATTTGTTTAAATTTTTGCAATGCAAAATCAGTGTCTTTGTGTGGGTACTTGCACATGCTGAAAAATAACCAAGATCTCAGAGATTCTACTCACACTTCTTTGAGTTCTATCTTTTGGTTTATACACAATAAATAGTCAATGTTCAATAAATAATAGTCAGTGTTAGAGTGAGCTGAGAACGGTTATTCATTTCTCTGCCCCTTTATGGTATTTAAATGTCTACTGGCATGCTCTTGCTGCAAATCATGACCTATTCTGTGTCTTTTTTCCTCTTTATTGGCTACTTCCACATAAAGTACATTACAATATTTTGTAGAAGGGAAATTATGGTCATTCTGTCAAAATATTTTTTTTCCAAACCAATGAACCCACTGTATATTGAAAGCTTTCTTAGTTTCTCTACTGTGATAAGTAATCAAGATTTGATAGGCTTTCAACCACATTCGATATTTGAGACTGTGTGAAGTAGCAAATAGTAGAGCAATAGTAGAGACTGTGTGAAGATTTATTTAATGGTGGAACTTCAGAATCCAAGCTGGGAGATCAGCTTCCATTGGTAAAATAGAGTTCTAGTAACAAAGTGTGTGTGTGTGTGTGTGTGTGTGTGTGTGTGTTAACAGAACAGTCAATCTAGCACAAATATCAACATTTTAATCATTTAATTATACCAGCGATAGTGAGTCAGTAGACCTCATATGTCTTTAACCAAACTATGCTGCTTACAGAGCTTGTCAAGGGTTCTAATGATATTCCTAGCTTATGGGAACAGGAGGAAATAGGTGCCATCTTACAACAAAGGTGGGGGCATCAAAAACTCAGGCATGATGCGAGGCTTTTCCTTCTTTGGTAGAAACTCTCTATATCCTAAACTTCCCACTTTAAAAGAAGTCTCTATGCAATTGCTATCCAGTCATATAATAAGCTCATGACATGATTCTGAATTCTGTTGTGGATTTTCTGTTATCTGTTTTCACTCTTAAACTTTGAAGACTTATTCTACTAACTGAACATAAATTCCAGGTAGAAATGAAATAAAAAGTCCCCTCACTTCCCTAGTAGTTGTAGAAACTAAATGCCTAGAGCAGAAAACTGGGAGAGACTCCCGTGACCAGCACCACTGAGACCAGATTACCTACTGATGAGCGTGGGGAAGATCTCCACCCATGTCACTAAATCAAAAAGGCTAAGGTATAGTGTTCCCAGCTATTAATTTGTATAACAACAAAATTAACTACCATATCATTTTGCCAAAAATATTTGACAGAAGCAAATTAAGGGAGGAAGGATTTATTATGGCTCATAATTTCAGAAATCTCAGCTCATGAAACACAGAAGGAAAGACATAAGTCCTACATGCAGAGATTATTCTGCATTGAGGACAGGCTAGTGACGCTAGAAATCCACTCCTCATTGCCCTACTTCTGCCAGACATTGCCTATTAAAAGTATCATAGCCTTTCCACACATACACAACTTCTGAGAAAGCATGAGTGTGTCGGGACACTACTGATTCAAACCCTAACAGAAACTAAATGGCCAGATTATAGTAGAAGGTTGAGGAATTTTAAAAGACCCTTGCAAGGCTCCCAGCATGGGGAGCATGGCCCACTAAATAACTACTGAGTCTCCCAGATTTGCTCAACACACTATTATCCTGAACTCAGTTCTCCATTCAGTAACCATGAAGTGAAGCGATTGCTGAGAATAAGGAGTTAGTTCATCTCCAAAGTGGCTCATCTGCTTTACCAACTCTTCTAATTTCCCTCCTTGTTCAAGTTCTTCATTCTCTTTCCGATGGGCCAGCGAATGCCCTTGTGTGATGCTTTCCTGTATCTCTCTCTCTTTCCCCATCATCTTCCCACTACAGTTTCTATATTTTGTTTTTCCCTTTTAAAATGTTTTTGAGATTATTATATAATTATATCATTTTCCCTTTTCATTGCGTCCCTACAAATCCTTCCATGTACCTCACCTTACCTCTTTCAAATGAATAGCCCCCTCTCTCTTTCTCTCCTTCTCTCTCTGTCTCTCTCTCTCTTGCTATGTGTGTGTATGTGTATTTCTAAATATAACAGTACTCAACTGAATTAGATGGATCAGTCTTATCTTTTATTATAATAAAAAGCATCTCTAAGTTCAGCTAAATGTCTTTTTCTCTTGTAAAATTATATCAAACTGATCTTTGTCCTTAGTTATATGTACATTAAAAAGTAATTGCTTGGTTGATTAAAAAGATAGCTTCCCAGAAAATGACACAGGTCCCACCAACCAATACTGCATCTTATCTCTGTTGCTTTGCATAGATCTGGCCTATTTTCTTTCCTTTCTCTACACGCCCCCTCCCAGGTCTAGCAGCAATGTTCTCTGATAAACTTTGCATTTACCATTAGAAGATCATCTGGGTTCTCTTAGAAACACTGTTCAAAGGATAACGATCTGGACTGCCGATTATGTATATTAAAAACAATAATTTATAAATACTTAAAATCAAATAACACAGTGTGTTTGCGGAAACTTTAAGTCCTTTGCTGAAACCTTCTAGGGGTGGGAATTAAAATACATAGGAAAAGAAAAAGTAATAAAATGTCCACATCCACCTTCACCGCATTCACTGGGTCGCTGGCTCCTACTTTCAGCCTGTGGAGAGTTTCCCTTTGTTTGAGCGGCTGCAGCAAGGCTGCTCCTGAGAGCAATGCAAGCTGATTTATCACTGCTGCTCTAATCAGGGAGCTGTTGCTTCAGATAACTCTCCTGCCTGAAATATGAGACCTGCCAAGCCATTTAGTCTGATTGGAAAAGCAGCTATTCTCCCCTCCGCTTACATCCCAGAGCTTGAAAACTTTCTTCTTGCCCTTCAACACCTTCTGCTCTGTTTCAATGATTCAAAAGTTTGTAAACGTGTAGCAAAGGGGAATTTTTTTTTGCCTATTCAGAAACTTGATGCAATTTATAAATTGCAGAATAAAACTTATTCTTCCAGATGGGTATTTTATAGAATTACACAGTACAAGGAAATCTGACCTGATTTGCAGGTCACTATTTTACTTTAGATATCGCAATAAAACTCTAGTGGCACCCACATTTATGCTATTGTGTTTCTAAAAAGAACATTTAATAGATGCAACAGAAATATGCTATTCAAGAAGTTCTAAATGTACACATTTGTATGTTAGGGGTTTATGTCTTTTGTCTGCAAAACTAATGTAATTAAATGACTAAATTTTATATTTTGAAAACACAATAGTTCTTCTACTTCTATTTCTAAATGGCAAGCTTGTCAAATGAAAACTGAAGTTGCCCAGAGACTCAGAGCTAGCTGGAGTGGTTTCATTCTGAGAACTAGAGGTTGATCTCTGCTGATAAATTTCACTGATTGTAGTAGGCCTTCTTTTGGGCAACCAACAAGCTCCCAAATATGACACAGACACTTATTATTTGTCATGAATGATAAGCCTTATAGTACGCTTGTCCCTCTAAATCTTATATTTTATTATTGTTTTTTATTGAGCTCTACATTTTTCTCTGCTCCCCTCCCTGCCTCTCCCCTCCCCTTCAACTCTCTCTTAAGGTCCCCATGCTCCCAATTTACTCAGATCTTGTCTTTTTCTACTACTCATGTAGATTAGATTTATGTATGTCTCTCTTCAGGTCCTCATTGTTGTCTAGGTTTTCTGGAATTGTCATTTGTGGGCTGGTTTTCTTTGCTTTATGTTAAAAACCACTTATGAGTGAGTACATGTGATAATTGTCTTTCTGGGTCTGGGTTACCTCACTCAAAATGATGTTTTCTAGCTCCATCCACTTGCCTGCAAAATTCAAGATGTCGTTCTTTCTTTCTGCTGAGTAGTGTTCCATTGTGTAAATGCACCACATTTTCCTTATCCATTCTTCGGATGAAGGGCACTTAGGTTGGTTGCAGGTTCCGGCTATGACAAACAATGCTACGATGAACATAGTTGAGAACATGTCCTTGTGGCACAATTGAGCATCCTTTGAATACATACCCAAAAGTGGTATTATTAGGTCTTGAGGAAGGTTGTTTCCTAATTTTCTGAGAAATCACCACACTGACATCCAAAGGGGCTGTACCAGCTTGCATTCCCACCAGCAATGCAGGAGTGTTCCCTTTATTCCACAACCTCTCCAGCACAAGTTGTCATCAGTGCTTTTGATCTTGGCTATTCTTACAGGTGTACGATGGAATCTCAGAATTGTTTTGATTTGCATTTCTCTGATGACTAAGGATGTTGAGCATTTCCTTAAGTGTCTTTCAGCCATTTTAGATTCTTCTGTTGAGAGTTCTCTGTTTAGGTCTGTACTCCATTTTTTATTGGATTATTTTATCTTTTGATGACCAATTTCTTGAGTTCTTTGTATATTTTGGAGATCAGAACTCTGTCTGATGTCGAGTCAGTGAAGATCTTTTCCCACTCTATAGGCTATCATTTTTGTCTTTTTGACCATGTCCTTTGCTTTACAGAGGTTTTCAGTTTCAGGAGATCCCATTTATTAATTGTTTCTCTCAGTGTCTGTGCTACTGGGGTTATATTTAGGAAGTGGTCTCCTGTGTAAATGTGTTCAGGTGTACTTCCCACTTTCTCTTCTATAAGGTTCAGTGTGGCTGACTTTATGTTGAGGTATTTAATCCATTAGGACTTGAGTTTTGTGCATAGTGATAGATATGGTTATATTTTCATTCTTCTACATGTTGATGTCCAGTTATACCAGCACCATTTGTTAAATGTGCTTTCTTTTTCCCATTTGATAATTTTTGCTTCTTTGTCAAAAATCAGGTTTTTGAAGGTGTCTGGATTAATATTCGGGCCTTTGATTCAGTTCATACCTAAAGAAACATACCTAAAAATAATGACGGCAATATACAGCAAGCCAACAGCCAACATCAAACTAAATGAAGAGAAACTCCAAGCAATCCCACTGAAATCAGAAACAAGACAAGGTTGTCCACTCTCTCCATATCTGTTCAATACAGTTCTTGAGGTCCTAGCTAGAGGAATAACACACCAAAAGGAGATGAAGGGGATATAAATTGGAAAAGACAAAGTCAAACTCTTACTACTAGCTGATAATATGATAGTTTACATAAGCGACCCCAAAAATTCTACCAAGGATCTTCTACAACTCATAAATACTTTCAGTAATGTAGCAGGATATAAGATTAACGCAAAAAAATCAGTAGCCCTCCTGTACACAGATGATAAAAGGACTGAGAAAGAAATCAGAGAAACATCAGCCTTCACAATAGCCAAAAGCAGCATAAAATATCTTGGAGTAACTATAACCAAACAAGTGGAAGACTTGTATGACAAGGACTTTAAATCTTTGAAGAAAGAAATTGTAGAAGACACCAGAAAGTGGAAAGATCTCCCATGCTCTTGGGTAGGTAGAATTAATACAGTAAAAATGGCAATCTTACCCAAGCAATCTACAGATTCAATGCAATGGCCATCAAAAGCCCAGCAAAATTCTTCACAGACCTTGAAAGAATGGTACTCAACTTTATACAGAAAAGCAAAAACCCAGGATAGCCAAAACAATCCTGTACAATAAAAGAATTCTGGAGGCATCACAATCCCTGACTTCAAACTCTACTACAGAGCTACAGTACTGAAAACAGCCTGGTGTTGGCATATAAACAGATAGATCTTATAATTGAATTGAACCTGTTTTGTTTCATCTACATTTCGCCTTGGGGTTTTTTACCTTTCTTTCTGATGTTCAACTCTGTGTCTGACTGGCTGGCAGCTGCCTAACTGGCCAGCCCTAGGTATCTCCCCCTCTTTCTCCTTTGTTTTTTCCTCTCTCATGCTTTGATTTCTCCTCCTACTTATTCTCTCTGCCCACCAGTCCTGTCTATCCCTCTTCTCCTAGCTATTGGCCATTCAGCTTTTTATTAGACCAATCAGATGCCTTAGGAAAGGAAAGGCAACACATTTTTCATTATTAAACAAATGCAGCATAAAGAAATGTACCACAGCTTTGCCTAGTTACAGTAGTATTTGACATCATAAACAAATGTAACACATATTTACATAGTTAAAGTAATATTCTACTACACTTGATGTAAACACTAAAGAGGATATTGCACAGACAGTAGCCAAAATATCTGTGCATGTGACAGGAAAATCATTTCTTTTCATATAAACACTGAAGTAGCTGGTTTTAGAAAGAAATATTAACTATTTAAACTAGGCTTATGGATTTATCCAGTTAACATCAATTCACAAATTCTGTAATAAATGCTCTAAATTTCTTCTTTTGACTGATGTTTCCATCTTTTATTGCAATTTGGTTTAAATAATTCTATAAATTCCAGATGGGACTAGGGACTACAGGGGATAAAACTTGGCTAAAATGTGACTTCATTTGCAGGACTTGTAAATTTTTATTTTGTGCAATTTTATATGGAACATTCTTCTTTGGTGACAATATTGAGGCTTATGCTATATACAGAAAAATAAAGATTTGAAACAGTTTTATAGTAATTGAAGTTTAGGGCAGGTGAGATTTCACAGTGGGTAAAGAAAGGCATTACCCATGCAAACCTGAAGAAGGGAGTTTGACCCTCAGGATCTATATTAAGGTAGAAAGAAAATAACTGACTCTTCAAAGAGGTCCTCTGACCTCCATACATGTGTAAGGGCACACATGCACCCCATATGCATCACATATGCAACTCCACATGAAGCGTTATATAATAATAAATAAAATTAAAATTTAATTATTTATAAAAATAATCTGTTAATTTTCAGTTCTGCAGTTAATCTTTTATCAAGAACAATTAAGTTTATTTTACAAAATCAAAAAATTATTTACTGAAGTAAGTTCAGATAATCTTTTATTAGTAAAATTTGTGATATTAAATCTCTAATGTAGTAAAACACTATACAATAGGATACATATATGTTTAATATCTTTATTTCAATGTAAATTTAATGGTATTTGAATGCTTACTGTATTATTTCATGCAGACATGAAATGCCTGAAATACTTTTAATTTACTAATAGGAATTATATCTTAAATCTTGAAAAATTATATATTTATATTTATGTAACTGACTTATGAAACCACAAAAACTTTCTTAACATTTTCTTAGGAACATAATACTTAACTTAGCTCCAAACACATATATTAATTTAAAAGTATTTATTAAAAAGGAGAGCTGTATAGTTCTGTTTGTACGATCCTAGCCAAATCAGGTCACAAAATTTTTTTTTTTGGTTTTGATGTAAATATTATTAAGGTTCATTCCTTTTTAAGTTAAAAAATTTGTGAAACAGTGAACTAATTAATATCCTTATATAAAACTTTGGAACATATCTACCAAAAAACTATAAAGATTAAAATTTTATCCATTATAAATGATAATAATTATTTATGCTGTATAACAAGATTATTTCATAAAAGCAAATGAGTATGAGTTTACTGATATCCTCACAGCAAATCACAGAGGAAAAAGTAAGCAAATTAAAGACACCTGTTTTGTTCACAGTCATTTCAGTATCCTCTTTCAAGTTTAAACAAATTTGCTCAAATAAACTCAAAACATAAATTATTCAAATCTGTTGATTGCATTAGTTTGCTAACTTAACTGTTATTTTTATAAAAAAAAAACTTCTTTAACTTTGAAACCTTTGGTAGCATGGACTTAAAATTAGCATGCATTACTCTGCACTTTGGAGACTGCTTGATCTGTTTTTGTCCTATTTCTTATCATCAATAATTACATCTTAAAATAAAGTAAAAAAGAAACATTGACTTTTTTCACTTATTTGAATCACTTTATCTTCTTAATTTTGAAGACAGGACATTCTCTCAGTTTCTTTCTGTGTTTCTTGCTACTTTGTTTAAACTTACATTCTATGTTCCCCTTTCCTTAATTGCCTAAGTATTGGTGAGCCCAATTTTAAGATTAGGAAAATGAAAAAGAGAAAAAAATAAACAAACAAAAACCATAACACAAAAACAAAGTATTTCTATGTTTGTTCTTGGCATTGTATTTCAGTTGCTTGCTTAAATTACATCACACATTGTGGTAACTCTATGCTTAAAATACCTAACCTAGCAGTAGACAGCAGGCTCGCACGCCACCTGAGTGTTTGATTCCTCCTCATATCGATCATATCCCACACCTGAGTTCTCCTACAGTGAATGTGCTACTCTCATCAAGCCCTCATCTGTCTTTCTCATCTATTTTAGATAATGGAAACACTAATAACTTAATAAATTTGATTATCCATTAGATCAGTGCATCACTAGAAACATTTCAGTTATTAGAGGAATTTTCTTTTTAACCAAGCAGTCTTTATGAATGGAGAAGAATCCAGAAGAAATGAACCAGGAGGCATGAGAAGAATTTAAGGGAGGAAAGTAGACTGACATGATCACATGATACAATCAATACTAGACTGTCTTGAAATCTCCTCTGCCACAACTATTAATTCAAAACTCTTCATGTTAGCCTCACTCAGATTTTTAGGGAAAGAGCAAAATCCAGCCACATTCTTTGTCAAAATACCACCAGAATGGTCTTTAGGCCATTTGCCAGTATTCTTCCTACCTGAAGCCTCCTGATAAGAGCCTGGCATTCCATATCATAAGCAGCACCATTGTTTTCTTTGCTTCCACTCTAATGGCCCATTAAGCCCACCTTAAAGTGGAAAGCTATATTTCATGTTCAAAATATCCAAGTTCACATTCTGCCAACAAGCTTCTTGGTAAGGCCTGTGATAACAAAACCCTACTCCTGGTACCAAAGTCTGTCTTATTCACTGTTCTAGTGCTGTGAAGAAACACCATGAGCAAAGCAATTCTTATAAAATAAAGCATTTAATTGGGGGTTTGCTTGCAGTTTTAGAGGCTTAGTCCATTATCAGGGTTATGGTGGTCCACATGGTGATGGACAAGAAGATGGGCACTTTACATCCTGGTTTTCAGGCAGCAGGAAGTTAGAAAGTCCAGGCCTGGCATGGGATTTTTAGAACCCCAAAGTCGACCTCCCAGTGAAGCATTTTCTAAAACCTTCTCCATCTTTTATATTATCAAAGATGCAGATATTTTGTTTCTTTTGTGTTTTTTGTGTCAAAGGTAAACTTATTAGCTGGATGAGCATCAAACTTCTAGGAGCTAACACAGTCACATCAGAATTTGTGTTTTCAAATCTGTTCTATACAAATGTATGAAGATGTCTTGACAAAAATGAAGTCACATACTGTCCTGGCTAGTTTTGTGTCAATTTACTACAAGCTGAAATCATAAGAGAGGATGGAGCCACAACTGAGAAAATTCCTCCATAAAACTGGGGTGTAAGCAAGCTCTTAGGGAATTTTTTAAATTTGTGATCGATATGGGAGGGCTGGTGGTCCTGGGTTCTAAAAAAGTACAAATAGTGCAGATGAATTACTGGGTAAATGAATTATCTCCTTATCAAATAAGGTAGCAATTATAAGAAAGAATCCATGATAACTCTAATTAAAAGTACCCACAAAGACTTACTGAAAGTAAGAAGCCTTTCTCAAAGGGAATAATGATGAACAGTGATAAGGAAGCATAAGACAAATAAATTCTTTCCTACCCAAGTTGCTTTGGTCACAGTGTTTCATCTTTGTATTACTTTAATAACCCTAGGACACATATATGATTTGTGCTCTCAATATCTTTGAATTGCTTCAGACTTATAAAAATAAGATCCTGAATACTGATGAGGACACAAAAGAACCACCTTGACTGTGAGCCTTTTGCCTGTCCTGGTAGCATTTCTCATTATCTCCCACAATACAGAGCATACACACACACACACACACACACACACACACACACACACCACAAAATTCTCCAGTCGCATTATCTTCTTTCTGTCACCTCATTGTGTGTATATTTCTTCATGAAGACATTGTAATTACTTCTTGGATTAGCCTTTCCTCCAAATGCAGACATGGGTAGCTTTCTGTACACTACTAGGACTTTGCTCAGTTTTCAAAATAATCTTAGTAGATATACAGAGATAGTTGTCAAGGTAATGCAAAGTGTTCAGATGTTCTGTATATTTCCCAGGTTACTGTAATTTTACCATAGTATGACACATTGTGAAGTTATAGTGACACAATTTTACCATTTTAAGCTATACTTTATTAATATTTCCTTATTACTACACATTTTTTATGTTTTAAGAGCATACCAAAATATACTAGATAATGGCTAGATGCTATGGTATTTTAAATAATAATGTCCTCTGTAGGTTCACATATTTGAATGCTTAGTCATTAGAGGTTGGAACTACTTGGGGAAGATTAGTAGGTGTGGCTTTGTTGGAGGAAGTGTGTCATGGGAGCAGGTGACTCTGAAGATGTGAAAGCCTAAACCAGGCCCCATGTCTCTTCCTGCTGCGTATGGATCTGGATGGAGAATTCTCAACTACTTCTCAAGCAACATGTCTGTCTGTGTGTCACCATGCTCCCTGCCATGGTGATAAGGGACTAAGCCTCAGAAACTGTAAGCAAACCCCAATTAAATGTTTTAGGAGCTGCTATAGTGATAGTGTCTCTTCACAGCAATAGAACTGCTTGCATGCCCTCTCTAATTGTTTTTTTTTTTTTTTTAGTTTTTGGGGAGGAAGGATATTTTTGTAATTACAGAACTTTAAATATTATATATATTTTTAAAGCCTTGTCTACCTATAATGATCACATTGACATTGATGCCTCTTCCCTGGCCTCCTGAGTCTAAGATTATAGGTGTGTAAACTTACAATCTGCAAATATTTTCTCCTACTTTGTTGCTTACCTCAATTTATAGATCCTATATATGAGAAAATTCATTTTTTCTAGCCCTGCCCAAATTTTTGCAAGTCAAATGGGAAAAAAAGTAGTCTAAAATACAATACACTGAGGACTCATTCTATTTTAATATGTAATTAAAATACTTATTATATATATAAATATATATTATATATAAAGTTGTTATGAGTATAGTTGTATGCTATCCTTCAGAATAAAACAATTTTGCATAATCTGTGAGGAGAAGTTTGTTTGTGTATTGTAAATGGACCTTACCTCAACAGTGAATGCATTCAGTTGCATGACAAAAAACAGTTGATCTTATGTCTTTTCTGTAGTGGCTATTCAAAAAGAGAAAAAGAAAACATCATCATTAAAGTCAGGAACAGGACACAGATCCTCAGTTGCACAGCTTTCAAGTACAAACCAAGCACAAACCAGGTAGAATCATTCATTTGCATCATCAACTAGGATGGTGCGTGTGCGTCAGTGTAAGGAGTTTCTTCAACTTCAGTATTTGCATCTTAAAGTTGTTATTGTCTGGGCTTTAATTTCAGTTTTGGAAGAAGATATATAATCAAATTAAATGTTAGTCCTTTGACAGTTTCCTAAACATGAAAAAAATCAGCCTGATATGTTTTTACTTCTTGGGTTTCAACATTTTTCGTTAATGTTCACTAAAAGAGGTCCTTTTGAGGTAGTGCTGTTTGTAAATTCTTTATGTCAACTAATAAAATTCACTTGCCATAGCATGAAGACCAGAAATGAAAGATAAGTCTAGAGATGTGCCGTGTACCCTTATTAACCACTGCTGAAAACTATTGTGAAGTTGTGTATATACAGAATGAAAGTGGTGGCCTAAATGTGACACATAGTTAAGTAAGAGGTTTGCCTAAGAATATTGTACACTTACCATAGTCCTTCCAGGGCATCCTGCGTCAGAGCTCCATGACCATTGGCACTGATCAAAGTAAGAAGCTGGTTTATAATAATGAGCTGCATTTTCAAGAGAATGATTGATTCTTTATGAAATACACAGATTCTTCCAAGGCCAGTAGGTTTATATGAACGGATTTGCTTGGGAAAGAAGAAGGAAAGAAAGAAAGAACAAGTGGCGGAGAGGAGTGGGCCGAGGAGGGTGGAGAGACTGAAAATGGGGTCGTGGGTGGACGAGGGTTGAGAACCGCAGACTGCCTATAATATCTGTAATCATTTTCAGAACATACAAAACTAGAATATCATTTCTTACTCCAACTCCAAATTGATCAGCTTTCCAAGAACTGAGTGGCATATCCTACCATGAATTAGAACATTCATCAATTGAATGAACTATGAACTTAAATTGTTCAGGCTTACCAAATGACTGAAGGGTTCTGTTTAATAACTTACTTAAAAGCTGAGTTGTCTTAGTCCTGTTAACTAACCCTCTTTATTTTTTAGAGAGATGTATAGCAGAACATTTTTATATGTGTAACTATTTACACGAACAAAGGTGTAAAACATTTTATTTAAAATAATTTATGAAGTATCTGTGCTAAAATAGTTGTATGTTCCACAATAAAACAACCAAGCAAAGACAACAAGCCATTTCTGAATCTACTATAAAACTACATAATTCAATAAATTGCAAGAAATCTCTATCAAAATATTTCATGGGGTCATAGAAAGATTTTATTACTTTTAAATCAGAAAAAGACACCTGAAAGTCTGCATGAGGTTAAATATATATTATTGTAACATGAATTATTTTGTTATGTATTAGGTTTCATCCCCTTTCAAATACCCTTTTTTTCTGGCAAATATTTCTTGGCATAGCTTCCTGTGAACTCATGTATATCAAATATCTGTATATCGTAACTACAGATATGTGCCACTGACTGATAAAAAGTGTATAAAGCATCATATTATGCTTTAGCTATCTAACAACATGACACATAACTTGGATATAGTATATTTAATTGATTTAAAACATATTTAAAAAGTAATATTTGCTGCCTGGTAATATGTTCAATAAATATATGTTTTAATTATCAAGAATTTAATGTGCCATCTATGAAGTGAGTTCCCTGAGGAAATGTTTACAACATTACGTATTTGAAGCAGCCCACCCACTTCAAAGTTTTCTGTTTCTTTCAGATCAGGATGGCACATAATCAAATCTTTGGAATATACTAAAGAGAGCATAATGGACAAAAACTTGTAGTTAGCCTTTAGGAATAGCAGAATAAGCATGGATCTCTTAAGGCCTGCACTTACTGCCCTAAATACCGCATATCTATAAATACTATAAAAATAACTACATTGTTTGATATTTTCATATTCACCAAATAATAATTACTTCTCAAAACTAGCTGTCATTTCTCACCATTGTTTTGAGGATTGCAAGACTAAAGACAAATATCATGGGTATTTAGTTAAACCTAGACAAGAACTTGTGATTAATCCTTGATACTAAAGTTAAAGAACTTGGATTTAGGTTTCATGAATAGACCTAAATATATTGACTTACATATCTCCAATCCACAATTATTAACAGTACATTGAAATGTAGATCTCACAGATTCCATAGGAGAATATAATGCAAAGCAATTAAGCAGTCAAAAATATTTGGATGATAACCTTTCCATAAAACCTGCTTATTTCCTTAAGTGTCCAGAGACAACTTTCTTTGTGTGTACTCTCCTGAGAGTTTGATACCGAGGCTGTTTCTACCTCAGTGAATGGGGATGACGCTTACAGAACCAGTGTTTGCCTTTCCACATGAATTATACGTCCTTAATGCTGAAATATTTGGCAATATTTTTTGGCTAGTGAAAGGTCATAGGTCAACATGGAATAACTGTTAAAACTGTAGGGCCACTGTCAATGCCACATGCACTTACACATGTATATACAATGCTAAAAAGGAAAAAAATCTGATTTTTAAAATTAAAATCAATTTCCTTAATAAATTTTCTCTGTTTTATTAAATTTAAAGCTCCGAACATTTTTGTGTGGTCAAATTTCCTTCTTCCTAAGCAGTTAGCTGCCCTGGTGGGAACTTTGGAAAAGTTCTAGTTTTAAAGTAGAAGTGATGGAGAGAAATGGAACTTCAATACAGACATCTGATTAAAACCTCTCATTGAAAACTTACTCAGAACTGAAACTTCTGTTCAGTCCAATGTAAAGTAAATCACTTTTGCACTAGTGGAGAATATTTAGATATTATCAAAATTTCCCAAGATAATTATATTTGTTATCTTCTCTTATAGCTGTTTTCTTTCTGGTGTCAGTGTTTGGAGCTTTGGATATTCTCATGTTAGGAAATATGAGAATAATCTTTTTTTTTCAGAGCTGAGGACCAAATCTAGGGCCTTCTGCTCGCTAGACAAGTGCTCTTTCACTGAGCTAAAGCCCCAACTCCATTTTTAAAGAAAAGGTAATTTATTTATTTTCATTTTATGTGAATTAGTATTTTGTCTGCACATCTGTCTGTCTGTCTGTCTGTCTGTCTGTCTGTGCTGGGAACTGAACCCGGAGCTTCTGGAAGAGCAGTCAGTGCTTTTAACCATTGTGCTATCTCTCCAGCAGAGAATAACTTGAAAATCATCAACTTAATGTGTGCTGCTCATTTTATTGCATTCATGAGAAAGTTTCCATGTATTTAATTTCTTTTCTTTTGGGCTAATAAGAATGAATATGAATTTCTAGGTATTATTTAGGAAGTTTCTTATAAATAAGATAGAGCCAATCTAGTAGTCAAACTGATAATTGAATCTATTGAATTCTTTCCTGTTGTTGTATAAAATATGAAGGCTTCCACATCTTGTAATATATTTTTATTGGTTACAAATAGTACATGTCTATTTTCTGTACATCCTACACTTAAAATACAGTATTCATTCCTTTTTTTCTTGACAATATACGTTTAATGTTGCGGGCACAATGCTAGCTCAGTGGCATCATATTAAGAATCCCTGGAAATATTCTAGCTTTCTTTGAAAGATGGGGTGTAAAGAAAGAAACTCAGACAGTATGCCAACAGGGGACCCTCTAGGGTAGAAGAACGTGCTTCGATTAGATTGTGTTGCATATGCGACATTTGATCTCAGGTTCCTCAGCTATAAAATTATGTCACAGGAATGTAAATATAATTCAGAAGACAAAGAAAAAGTATAACTTTCTGGGATAGGTTATAATTTTTTAATTTGAAACACTGTGGTGGAAACATATTTGAACTTTAAAGAGTAATAGATGGTGATTAAGTTTCAAAACAAACAAAAACAATGAGCTGTGAGTGTCTCTCTCGAAAGCACTTTCAACTTTGTGTTATATCTATTTAGAAAGCTATTTATGATAAAATTCCAGAAAAACAGTTAAATTAATAATTTCTAATAACATGATATTTGGTTTAATATGACCCCAGCAAGGAGTTCTTTAGAAATTAAATATTGATTAATATCTGAAAAGATAGTGACAATCTATCTGAAGACCCTGGTTTACATAATCTTTAAAGAGAAAAGAAAACAGAAAGATGTAATAAAATATTTTCTACTCATTTTAACAAGCACTTACAATATGTCTAAACCTTTTGCTTATGGTAACCTGTTTGCCATGGTCTATATTTTGAAAAGGCATGTAAGCTCTGCTTTACCAAATAAAATATTCCTTTAAGGAAGCTAATTTTGAAAGTAAAAGCAGAGTAATAGCAAATTTTTAATAGATAAACTGAACCAATCTCTAGGTAGAATGTATGTGTTTAAGGAGTAAAACAGAGAAAAACAGAGAGGAAGGGAGAGAGGAAAAATGTGCCTAAGAATGTTTGGCAGAATTGTTTGGGTGTTTGTGTGTGTATAAAATGATATAATGTCACCATTTGAGGCACAGAGATTATTATTTGACTTGTTTATTAAGAAAAGGACTGAATAGCCACAGTAATGTGTGTACGTTACATTCCATCTTTAAGTGGAGGGGAAGAATGTCTTCATGCCTTCTCATATTTGACATCTTCTAGCAATTCGACTTTCTTTTGTATTCCCAGATTCATAAAAATTGAAAAAAAGAGTAAAATATATGAATTGAATATATTCAATAACACTGAACCTCAACATCATAAACAAAACACTCCTAAAATCACACATACAACACAGAAGACACCTTTATGAAAATATCAATGTTAAGTTGACTATCCTCTTAGTCAACTTCGATTAGATGTGCTGTTTTCTGTAGATAACTGTGTTATTTTGACTGTTCCAAAATACAAAATTTTCATGAAAGGAAAAGATATTTCAGAAACAAAAGCAAGATGATAGTAACATACTTT
Source organism: Ondatra zibethicus (assembly GCA_004026605.1). Taxonomy (NCBI): domain Eukaryota; kingdom Metazoa; phylum Chordata; class Mammalia; order Rodentia; family Cricetidae; genus Ondatra; species Ondatra zibethicus. The sequence continues at coordinate 299,706 of PVIU01000365.1, read as the reverse complement.
TTGTACTAGGAGCGACAAAGCGCAATAGTCTCTACAATAGAGCAGCAGCCACACAAATGAAACCTCTCCGGTCCACTCCCTCTCTCTCCTGGGTATTGGGTATAATGGGCTTTTATTTCTATTTTTAAATGGGGTGTTGGCATAAGGAAATATGGCCAATTGAACAAAAAATGTTTGGGACTAGTTTATATTAAACAAGTTTTCTGATCTTATGGGTTGTGTGTGTATGTGTGTGCATGCATGTGTTTCTTACATTTTTGTTTTTTTTTAATTACATGTGTTTCTTTGTCGTTTGTTTTCTAAAGAACTTGTATGGAGTTGGGTGGGTCTGGTGGTTGAAATCTGGGAGTTGGGGGAGGGGAATTGTGATCAGAATATATTGTATCCATTTTTCCAATTAAAACTTTATCTAAGAAGTCAGGCATCCATTTTTCTGCTTCACATTCTGATCACAAAGGCAGGCTGTGGTGGGCTGAGAGACAAAAATTCATTCCTTGAACAATAACATGAAACATTGGCTCATTGACTCACCACATTTTCATAAATAAAAGAAATAGATAATGTGGGTCACTACTAAGACTGAAGAATAAAGAAATTAATTTGAGCAATGCATCATTGTCTTAAAAAATATTGATATCATGGATAAGGGTCATCCATAATTTATAATAAAGTATGATACAACTTCCATAGGAATATGAATAACCATAAGATTTCTGGTTAAGCTATTAAATAGTAGTTAACCAAATAATATGAAGCGTGAGCTGGATCTTTAAAAAAAGACAGAGCTGGAAAAGGAGATGGCACTTGCAAACTAACTTGTTACTGGCAGAAAACACTCCATCTGAAAACCCACACTGGAATTTTTTTTAAAATGACACCATTGTCACTGAAACATTATTTACCCGAGTCACTGGAGATGAGGCTGAAGAGGAGCTGTGGAAACACAGGATTTACTCAACGGAAGACTTTGTCTTATGAACAAGGAAATAGTAAGTAAGGACACAAAACCCAAAAGTCAGACCCATCTCTTACATAGCTTGATGTATTTTCTATTTGCATGTTTAGAATTTTGATCTTTGGAAAAAGAGAATTTTCTTCCTTTAAAAGGCACATTATTAGTTGTAAAATGGAAGGGAAGGTAAATATTAAACACCCCTCCACACACACACGGCTACCATCAGTGCCTTACAGGCAGACACCAAGGCATCCTTGTTCCTATATACAAGCTCACTACTAAGTATATCTTTACAGAAAGCAGTCTAAATGTTTTATGAGTCATTGGCATAATAAAATGAACTGCCGTCTAAGCAATTTAAAGCCCACAGAAGATTTTTAAACTCATCTTTCTAAAAATAAGGTTGGTAGTATTGCTCTATTTATAATTGTTCCATGAATGGTGCATTAGATTAGTGGATAACTTCTTGTTTTATAAATAGCCTGGCACACAAATGCTGCCCTTTAAATGTCTGTTTGAATTGAATTGTGGGTGGTCCTGAACACAACTGGGATCATCACCAGCTAATCCTCCTGTCTCCCCAGAACCGAATTCCTCTTTTTTTCTGTCTTAGTGTTAAGAAGCTGCCCCACCTTTCCCGGCTTAGTTGGCACCATGGGCAGCTGTGTTCCCCAGCCACACAAATCACAAGGGAAGCTTATTTTGACTGCTAATTTCTGCTGCGTGGAGAGACTCTTTTAATGCTTCTATATACGTTGCTACAGATTCTTTCCATGCACCATTTCACCCAGCAAAATGTGTGGGCTGCGGGTCGCAGAGGTCTGCTGCGAAGATTCCATCCTCTGCCTACTCAGGATGAAAGGACACTCCCAGGCTCTGGGTTCCGTTCTCAATGGAAGGAAGCCTCTGTTTCTTCCCCTTTTCGTTATTCAGTTATCCTGAAGTGCTTTGGCATTTTTCAGTGTCTATTTCATCATGCACGGCAAATATAATGCCGTTTTGGTAGCTCTGCAGCATGGGTAGATAAGTTCTATGCATTTCTCTTAGAGGGACATGTTCTCTGTGAAAGGGGTAGAGGGCAGGGTTGTGGTAAACGTGACCCCAAATGCCAGGCTTCTTCATACACAGAATTGTCTCGTAAGTCAATGCATTGACTGACGGGATGGGGGAAGATGTAACATGGCAAGACGGTGCAGAAGTTCCTTATCCTGTGTTCTTGCTGAGGCCATTTTAAGCTTGACTCGAATTTGATCTCCTTGATGGGAGGCCTCATGGAAAATTACCCAACTCTATTCTAGGAACCTGAGGTCAAGATGCCCCAGCTAACTTATCTCAGCTTCCGTTAAACTGCCTGCTTGGGCAGAACCCCTCTCCAGCTATCTGCGTATCTTATGGTCTGTTAAAATGCCGGTTTGAGTGAAGCACACCCCCCCCCAGCAGCTGCTGAGTGAAAAGCCAGGATGTGGATTTTGCCTTCAAAACCCCATGCTTTGGACAATTGGTGTTATCCTTGGATCCCCAAATAGAACCCTAAATACCTGAGCATAGTCCCAGCTGGCTGGAATAACGAGTTTAGGTGGCTATGAACTTTGCATGAGGTGTAATCCCTGATGGGCTCCCCATTGTAAAGAAAGTAGGTTTCTACACAGATGGCATTATCTGCACATTACAGCTGTCCGTCGTTTATGGGATGTCTGAAGTCGAGAGGGTTAATTTTTTATTTTAACAGCTCCTTTTAGGACTTTTAAATATTCTCTGTCCTCGTTCAGAGGATCTTAGAGATTTCAGGGTACTTCTAGTATTAGAAAACTCACTTTTTAAACATTAAAATGCAACATGCACAAAATTTAAATATATCAAGTCTAGAATAGCTCAGACTTGGCTGAAATTTAATAAAAACGTAGAGACCGTCTATGTTGAGGTTTTTGTTTTCTGTTTTATTTTTTTCTGTCTTTCCCATTTTTTTTTCATTAGACAACTTGCTAATTTTGTTTTCCCAGGGATTCTCAGATAGGCAAAAAGAGAAAGCTGAGGGTTGGCCCAACTTCAGCTTGGAGAGGTTGTGGGGTTTGACTGATAGTTCCCTGCTCCTTGTGTTTTACCCCTGCTCTGACTCTGTGTAGTTACGTCTATCTCCTACCTAACATGCTGCTGGAGTCCACACATCCATGAGGCAGCTTGATACTCAGGATGTGTTCATTCAGGATGATCTGAACTGTGCTATGGTCTGTTGTGCCCATCGGACCCATGGGAATTTCTGTGTGTTTTCCTTAGTCTGTTCCTTCCTGTTCTTGTCATGCTTAAGCAATTCGGCTCTAAGAAATTATTCTCATGTTTGGGGGGACACAGTTTTGTCATAAAGAGTCACGTTCTCTGAAAGCATTCAGTGAAATTCATTGTCAGGATGAGGAGGAAAGGGAGAGCTGCATCACGGTAAAAGAAACAAAAACAAAAGACCTTTCCCACTCTGCTGTTGCCCTACAGACATTCTGGCCCTTGGTGCTTCTGTGACTCTAGCTTTGTTCTGATGATTTATTGCCTTTTCAACAGTTTGGATATTTCTTTTCTAATTTCTTTATTGATTTCAATGAGGGAAATTTCACAGAAATGTTTTCCTTTAAATTAATTCCAAAGTGTCTGCAACGTGGGTACCCACTTCTGAGGCAGGTCAGCAGTAACCTTTGTTGCAAGCATCATAAAGATTTTATTTTAGGTGTACAAGGTTCTTGTCACAATTAGCATCACATTGTCTTTCAAAATTTTGAGGAAACAGGTATTATTTCTTTACTATTCAGGTTACACAGTAAAAAATTAATTACTATACTCTATTCCTTTATTGTTATGTAAAAAGATGATTTTAGCCAAAAAAAAAAGCATTCTTAATGCTCTAATCATGTCACTGTTGCCTAAGAATTTGGCATGAGTAGATGAACCTGGATCATGTGTCTAGGAAGACAACACCATCACAGGTGTCTGTGCAAGTGGAGGGAGATTTCACAGCATATTGCTGTATCGAAACGAGGGTGGTCTAGAGCTAGCGGCTCCAAGCCAAAGACGGCTCTCACTGTCACTGCTCCCAGCTCCTTTCTGGAAGGAGCAACGACAGATTTTGGACAGGAGCCTGAGGCTTGACTCCAGCCCCCACATGACTTTAATTTCAGACTTTGCCTTTTTAATCGGTAGAAGACGAGGCATTTTCTTTATTTTTAATATTATGCAGTATACGATCATTTTTAGAGAGGCGCTGTCAAACCAGTGTTTGTAGTCCCTATAGTGTGACATGCTCCTGTAAGAAGAGTGGCATCACCATGAAGTTTAAATGTTGGAACCTGATAGCTTATGTGTCATTAAGAAGTGTGATCTCCTGGAGGTGACTAGGGATGAAACGGGCTCCTGTGAAAGAGGCTTGTCTCCTAGCCACTTCTGTCATATGCACATGCGACAAGAATAGACTAAACATCCAATCTCCCAGCAACTCAGATGTGAACTTTCCAGGCCTACACTTGGGAGAAGTAAGTGCCTGCGGCATATAACTCAGCAAATACAGAGGCATTTGTGGTTACGGCCTGAACAGAATACAGCAAACCACAGAATACAGTAAATCCCAGTCCACACCTCACTTGGCCTATCAAAAGTATTTTGATATTCTTGACTTTTCCCCCTTGCATTTGTGGAACTAGAAGATGTTGTGTTACGTTAAATAAACTGCTCAGGACAATTCCTGTGTGTTTCCTCCCATGTGTTATATAAAAGCAGAATATATAATAGCGATTACTAAAGGTTGAAAGATTGGCAGGAGAGAATAAAGTGAGGGAGAAGATGGTGTTAATTTTGTAGAGCACAGTAAAATAAAGTGGCGTAGGAGGTCCTTCTGTATTTATGTATTGCTTTCATTGGTTAATCAATAAAGAAACTGCTTCGTCTGATAGGGCAGAACTTGGGTAGGTGGAGAAGACAGAAATGAATTCTGGGAGAAAGAAAGCAGAGTCAGAGAGCCACCATGGAGATGCCAGGTCAGACATGCTGAATCTTTCCCAGTAAGCCATGACCTCATGGTGAACACAGATTAACAGAAATGGGTTAAATCAAGATGTGAGAGTTAGCCAATAAGAGGCTAGAGCTAATGGGCAAACAGTATTTTAATTAATTCAGTTTCTGTGTGGTTATTTCGGTGTAAGATAGCTGGGCGGCCGGGACCAAAAGCAGGCCCGCTCCTCTCTCAACAATAAAGCACCCAGAATAATTAATTATACACTTAGAAATAACTTGTGGTGGAGACTGAAAGTTTAAAATACAGAAATAACAGCACATAAGCAGATTCAAGCACTAATTCCCTGATTCGATTATTACACAAGATGTGACTATAGTAATAAGTGAAAAATACAAATTTATTTGTATTTAATTACATAAAAAGGCTTTTTTGTGATTGTGTATCAAAGGCTTTAGAACATCATCAACCTGCATCTGCCACCAGGGGCTTTATTGATGGTAAATTCTGCCTTTGCTCACATATCTGCTGACCCACAGTTCATCAAACTTAGCAATTCAAAGTCATTTTCCACTGTTCTGACACATCTTCAAGCAATTTAACATTTTTGGTTGAAATGCTATGTAAGCTCGAATATATGGCACCTCTCAGAACATTACTTTGTATCATATTATATATATTATCATATATATAATACATCTTTGTGTTTTATATATATATAATACATCTTTGTGTAATATATACATATATATAATACATCTTTGTGATATATATATATATGTATGTATGTATATAATACATCTTTGTGTAATATATATTGCCAATATTGTTAAATAGAAGATTGGGACCAATAGGATCTTGTCTTTAGAAGACTTGATTTCAAATAGAATCATACCTACCAATGAAAATAGGTTTTGTTACGGCATCATTATACATGTGGATCAATACACCTTGTTCTCCTTTGATTCCTTCTCCCCAGTGACTTCCCAGTCCTCCAGCTGCTTGCTTATTGCCTTCCCCCATCGGCATCACCTGTGTTTGCTTATTACATGGATTACATGAGTGTATTCTCTATTTTCCTTAAGGTATTTGTCTCTCCTTTCATCATCCCTTGCTGGTTTCTTGGCCTATAAACACTCATATAAATACATATTATAGTATAATTTAAAGTCAAAGGATTGAAAATATCCTTTATATCAAATAAACATTAATCAAAAGAGAAGAAGTTTGGCTATGTAAATGTAAAAAGATAGGTGTTAGAGCAGTGAAAATTAGCAGAGAAAAAAAGGAACATTATGTAACGATGCAATGATCAATCCATCAAAATGATGTGACAATCCTGAATATGTACCAGCACACAGCCGAAACATATGTGAACCATCAATTGATAGAAATGAAGAGAAGATTAATCTGTAAGCAAGGCTAGAAAATGGGAAGAAAATAGGACTACATCAAGATAAAATATATCATGGATCATAAAATACAGTTTTATTTTTTGGAAGAATTAACCTAAAATATATAAAACTATATTTTTCTAAATACTAATAAGTACATTTGCACAAATACATGTTTATAAATGGAAGCATAAGTAAAAAAATATATTGTACAGGCCATATGTCACATACTTTTGTGATAGTAATGTAGAAAAGTGAAACATAAATATTATAAGTTTGTATATAACCTAAGCTACATAGTGAAAACTTCACTCAGGAGAATATGTGTGTGTGTTTATTGAACATAATAAAGTGAAAATACAATATGCTAAAGTCCACATGATGCTGAAATATTTATAACACTAAGTGATTGTGCTAATTTTATTATCCAACTCAAGACATTAGTTCAAAAAGAGTCCATTCAGCCTAAAGCAAACAGAATGGAGGAAACAAAGAAGAGAGGAGCAGAAAGCAATAAAATTAGAAAAAAAAACCTGGAGAACTATGTGTGAATTTGTGTGTATATGTCTGTGTGTGTGTGTTCATGTGGGTGCACAAATGTCTGTGCACAGATGCACACAAATGCCAGAGGACAATCTTTGGTGTATTTGTCAGTAGCTATCTACTTTATCATTTGAGGAAAGATCTCCCATAGGCCTGGGGCACAGGAAATAGTCTAAGTGCCATGGGCCCATTCCCCTCTGTCTTTCATTGTTCAAAAATAAGCATGTGGTATCATTTCCGGTTCTTAAAGTATGTATTCTGGAAATCAAATTTTGAATGCCATGTTTACAAGCCAAGCGCTTTACTGATTGACCTGTCTCCCAGAATCCAGTACTTGGTTCTTCAAAGGTTATTATAAATGAAAAAACCATAAGGATTGAAAGATGGAAAAAAATCTTTAATTACTAATCTCATAATTAAAGATGTTAGTTAGAATGTTATCATGAGGTACTTGATTCTTCAAAGATTATTACAATTGACAAAACTATAAGGATTGAAAGATGGAAAAAATCTTTAATTACTGATCTCATAATTAAGGGTGTTAGAATGTTATCATCAGGAAGACTCAGGGTTAAATCCACCCCATACAACATAGCAATTAAACATAAGAAGCAATTTCAAGATGAAATGGGATGTACCAAAGACTCAGTATATATAAAATGACAAGTAAAAGTTATAAAAAATATAGTACATGAATTTGATAACACAGATTAATTAATAAATTTCTCAAAAGATATAAATTTCCATAACTCACTTAAATACAAAGTGAGTAAAATGAATAGCTCTGAAATGTAAGAAAACTTGAACATAATAAAAACTTATCCACAAAAATATATCTTCAAGAAATGTCACTTTCTTAGAGAATTCTGCTACACATTTAATGAATATATTACAAAGCTTAAAATGCTCTGTGGGTACAAAATCTAAGGTTTTCTATGACCTAAAAAGATTTATCTCTTGACTGGTATTCCATTACTCTTCATTTGTTGTTTGTTTCTTTTTGAAATTTCATCACCAGGTTTTCCTTTCCTCCCAAGCATAAGAACACCACACCCACTCCCACCACAGAAATGCTGGAATTCTTTTTGATATCTGACTTAGTTTGCACCTATCAAAACTTACTTAAGTATTCAACAGTTGTTGAGTTACAACACCTGAATTACAACAGTTATAACATTGGAGATAGGAAGTCCCACACTAAGGGACAGACATGATTGGTTCCTGGTGAGGGATCTCATGCTTGCTTTTAAAATTTCTATTTTCTTGCTGTGATTTCACAAGGTAAAAAGAGAGTGAGCAACACTCTTTAACTATTGTTATAAAGTAATCAATCCCATGGGATATGGATCTAATCTCCTGACCTTACCTAGGCCTATTGACGTCCCAAACCTAACTCCAAATACCACCATGTTAAGAGTTAGGTCAATATATAAATTTGAGGGTAAACATATATTGAGTCCATAATGTATGATTTCCCCAACTATATGATTCTGATCACTACTTCATAAGGTCTGCATAGAGGAATCTCATTCTTGATAACATCTTCCTAGGTCATGCCATGCACATATTATCTTTGTGTAGTCACATTTTACAATGCTGTGTTACAATATACCATAAAGTTTAATGGGTCTAGGTCTAGTTATTATATTTTCAGAGACTATCATGAACCTGAAAGTTACAGAATGCATACCTGGGAACTTCTATACACTTGGTGCATATCCTCATGGGGGATTTAAAGTGTGCAAGGCCCCAAATTCCTGCATCAATCTTCAGTCTTAACTGCTGTGCATCCTCAGTCTTTGATATTGTCCCTTTACCTATGTTGCCTTAGAGCTTCATACCATATTTATGATACATTTGACTTTTCTTATAGGTAAATAGCATATTTCTACTCTAAGAGTTTTCATGAACTAGTCATTTTTAATACTTTTTATAATTCAAGTTGTTGGTTCAAACTAGAAATTCATTTTAATTAACTAATCAGCAGTATAATTTTTAAAATATGTATCCATTAAGTCAATGCCAGTAAATTATATTTAAAGTTATGTGAATTATAGAGTATGTGTTTGATTTTTAATTAATTAGAAAATTTAGCTTTGCATATATTTCTTTCCTCCCCCATCTTCCTTACCTTGTTATGAAAGTAAACAATGAGAAGACTGAGATACAACACATGGGAAGGACGCACAAGGATTTTAACATGGTAATAAAGAGTCAGAACCTCAAGCAAACAGTCAACTTTGTCTATCTGGGAGGAAATCTCAGTTCAAAGGAGGAAACTATTTCATATGTCAAGAGTCAAGGAGCTGAAAGTGATAGTGAGGGCTGTATTCCAGGCACTAGGAAAGGTTTGGTCAGCAGGAGACATAACAGCACCAACAAAGTTACAAATATATGAGGCACTTGTCTTAAGTCACCTTCTCTACAACTCCAAAACCTAGAGTTTGAAACACTCTTCAGAACAATGGCTGAATGTTTTTGAGATGGCATGTCTCGGGAGGATTACAGGTGTCACACCTGTACAATGATGGCATTAAGAAACATCTATATCTACAGAAGGAAGTAAACTACAGGATATGGCAATGGAGCTTGAGATACTTTGAGTCTGTTATGAGAATGAATGACAGCAGATACCTAAAGATATCACGGCTTAGATGAGTGCACAAGATAAGGTGAAGTGGAAGGCCCACAAAATGCTGATAGACAACATAAAGGAAGACTGAGGAACCTTGGGAATGATAATAACACAAACACCTAGGACTGCCCAGGATAGGAACAACTGGAGAACCGCCATAAATGGCTGCTCATGCATGCTTAAGCATTGCCGGGAAGTAATATGATGAATGATGATATATTTCTTTCTTTCTTTCTTCCTTCTCTCTTCTCTTGCCTTTTTTTATTTTACCCTTCCCATGAATTTTTTGAGATGGGATCTAAAATTTCCCATGTTGGCCAAGAATTTAGCTGAACCTGGCCGTGACTCCTCATTTTCCTGCCTTTATTATCAGAGTGCTGAGATCCTATATATACAGCATCATATCTGGCTGTAAATGTATAAATTCCTTCTAACAAGATTCTATCTAACTGTCATTTGCTAGTACAAGAGTTAAAATAAATCATAGAATATTCATATATCCACTAAAATATTTCTGAAACTTAAATTGGACACTGGAAAATATACTTATTCATTCTATTTTAGAAACTATCACCATAAACATACTGCTAAATGTATATATGAACAGTAACTATAATTTCTCTAAGGCTTTCTGAATGTCAAAGTAGCTAATTTAAATGAAACCAGAAATCTAAATTTTGCTAACAATTTTGTTGAAGTGATTGGATGATGAAACTTGTTTTACGTCATAATCAAGAGATGTAACTTCTGTTTACCATACTTCCTAAAAAGAAACAGTGCCTTCTCTGATATATTTAGAAGAATTAAGTATTCTGCTTGTATTTAATATGAACGAAGAGAGATGTGGCTGTAGGGAAAAAGGAACAACTGGAGCAGGAAACCAACCAATCACTGAGCACCCTGACTCTGAACCCAGAGTCAGAGAAAAAACACACCCTGTATTTGAGAACTGGGCCAGGGAGAGAAACCTCTTTATCCCTGACCTAGAACTAAAGACTGATGTGGGAGTCCCCTCTGTGTGTTGCTTGTATTGGTTAATGACTAAAGAAACTGCCTTGACCTGATAGGGCAGAACTTAGGTAGGCGGAGCAGACAGAACTGAATTCTGGGAGGAAGAAAGCAGAGTCAGAAAGACGCCATGGATCCACTGAAGACAGATGCTGGGAATTTTACCCGGTAAACCACTGCCACGTGGCAGTTCACAGATGAATAGAAATAGGTTAAATTAAGATATAAGAATTAGCCAATAAGAAACTAGAGGTAATGGTTCAAGCATTGATTTAATTAATACAATTTCTGTGTGGTTATTTCAGGGCTAAGCTAGCCAGGTGGCGGGGACAAACAAGCAGTCCCTTCTTGCCACAAAAGACGTGTGCTCTGGCTCTGTAACTAGTGTCAAAGAAACACACTTTGTCCTTAGATCAGAGTCAGTGAAAGAAATGTGCCCTGGTCCTAAGATAAGAGTAAAAAAGCCAAAAAGGACCAGTGAACGAAACATAGTTTGGCCATGAAGTCCGAGCCATCTCTGCCCCTGAGCAGCTAACCTGACCAATCCCTGAGCAGGGAAAAAATAACCAATCCCCCTTCTCCCTGGGAAAACTCTGCCCCTAAGAAGCCCTATATAAGCCTCTCCATCCTTTCAGTTAAGAGCTGCCCTTCAGTGGAAGAGGCAGCCACTCTCCTGGATTCTTCCTTTCCAAATAAATCTCTTACTCAAAAGAGTCTTGGATGACAACCTTCATTCACCAGTGCAGAGCAGAAGAACCTGGCTGGGACATCCCTTAGGGGACTGAGCTGAAAAACCTTGCTGAGACGCTCACTAGGGGGCCTCAGCAAGGGGGTGCACCAGAATAGAAGAACCTTGCTAGGATGCTCCTTACGGGGGCTGAGTAAGGCAATGGAAGGAAAAGTAACAACTTTTTGCTGTAGATTGCTACATTTCTGCAGGGCAGGGGGGTTTCCATTAGCAGAGTGTTAGCAGAAGAAACATCTTGGACTGGAGAAGAAGCAGATAGCTCTGCTAGGATGCTCCTGTAAGGGAACAGAGCAGAACTCAGCTGTAGCAGCTCTCGAGGAGAAGAGCAGGATTGCTATATCCTGTGGGGAGACCATCCCCACTGCACCCCAGCTTCAGGTAACCAGGTTTCTGGACACCTTTCCTCCAGGGCTGAGCTGCCCCATTGCAGCTCCAGCCTCCAGAGCTGTCCTATTGCAGCTCTAGGTTGCCTGGCTTCCAGATAGGCCAGGATATCCCCACACCCCTACTGTACCATATTCCCCATGGCTGCTTATAGTTGCTTTGTTTCTTGATGGCAAAACTGAAGAGGATCATGTACCTTTCAGAGGGATGAAACTAGAGAGGTAAGTTTTGCACCCAATTTTTTTTTTTTACCTTATGTCAACTTCATATCCAACTTACTTTCTGACCCATAGTATCAAATCTTTCCTCTTTAATTTGGTAACTAATTGTTGATGTTGTCTTACATTCCTTGTCATCAAAATATAAATGTGGACACAAATTGCAGTCTTAGTTGTCAATACCAGGTGGTATCTATAGAAACAATGACTCCCTAGCTCACTCAATCCAATCTCACCCAAAATTTCATCTTTTACGAGAACTTTAACTTTCATATTTTAGCAAGTGTTTCTAATATATGTAAACTATATTTTGATGGGTATATTTATAATTACACTCTTTTTAACTTTTTATTGGTTCTTTGTGGGTCTCACCTCATGCACTCCATCCTATTCATCTCTCTGTCCTTGCAAACCTTCTCCCTCAAACAAAGCAAAACACAACTTAAAAGAAAGAAAATCTCATTGTAGAAGCTTTAGTGTGACACAGTGAGTCACACATTATATCCTTTAGTCCATATATCTTTACTTGCAAGTGCTCACTGCAATGAGTCATTGGTCTGATTCTAGTCCCCTGGCTTCTGCTACTCTATCAATATTGAACCTTCACTGGGACTCCTCTGGAATATCTTGTTGCTGCAGTATGTCATGGAGATTCTGCAGCCTTGGGTCTGCAGTACTGGCCCCTTCAAGTGCTCCAGCAGTTCATATGTGGGGGTGATGTTCTGGTGGGCCATTTCATAGCCCTTGGTTTTGGGCCTAGTCAGTAGCTAGGTTGGTCAGCCCATCAGCTTTCCTTCATCCTTGGTACCAGAGCAAGTTCTCCAGCACTGCCCTGGCAAGATCACCCAGTGTACCTTCCAGTAAAGGGTGTGACCAGTTCTCCTGTTCTAGTAGCAATGGGGAGGCTCACCTGCATCCACACCACCAGAGTCAACTCAACTGTACTGCTCAGGTGAGGTCCAGGGCCCACTCTCCCAAGTGCTAAAGCCTTTCAGGGGAAGGACCAGCTCTTCCACCTCTCACTGGTGGCAAATGGTGGGGGGAGGGGTAGGCAGGGAAGGCATCTCTTCTTTGCCCATGCCACTGCATGACAAATGAGGGACAGGACCACCTCTGACATGTTCATGGTCTTCAGGCTGGCTCACCTATGCCCCCATCAATAGGGGCAGCTCTACTGTGAAGGCCAGGCAAGGTGCAGGGCCTGCTCTCCCAAGTGCTGAAGCTGGTGAGAGGCAGAACCAGCGCTCTCACCTGCCACAGGTTGCAAGGGGCAAGGGATGACGGTGATTATATCTTTATGATAGAGCTTATGGAAGAACTTTCCTCAGTGTGAGCGTGCAATTTAAATAAAGGCCAAAGCAGTATCTTCCGGAAATATTATGGTGCACTTTTGTTAGAGAGCAAATTCCCCAGTCTTACCACTGTGCATGGCAGAGAGGGTGTGACTATAAATGATTTATTAAGGACAGAAGGGACTTCGCCATTTCTTCATTCCCCTATTCCTTGGCTATATAGATCAACCAAAAGTCTGCTTTAGCCAATGGAATAGAGATGTATTTTAAGAGGGGCTTTAAAACACCCTAACTCACGGGTCATACTTTCTCTGGTACATCTCTTATTATTAGATGGTTGTGGCGCTCCTGACATGGGAACGGAAACCGAACTAAAGCCTCTGCAGACCAATATGTGTCATTAACCACTGAACCATCTTTTTGATCCCAAAATTTTGGTAGTCAAATGTATTTTCAAGGAATAGCCCTTCAATTTGAGAAAGAATGGATGTTAATAGTTCACTCAGAAACAGAGTCATAGAATCCTCAGACTAGGAGCTTTTTTGCTGATTTTATGAAAACTAAAGCAATTTTGGACATAAAGAGTTGTCTTCACAAGACATCTTGTGTTTCTAATAGAAAATTTAAAACTAGTTGAATGAAGCCTTACAGACTTGATAATTAGACCTTTTTTATATAGTACATGAAAATATAAATACCTAACTGTCAAATAAATTATAACCATCAATATCTGTTTTTAAGTAAACTTAACACTCTTTTGTTGAGTTGGGGTACCCTGTTGCAGTATTGGAAAGAGTCCAGATAATGTTTTGTTGTAGAAGAGAGACCAAGAATTTGACAACAGACATTTAAGGATCATGCAGGTTCGGTGTAGGATTTATGGTTACTACATATTTTTCTATTTCCTGAGAATTTTATACATTTGATTTTAATCATATTCACCTCATTCACTCAGCAACTCCCACATTCTGTACCCACCCAACTTTGTGTCCATGTTTTTCTCATGAACCCACCCAGTTTAATTAATGCTAACTATAATCCCTTGGGTATGTGGCCATCAACTGAATTGGGTTCCGCATAGCAGAGGCCACGCCCTTAAAGAAAATGAGCTCTCCTTCCCAGGCAACTATCAATTACCAACAGCCTCAAAACTGCGGGCCCTGATTCAAATAACTAACAGATGACAATACGACTAAATGAAAATAATTAAGTAGCCCAGTCACTAAATTAGACAGTGAATGAGTGAAAGCTGACTTGCTGTCTCCATTAGGGACATATTAGATTTGATAAATTTCAAAATAACAGGTAAAGAAAGTGGCTCACTTAAAAATGTAAATACGCTCAATTTCACCATATGGTAGGTGTTTGTGTGAGTAACCACATTAAAAGCATAAGATAATATTTTGGTTAGCAAGAATTTGAGAATAGACATTCACTGCTCACTTCTATGCCCCTATTGTAACCAGTTCGTGGTCAACTGCCCCGGTGTCTTATTGCTTCTCTAGCCAATTCTGTGAAAGACAAGTACTCTTAATTGTGGAATAAAAGGCAGGCACAAAAAAAACCTTACCATTGGAATCCACAATGGCTACCTCCTGGTCTTGTCAGGCAATTAATTAAGTGGATTTTAAACAATAAACTGGTTAACTGATCGCATTTTAAACAAGTTATAAATTCCCTTAACAAGACAATCTATCCAACAGATCTACATGTTTAGAAAACATTTCAAAGGTAGTATTTTTATTTGTATGTGCACATGAACTATAAATATTGAATAATATAACATTCTATAATATATAGCATTTAAAACATAATGTAATATATTGAAATATATTTCAAAATAGTGAATAATGTACCAAGTTGATAGATTTAGTCCTTATTAATATTTCTCTGTGGGTTCCTACTGTGATTTCTCAGCAGCTCCCTTCTGCTTCATTTCCCAAACAAGTCTCCAAAATCTGTATGTAGGCAATAAAATCAATTAGTCTTGAAATAGTTCTTCTCGATGGCTTTTTTCCTCTCTGGAATAGATTGCTAATAGCTCCTAAAGCTTCCAGGCAACAGTAAAGATAAGTCTTCCAGGAAGAAAACCCACTCCAAGCTCCTTGATCCTAAAAATGCATGAATGAATGGAATACATATACAAGCCACATAATTGTTTTATGTGAACTCTTTTACAAAGCAGCACTAACAAAAATTAGGTCTTGCAAAAGTAGCTAAGCAATATGGAATGGTTCATTCAGAAAATTATTAGTAAAGTACTCTCTACTACATTAACTTAATCTATTATATTACTATATTAACTATATTACTATATTATCTACTATATTAACTGAATCAATATAGTGTTGAATTTATAAGTTCTATTCCATAATAATCATGCATTTTTAAGGATAAAGCTATGCATATGTTTATATATGGATTTATGTCACATATTTGTATCTATGCTATTGTATACTATTCATGAATGTATTATTCATGTTCTTGTCCCATTTTGTGGGTGAAACTTCATTACTAAAAGTCTGTGCCTTGTACTACTTAGATTCAGATTCTTGGCATATGGTTGGAATTTTAAGACTAAACCTAAATCATGCTCAGCTGTGCTAACTTTTGGCCTTTTTGTCTGTTTGTCTGGCAGTGTTGCTATTCTGTAAGCAGTGTTTAGGAGACACTGTGAGCCTGCAGTTGTGTACTAATTCTTCCTTCATGACAGATACTGAAGAGGCTAAACTCCCATTGATCCTTTATAAGACCAGTGTGTCTTCCTCCAATTTTATATGTTTGCATGACAATTATTCATTATTCTTGTCGTATTCTATTCAGAGTTATACATCAACAAAATTTGTCATGAGTTCTTATTATATATTCCAGTGTTTCAATTTTTATTTTAGGGTTACAGTAAAAAGTTTGACATAACTATTAAACAGTAATTTGTGAAATCTTCAATAGTTATATGATTTACCTGTAGAAAAGTATCATTTATATTACAGGAAATAGAAAGATCACTATTGAGATAATTATTTTTTAAAAAAATAATGTGTATCTCCAGCATAAGTGTATAATTATATACTTATAATCATAAAATATTTTTGGTATATTATTTGATGATATAGCTTTTTAAATGAATAAAATCATATTATAAAATCTATATTGAAATAAAACTTACTATTTCTGATATGTAAGAAATGTTCACTTTGTTGTTAAACTAAGTGATAAACATTTCAAAATTATTAGATCATGAAATATATCAAACTTATATGTTTGGCTTTCATGACTAAATTTTAATAGTAAGCATCAGCCCTGCTTGAAGAATTTCATCTTCAGGAAACATCTTCTGCCCTTCCAATGGCTGCTCTTGTGTGGTTGCCTCTAACAACTCTTCACCATCATATTCTTCATTTTAGTCCTGTCTACATCTCTTAAGATGTAGAGAATAAGAGACTACATGATTTTCAGACATAAAAGAGGTATATGTGCTGTGAAACAATTTTTCTGAGCACTGTGTGAATATGTGTCCCTATGATTGGTTTAATAAACAAGATGACTGACCAATAACTGAACAGGATAAAGTTAAACTGAGACAGATGGGATGAGAAAGGACAGAGTCAGAGGAGTCGTCAGCAGATGCAGGGAAAGCAAGATGGGCATGCTGTACTGAGAAAAGGACCAAACTATGTGGCAAAACATAGAAAAAAACATATGGGTTAACTTAAATGTAAAATTTAGCTACTAACAAACCTGAACTATGAACGATGTCAGTTATTTGAGAACTGACTGTCTGGATAGGAAAACTCTGCCTACATGTGTGGATTGCACCCTCTTCCTCCTAAGATTCAGGGATCATCACAGTGATGTGAGAGGCCTGTAAATGGCAATGGTTGATTACAAGTAGATACTGTGTACTGGACACAGAAGGGCAGCTGCACATATGGACTCATAGAAGATGTGACAATATCTACCAATGTTGTGTAAGTCCAAGCCATATGAAATCCCAGCATGGTAACGGGAGGTGGATAAGAAGTCAGTGCCTAGGGTGATTGGCAATTGCTAACTGCCAGGAAAGGATGAAACAGTTTTCTCTATCATTGTAGTCCTTGGTAACTCAACCATGGTAAAGTAGAAGGTCACACTTTAAAAATATTTGGGCCACACAGATTGGTTTCAAAGGATCTTTTTCCAAAGAAAGATGAGTGAGTAGGAAACAGGGGTGCATCTGGGAAGACATGAGGGATAAAGTGAAAATAATAGAAACAAGTTGTAAGAAATTCTCAAAGAACTAATAAGAATTAATATAACATATAAGCTAAATTGTATGATATACCAATTAGAGTATCTAATAAACTAATATGAAACTGTTCTATATTTGAGTTTGTATTATACATTAACTGTCTCCTGACACTATTCATTTTATTTAAATAAGAATCCTAGAAAAATTGTGTGGCAAGCTGCTTTAACAGACCAAACATTGGAGAAAAGCTGGGTGTGCTGGTACACAGCTATAATTCTAAACTCTGTGAAGCTATCACAATAGAGTCATGGGGTCCAGGGTAAGTTGAGCACAGTGGAAAACCACACACACGTATATATATATATATATATACACACACACACACACGTGTTTGTGTGTGCGAGCATGTATGTGAATACACACATATACACATATTTGAGGACTTTTCTCAATGTCATGTGATGTGATCACATATGATATAATCCCAGTTTGACTCCTAATTTCAGACAATAGACAGTGTATGTTAGTGATCATGCACAAATTTTCTTTTACCTATGCCAATCCTGACCTATAAAACACTACCTATATTTTTAATCTTTGTTTAAAGAGTTAAGCCAAATGTAAAAGCTTTGAGAAACAAATAAGAAAGATCCAAAGAGATAAATGGGGAAACAAAATTGTTTCATAAATGCTATGGAAAATCATAAAACAACAACCATCTTATGGATTTATAAGTAACTATAAAATTCTAAATGCTGTAGAAAAACAACTGGTAATGACTGAGAGCTCCCAGTCTCAATTCTTTGTCCTGGGGATCTAATGTATTCAAGCTGCTGTCTTCCCACACTGGGGAAAGACAAAAATTGCTGGGTTAGTCTCCAAGGTACTCTGACACAGATATTGCTTATGTGATTTAGCCTGGGATCCCACATACAGAGATTCTGATCTAACCAGGATGGTAGGATGTGAAAATATGGTTTTGAAAACCTCTTGGGTGGTTTGATCGTATTTTGAGGCAGGTTAAAATATTCTTTTAGCCATATGTGTATGTCCTCACACAGTTCTTGATTGTCAGATCTAATCTGCGTCAGATAAGGTAACTGGAGAAGCCAAGATTTGACTTTGAAGAGGGTTTCTCAAAGGGTTCTCTGTAACCGTCAATAACATCATATGGGGACAAGTGAGACATGGAAGTTCTGACCAAATTAGGTCTATTCAATAAGAAATTTCACGGGTGAGATCCAGCCACCTGTGGCTTAACAAGCCTGACTCTTGAATTTTACAAGCACCAATGCTAAAGTTCTACCATAAGCCCAAAGAAACCAATGACACATTTCCAGTCTGCAGGACTTTCCATTGGGAATTTCAAGTACAAAACTTGGCTTCTTTTTCTTTGTAGACTTCATATTTTGAAGGCATATATAATCTAACCTTCATGCTATGGTCCAGGTACTGCACATTCATCTCCATGGGAAGGTTTTCTTCTATTAATAATTTGATCAGTCAGGTTCCTAAAGGGTATGTGTGCACAGACATATGATATATGTTAAATATATTTGCAATAAAATTTATGATATCGGTTCCTTTAATGACACTTTGCTCATATATACATTGAATATTGGATTTATGTTTTGGCAGTGAAATTGACATAGTTGACATGAATGACTGAACAACTGGTATACACTACTTTATCTAAAAATTTTCATTAAGATACATTGTCTAATTCTTTGTCGAAATATGTGTATAATTTATATTTGTGTGTATGAACTGATGTCAAATGTAATACATGCTGTATGAGTATGTTGCATATTGCTATAATTTGTATTAAATATTACACATATTGGCTTTATCAGCACATTATGAACTTTATATAGATGAAGACCCAGACATTGGTTGCACAGTTAGGTTTGGGGAATTTGATATTGTACTCTAAGGTTCCCTGCACCTTATTCATGACCAGATTCGCTTGATGTTATTCACCGTGTTTTGAACAATGTCATACTCTTGAGCTTTTGAAAGTATCTTTGTTTGTTTTAAAATTGAATTTCATCCTGTGTCAAACAGAGGCAATAGCATCTTTCACAACAACACAGTGACATTTGTATATGAGGTAAAGTGTAATGCTCTGATGCATAGAGCTGAATTAACACAACACTCTTATGAATAATGGCCACAAGACAGACAATACTTATTAGGTACCTTTTATTATTTCTAGTGTTATGAAGAAACATTTATCTACACAACAGTAACGTTCTCTTTTCAGAATATAAATAATCTATTGTGTTTTGTAAGTAATTCTTTCACTATGTAATTTAAAAGTTTTCTGGACAGAGGTTTCCAGACCAAAAGGAGTTTCCATTCAGGTTAACAAAGGACTGTGTATAGTAGGCTATTGTTCATGGCAAATGCTGTGGAGCCTTGATAAAATATGACCTGCTATAGCATGAAATTTAGAATAATCCTATTGATTGGTGCTTGTTACTGAAGAAAAAACAGAAGGTTCTTGTTATACCATTTTATCTATATCTCAATTGCTTGGCAAACCCCCAAAGAATCATGCTTTAATGAAGTCCATCTTTGGGGCAAAATGGAACAAAATACTTTTGTTTTCACTTTTATAGAACTCTTAAACATTTGTTAAATAAATGAGGGCAGAGACTGGTAGGCATCACATTCCTGGGTGTTAAAATGAAAAGACATTCTAGATTAATATAAAGTAAAAAAATTAAAGTTTAGATTTAGGACTTTAGGAGTGTAAAACATGAGACAAGAATTGAATAATTAAAGTTGGTTAAATTTAATGAAAATTGTTTACTTATTAATTCTTTGACAGTTTTATACAATATGTTTTGGACATATTGTTTTTTCTCTCACAATCCCTCCCAGAACCTCTCCGCATTGTCACCCACACTGTTTTCTATGACATTGTCTAAAGCTTCCTGAATGTATTATATTGATAATTTCGTAACTTGACTAATGTTCACAGATTATAGCAATGTCATATGGATGTTTAATTCTAGAAGGCTTGCACAGTATTTTCAATTATTTTTAAATGTCTGTGTAAAATATACTGAGCCATTATGGGCTGTAAAATACTTGCATTTAAATACCACATTCTATATGTTTTGTATTTGAGATAGTATCTGGACTCTCCTAAGCATTGTGGCTATGATAGCATATATAACATTCTTATGCATAGTAGACACAAGACAGCACTGACTAGGCATTGCTGTATTTCTAGTGTTATGTATAATCATTCATACAACAATAGACATTCTATTTTTAAGAGTATAGACTTTAGAGACTCTAAAAAAGGTCTATTTTGTATTGTAAGCAAGTTATACTTTCACTACATACATTGAAGCTTTCTGGGGAGTTTTCCAGACCTGAAAGAGCTAGCATGTAGGATAACAGAGGGCTCTGTGTAGTAGTCTATATAGATATTCTGCTAATGTGTTCCAAGTGAGTAAAAGCATTTTTCACACTGATGACCTCTCGTCATTTGTATGCTAAAGTAATATGTGTATTTCTTGTGTGGGAGGAGATAATTCCCAGTCCTGATGCTTCCTTCTGAAAAATGTCCATTAGGAACACCCTCCTGAACTCTATCCCCATTTCTGTGTTCCCTCCCAGGAACTGAAGTAACATAAACAATAGTTGACTCTGGAAGTAGTGCCGAGCATGCTCTCCCACATATTCTCCCTACCCACCTACTTTAGGGTTCTCGTTCAGAGCCTAGTTATTCAGGTCTGCCTCTGTCTCTTAGTGCACTTGGGAATGATGATAATTTGGTGGTAGTGAGGGCACTGCATCCTGTGGTTCTTCAGAACCACATCCTATACTAATGTGGATGCATCTTCAGCTATTCCTACACTGGTATAGATGTGTCTCCAGTTATGCCTACTCTGTTGTAAACATATCTCCAGTTATTTCTATACTGATGCAGATGTGTCTCCGGTTATCACTACACTAATGCAGATGCATCTCCAGTTATTCCTATACTGGTGTAGATGCATCTGCTAAATTCTTATGTGAAGGTAAGAACATCAACACTCAGAGATTAGGACACTGAAAAGTGACATTATTTCCCATCTTTCTATATCTGTTTTTTGAATTGTCTCAGAACACAGATGGGAAAATGTCAAGTATTGTACATTGGTTCTCTTAATTTTCATTAATATATCCATATATTATTTATATTGCACACATATATTGAAACAAAGGTCTGGATGGTGATGTGGCAGGTCTTTCTGTCTATGTGTTGCTTTTATTGGTTAATGAATAAAGAAACTTCCTTGGCCTATTGATAAGAAAGAGTAAAACTAGGCAGGGAAAACTAAACTGAATACTGGAAGAAAGAAGGCAGAGTCAGTGAGAAGCTATATAGTCGCACCAGAGATAGACTCTGGAACTTTGCCCAGTAAGCCACAGCCTCATGGCAATACGCAGATTAATGGAGATGGGTTAACTTAAGATATGAGTTAGCCAGAAATATGCTTAAGCTATTGACTAAGCAGTATTGCAAATCATATGGTTTCTGTGGGATTTTTTCAGGGCTGAGCAGCCAGGAACAAACAAGTAGTGTTCTCCCTGACTCCACCTCCTTTCTCCCAGCATTTAGTTTAGCTTTCCCCACCAACCTATATTCCCAATGGTATTCACAGCATACAGAGGGGAATCCTACATCAAATAAACTATTTTTTTTCCTTCAACTTAACTTACACTTTCCAGTCACTGACCTTCTGAAATATGAACATGATTTGGCAGATTTTTTTCTTCTTTTTGTCAACTACCATTTGTGTGTGACATTACTAATTAGAAGCAAAAAATAATTATCTGTATATAGCATTTTTCTTTTTGTCTCACTTTTGTCTGAAGTTCAACTTATTTCTTGGCATAAAGTTATTTTATTTATATTTTTTGAGACAGGATCTTTTGATGTAATCTTGGCTGGAACTTCATAGGCAGATGAGGCTGGCCTCAACTTTGAACTCACAGAGAGCTTCTAGACTCCAGCTCCCGTGTATTGGAATTAAAGGAATATACCACCATACCAGGTAGAAGTTATTATTTCAATACTCCTCTACATTTCCATGATTAACAATCTTCTCTTCATTAGTAAATACAAAGCAATGAGTGGTAGTGCTGCCTATAATCTCAGTTGTTCAAGAAAGGAAGGTGGAAAAATCTCAAGTTCAATGCTTGCCTAGGTTCAGTAGTAAGTAGACACCCAGCCTATGCCACTTACAGAAACACTATCTCTAAATAGAAAGTAAGATATTTAAAAAGCAGAAGACTTGGCTATAACTCTGTTGAAGACTGCTCGTCAGCAAGTCCTTGAGTTTAGCCCCCAGTCTGAGGCAATATAAAATAGGGATTTACATTCTGTTTCCTGTTGACAGAAGTGTCTGTCTCACCTGATCCCACAGCTGTTCAGTACCAAAGAAACACATAGAGGCTTATATTAATTATGAAATGTTTGGCCTATTAGCTCAGGCTTAAGTTAACTTGAGTTAACCCATAACTCCTGTCTATGTTTAGCCATATCCCTTGGTACCTTGTCTCAGTGAGGCATTCTCATATGACTTCCTTTACATCTGGCAGGTGACTGAATCTCTGCCTTTTGTTTTCCCAGAATTCTCTTAGTCTGGTTACTCTACCTGTACTTCCTGCCTTTGCCTACTAGCCAATCAGCATTTTATTAAAGTATACAAGTGACTTATCTTACAGGGTACAAGAACGTTATCCCACAGCACTTCTCCTTTTTTTTTTTAAACAAGAATCCTGAGTCTAATATCTTTGCTTAGCTTTTTTCCTGACTATTATCCATAATAATGTGTAACCTACAAGCTAAACAAAGACAAACATCCATAACCCACTTTTTTGGGTAATGTGGGCATACTTTTCTTGGATACTTCCTGCTGACTAGGGTGCTGATAATCTTATGGGAATCCAAAGAAAATTTAGGATTTGGATCAAGTTTTGACTGGAGGCTGGATCATCTGAGCAGTATTGAAGCTGTTTTGGATGTAAAACTCAGAGAACACTGCAACAGAGGTACTCTAAAACATTGGATCATCTGGGATATCAGCTCCTATTAGAGATTTTTCAGGGCGGTCTTCTTTGGTCAAACCTTATTTTCTTAGCCTAGAATGAATCCACAGCCTTTCATTTCCTGTGGAAACAAAAGTGGAACCTCTTCCCCAAAGTATCATATCTTTTGAAGTCAAGATATTTTTAAAAGATATATGTAGGTTTAATCCAGCAGTATTTTTAATCAAATATCTTTTAACAGCTGTTGTTCCTTCCTCAGCAGTGAAACAATTCAAAGACAACAAAATAACATATGGTATCCACACTTTCTGTGTATTTTCAAACTTTATATGTTTTTTCACTTTATTTCCTTTGTTTTTATTTTTTAATTTTCGTTTTTTTGAGAAAGGGTTTCTCTGTGTGTCTTTGGATGTCCTATAACTCACTCTGTAGTTTCAGGCTGGCCTGAAACTCACAGAGATCTGCCTGTCTCTGCCTCCCAAGTGCTGGAATTAAAGATTATGCCAGCACACTCAACTACACTATTTCTTTTTTTAAAGGAATTTCTGTATTCTTTTTCTTTTCTCTTTCAAGCCTATGTAAATTTTAAACTCACTGTAAACCATTTATAGGCTTTTTACCCTTCTGATTCTGTCTTCACTGTAAATCTGCATCTTTTTCTGACCACATGAGTCTTTTATCTGCTAGGTGACAGCAGGATAGGATTTAATGGATAGGATTAAAGCTGTGGCTTTGGTAACTGACTCCACCCCATCCCTTATCTTTTTGAGAATCTAGCTTCATGGCAGAGATACTGGAGGTAGCCAGATTTATTGCCACAACTCTGTGTAGTTTCTAGGTCCATGCCACCACCAAGAAGCCTAATGTCTACTGTTCATAAACAAAATCTAAGTATTTGGTGGCAGAGCCTCTTAAAAGATCTGTGTGGTTTTCACTGCTAATGTTGAGTCAGGAAGCCTCTCTTAAAATACCTGTGCCTCTACTCATTGCCAGAAAACAGAACATACTAGAGAAAAGATCATTACCAAGAGGCTGTGCTTGAATCTGTTCTTATCTGTCTAGAATCCTTTTTTTTTTAAAGCTTTCTTGGGCTTTATGTGAAAATTCTTGCCAAACATTTTGGCAACATTTGTAGACAGCACTGTACAGTTCTGTCTCGTCCCACAGCTGTTCAGTTCCAGAGAAACACACAGAGGTTTATGTTAATTATAAACTGTTTGGCATATTAGCTCAGGCTTATTACTAACTAGCTCTTACAACTTAAGTTAACTCATAATTTTTATCTATGTTTAGCCATGTCTTTTGGTACCTTTTCTCAGTGAGGCATTCTTATCTTGCTTCCTCTGCATCTGGCTGGTAATTGATTGTCTGCCTTTCCTCGTCCCAGAACTCTCTTAGTCTGGTCACCCTGCCTATGCTTCCTGCCTAGTTACTGGCCATTCAGCATTTTCTTTAACCAATATGAGTGACAAATCTTTACAGGGTACAAGAGCATTCTCTCACTGCAGTTTTTCTTAATATCTTTTCCTAGAGGTAAATTTGCCATTTCAAGTATGTGGAGTATAAATGGAAAATTCTGCAACACCTAAGATGAGATATATCATCTGTGTTGAATGTGATTGTATATACAATGTGAACAATGCATATATACATACAATTAAACTGAAAACTTTGCTTTCATGATTCTCTAAATTACAAAGGTAGCCTAACAACCTTTATACTGTTTACATGTTTTCCAGCCTTATAATCAAGTCTACTTCTACATTATACTGTAATTTAAGCCCTTTGATTGTAATTTAAGCCAATTACTGTTGGCTCTATAAAGTTTCCTAATGTACCTTTGCCTTTTCCTCACAGGCTGCCTATTACATGGTAGACCCTAAAGGAACATTTATTGAATGATATTGTCAATTCTTTAAGTAGCAGCTCTAAACAGAAGCTGCATTTGATAGGAATCTACTGGTGCAGAGCCCAGTAATACAGTAAGCAGTTGATCACTTGCCTCTTCTCTACAACTCAATGAGGTTGCCTTTTCAGCGATGTTGTGAAGATAAGGTAGAAAGTAAATTAAGTTGTGGGAATTTGTAGGCACCCAATAAGAGGTAGCTACTACTATTAAAGAATCCTTATATAATATTAATGATCACTGCACCTAGCTGTGAAATCAATCTCTAGTGCTTTATCATTAAATATTGATGATATAACTAGTACTGATGAACCCAATGAAAGATTTTCTAAGAATTTTAGGAAAAGCACCAGTATTTTATAGTAGATGAACTGCATTTCAAATGTGTCAAAAGTTCTAGGGCGCAAACTCAGTAGCAAAAATATGACCACATAAGTTATTCATCACCAATACCACTGAATCACATGATTTGAAAAGTTGGGAGGAGCTAGGGATATAAATTATAATACAATTTCTATTCATAGATTTTAAACACACTTTCATTATGCTAACCTTCCAAAATTTTCATGAGAACCATCACACCAAGAAGTTCCAATTGTCAACCTGACCTGAGACCCTAGTCACCCTAGCATGACAAGTAGTAGGATATCCCTCTTGATGACCATCTTGGAAAGCCCTTTTTCTTTTCTTTATAAAAATCTGGCCTTGATTTCCACTGTTTCTTGAAATAAAAGTAGAGGAATCCTCCAGGGGTTTGTGGATTTCTTCTAGTGACAAAGGAAAGGAAGGGGGCCATATGTGTAACACTTTTGGTCCTTTGTGGGCAAAGGAGGCTTATGTTGCCTTGATTTGAAACTTAATCCACTCAATGTCATGAACCACAATCCTTTTGTGGGAAAATCCTGTCTACATTTCTAACAAAAGATTTTCTAAGAAAATTTAGAAACACACCAGTATTCAATAGCAGATGAGTTGTATTTAAAAGGTTTCAAATGTCCCATGATATAAATCACATCCAGGTTGAAGCCTACTGTTGTTCAGATCTTGGAAACAAAACAATCATTTCTAAGGATGGCTTTGATTGAAGGTTACTGGGCACACTGATTCCTATTTCTTTTCTCCCATATACTTTTTCCACATACCTCTTCTCTTTGGGTTTACCTCAACGTCCTTATCACAGTTCTGCTATCTGTGTTTAAAGGCCCACTTTTGAAAAGTAGGGAGCCTTTATTCAAGAATGATTTGTATTTGGCTTTATAAAAAATAATCTGGAGAGCAACTGACTGAAGCATGAACTGTGGTCACACTGCCCATTTAATGTACGGGAATGTAACTTTGCAGCACTTCTGAGGGCTGGGTTACTCAGTTCTGTACCCACTGCTTCAGACCATGGTTAATACCCCAGGGCAAAAGAAGTCCCATCTTCACCCCTTTTCTTTATAAAGGATAGTTTTACTGTGCCTTTCATAAACCATTTGAGCTCCTGAAATTAAAAACAATTGCAATAAAAGAAAAAAAGTGTCTAAAATGCAAAAGAGATTTTTTTTACTGATGAATAAATGACCTTGTTTTTTAGAAGGATATAATATCCTGAATATAATAGGATTTAATCTGATATAATAATCTCTGCATCTAAATAGAAATCAAAAACTGCCTTACTTTCAAACATATTTAGACTTTTTCTCAGTAAATCTGAGATAGGATATTATAGTCACTTAGATCTTTGTGAATTTATGGAGTGTGACCTATTTACAAGGTTGTATATAAACAAATACTCTATCCTTTCATAAGGTGCATGGACAATTATTTTAAGCTTTCTTTGAAAACTAGTTACCAAATGTTTTTCCACGCAGGCAGCATTTGACTACAAAATAAACATAATGAAATTAGTTGAGTTGTTAAATTTAAGTATTTGTTAATTTAATTTGAAAAATTTATGTACACAATAATTAGAAAATCATTAACAGGTTATCTTGTACCAAACAGTCACTGGATGGAAGATAATATTTCCATGTTGACCTTAGAAACAAGGGCAACTTAAAGAATATTGGCATTGATTTCATCTTTAACAGAAGAATTTGCTTACTCTAAGAAAGTTGTCTGTGTATGAGTGTGTTTGTGTGTGTGTGTGTGTGTGTGTGTGTGTGTGTGTGTGTATGTGTCTGTCTGTGTGTCTGTCTATCTCTCTGTGTGTAAACTAGGGTAGAAAAAACAGTAGCACAATATTTCAGTTGGAAAACCAAATAAATTACAGGTATAATGTGGCACAATATGAAGTCTCAAAATGAATGAAATGTAGTTCAGTGTAAAAACTACAACCTTAGCAGTTTTCCTCATCTTATTTAGTGTTTCACTAGCATTAATCATGATCCTTTGGTCTGTGTGCCTGTCCTTGTGTTTACATGTATGAATATTTGTATATGTCTATAAGGTGCTCACAAATGTGGAGGCCTGGGGTGGAGGTCAGGGGTCTCCTTTCAGCTCTCTTGAGCTTACATTTTTGAGGCAGGGTCTCTCATAGGATCTGGAGCCCACTAATCCAGCTATATTAACCAGCCAGTGAGTCCTGGGGACCATTCTCCACCTCCCATGCACAAAAATCGCAAGTGTGTGTTGCTACTCCTGACTCTTTCACAGGAAAGTTAGATATTTGTGCTTGTGGGATAAAAGCTTTACTGAATGAGCCATCTCCAAGGAACAGGTAGGTTCCCACAGTTTAATGGAAAGTTAGGTTTACCTAAATGTAAAGGCAATAAAAATACTCATAGTGATAATTTAATTGAAAGATGGATTTAATACTCATGTAATATATTGCATAATCTTGTAGTCACA
This sequence comes from Ondatra zibethicus, assembly GCA_004026605.1. NCBI lineage: Eukaryota > Metazoa > Chordata > Mammalia > Rodentia > Cricetidae > Ondatra > Ondatra zibethicus. Next base: position 271,521 of record PVIU01000365.1, on the reverse strand, counting down.
GACTGAATTTCCATATTTCATTTAGTTTATTTAATTGTTTTCTTATCTGTACTCCTATGCGTGTATAGAAGTTGCTGACATAATTGCAGGTGAAATAGACTGTGACTTGGAAAATGCATTTCTACCTCTCACATTGTCTGGACTGTGAAACAAACATTCTTCTGGGACATGAGCTAAACAGAAAAATCATAGATTCCCCATGCATTTCTCCCAGAGCTTCAGGTAATGAGAACCTTTGTAGATTGGCTCTAGTGGTGTGATCGTGCTCACCAAGTGCACAGTGCTCGTATTCCCTTCATAGTCTAGCAGTATTATTAATCTTTCTGTAATTACTTCCCAATATGCACAATTTTTTCTTATTGTTTGATATAAGTAATATGTTTGCAGAGATGCAGATCAATTTTGCTTTAAAAATTTGTCACATTAGTTTATTGTGTTTGATACTATCTTAAATGATATATTGGCATTATTTTTTAATCATTGCATTTACACAGTTAATGTTTGTGCTGTTCAGTGGGTTCTGTGAATTAAGGCACTTGCTGTCAAGCCTTCCAACTTTGCTTTTTATATCCCAGAATTCATATGGTAAATGAAGAGAATCAACTCCGGCAAATTGTTCCCTCAAATTTATATGTATGCCCCATAGATGCACATGCATGCACATACAAAATGAAAATGTAATAGTTTTTGAAAGTTAATATTAGTGTCTGAAATTTCAAGATATTGTGGTGAAATGGAAAATATTATAAAAAAGTAGATGCTAATCTCTTTTACTAGCTAAGAAAAGAGTAATTTGATGTATTACTTTTTGTATAAACAGCGACATTCAGAGCTGCCATCAAAATTCCCTAATATGTGAATATTCTAAGGGTTATCATCTGCTTCAGATTTAATGAATTGGAACAGAATTGCAGGAAATGACCCTTGCAGATTTTTTAAACTTGATCAATCACAATGCAATCATCAAGGTAGAAGAGCAATTAATTTTCATTAAGCTAGAAGGTCATTAGTACATTTTTGGAGAAATGACTATGAAGTTGTTATGTGAGAGATTTAATAGGTTTTCTATAATTAAAAACTTTTGCTTAATTTCATGATTTCATGTGGGGAAAGGAATGCATTTTAAAGTGCTCAGCTTCTCTCTATTTGAAAAGTAAAACCAATTTAGTATAGGTGGACACTGTGTGTGCACATGTGTATGTATAGAATATAGTTATTAAAAATTAGGATTAAAAAGAAATATGAGTTGATGTAGGTATTTTCTATTCTGGTTTCATTTTCAGTTTACTTTAGTTGTATATAATCTACCTCTATAAGCTCATCTTTTAAAGACTATAGTACTGTACCTTTGGACTCAGTAGGAATATTAAAAATAACTAAATTCTTGAAATTTGGAAAGAACATTTAAGAATGCTTAATGTTGCTATTTAATTAAAACTGAAAAGTATATAGTGTCTTTTAATTTCTGACCTTCACTAATGGCTATTAAAGTAGAGTGCAAAATGTACAGAAACTAATTATGATGGAAGTTTCTGGGCTACATTTCTGGCATACACATTAAGTAAATGCAGTGATTCTCTGATATATGATAAACCAGCATGGCAGACAGTCATACTGAGGAGTTTTCTTGAGGCATTATTAGACATTTTTGATTGTTTGTCTGTTTTAGTGTTTTCATAACTACTTCCGTATAAATCAATTAAAATGGTCATTATCAGGGTTCTCTAGAGTAACTGAACTTATAGAATGAATATCTCTTTCTTTATATATAATATACATAATTAGAATACTTACAGGCTGTAGTCTAGTTAATCCAACAATGATAGTCTGAACAGAAAGTCCACAAGGCTGGATACCTCAGCTGGTCTTCAATACACCCGGAATTATGAAGAAGTAGGTTCTAATGCCAGTGAAGGAATGGGTTTGCTAGCACGGTGAGGACGAGCAGGCAGAGTGTAAGGTTCCTTCTTCAATACCTTTATGTGGGATTCCAGAAGAAGTTATGGCCCAGATTAAAGGTGCGTCTTCCTGCCTCAAGATCTGAATTAGAAATAGATTTATCTACTTCAAATTTATCAAAAACACATTCATCAAAGGTGTGTCCTTAACTTTGGGATTTTAGATATTTCCAGATATAGTCAAGTTGAAAGCCAAGAATAGCTATCACAAAAACCATACTTTTGTAAATGTTTTGTGAACTCTGTTGTGCTATATAGTTATTTTTATATAAGAAATTTGCTATGACAATTAATGCATTTGTAACCTCATTCTTAGCAGTAACATGTCTTGCTATTTACTACTTCATTTACTCCATTTTCTGTTGTTAATAAGGTGGTGCCTTCTAATTAGCCTCTCATTGATTTAAGAGGTTTTCAGGGAGTCATTTATAATAAATCAAATGAATATGTACAGCAAGCAAATGAATACGTGCAGTAATAGTTTCTCATCATTTCTTTTAAACCTCAAACTACTATCTGTTTTATAGGTACATGATATCTTGGGCCAGTAAGATGGCTCAGTGCATAAAAGCATTTGCCCCTAAGCCTGATGATCTGAGTTTGATCCCCAAATACATACAGTATAAGTAGAAAGCAACTCTGACAAGTTGCCCTGTGACCTCCACATCTGGACTATCCACATATATTCAGGAAAGAGCTGTAGTATATTTAAAGTATGTGACACGTAACATTTGAATTTGTTAACACAAAACATAGATGTTCTTGTAGATTTTGTTTACTAAGATACAAAATAAATAATTTTATTTACACTCTAATTTTTAACCATTCCTTGGATTTTCATTAAGCTCTCGTTGAGGAAGCTGGCTGCTCATTGCTTCTTTGCTCTATACAGGGGTCAATCCTTGATTTTTATTAGCAAAGTAACAGGGATTTAAAGATGGGATAACAGTGATCTGCATACTTTCCTTTCCTAATGTCAAGTCTACTTACCTTATAATCATGAGAATGTGAATATTTTAAAAATAATGAAGTGTATTTCATTTCTTACAGGTTGTATATAAATCAAAATAAACAAAATATGAAATATTAAAGCATACACATTTAGATTATTTTTCTCCAACATAGCATTTTTATTAATTATTTGGCCATTTCATATACTGCATCCTGACACTCATTTCCCATTTCTCCAAGGTCCACCCTCCCATCCTTGCACACACTCACCCCTCAAAAAAAACACCAATTTCAATTTATGCTGCCCACATATTCAATGGAGCATGGTCAGACTCCCTGTGCCCAGCCCTTAAAAAAGATTAGACCCCTACCCTCATCTATTGTTGTTTTTTTTTTTTTTTTACTCTTTTTAATCTTTACTCTTTTGGGGCTGCCACCCAGCTCCCAAATAAATCACACGGATACTTATACTTTCTATTAAATGCCTGGCCTTAGCTTGCCTTGTTTCTTGCCAGCTTTTTTGAAAATTACCTTTTCCTCTGGGATTTTTTTCTTTTATTACTTCTGTATATATTATTTCCACTCTTACTCTGTGGTTTGCTGTATAGTTGGGTGGCTGGCTCCTGATGTCCTTCTCTCTTTGTTCTCTTGTTGCTCCTTCTTTTTCCAGATTTTTCCTTCTATTTATTTTCTCTGCCTTCCAGCTCTGCCTATCTTTCCTCCTGCCTCATTATTAGCCATTCAACTCTTTATTATTAGACCATCATAGTTTTTTAGATAGGTATAGAATCACAGCTTCACAAAGTTAAACAAATGCAGCATAAACAAAAGTAACACATCTTTTTATTGTTAAGCAAATGTTCCAGAGCATAAAGAAATGTAACACACCTTAAAATAATATTCTCTAACACTTAGAATCCATCAAGTGTTAAGAGCTAAACTTCCAGTCGTTCCCTGGGAGCTCCATGGAGACCAATACTTGCTGGACATAAGAGGTGAGACAACAGTGGCCCTGGAACCCCGGATGCCCAACTCCCTAAAACCTCCACGTGGGAGAAAGGCCAGGGGCCCTCCCTCTCCCAGGTGCCTTCCACATTCCTAGCAACCAGCAGGGAGCTGGGCTGCTAGACAGCCATCTTCCCTGTCCCCAATGCATCATTCCCTGCAAGCTCCGTGGAGACCAATCCTTGCTAGACATAAGAGACATAAGAGTTGAAGGAAGAGATGGGAAGGTGCCAATACAAGAACTCCTCCATCATCCTATAATGCAACATGGTACCATCAGAACCCAGCAGACACAAAACAGGAAGACTTGATCATCCTAACCCAGAAGATATAGAAGAAAACAACTTTAAACTTTACTTAATAAAAATGATAGAGTCCTTTAAAGAGGAAGTGAAAAACTCCCTTAAAGAAATGTAGGAGAAGACTAACAAAAAGCTGGAAGAAATGAATAAATCCCTCAAAGAAACCCAAGAAAAACAAGAAAAAGCAAACAATCAGGTGAAGGAAACATTTCAAGACTTGAAGATTGAAATAGAGGCAATAAAGAAAACACAAACCAAGGGAACTCTGGAATTGGAAAATCTGGGTAAACGAACAGGAACTACAGAGACATGTATAACCAACAGAATACAAAGGAGAGAAAAAAGAATCTCAGGTGCTGATGATTCTATTGAGAATATAGACTCTTTGGTCAAAGAAAACACTAAATCCAACACAAAACATTCAAGAAATCTGGGACACCATGAAAAGACCAAACCTGAGAATAATAATGGTACAAGAAGGAGAAGAATTCCAGCTCAAAGGCACAGAAAATATATTCAACAAAATTATAGAAGAAAAGTTTCCCAACCTAAATAAGGATATACCTATGAAGCTACAAGAAGCTTACAGAACACCAAATAGGCTGGATCCAAAAAAATCCCCTTGCCATATAATAATCAAAACACAAAACATACAGAACAAAGAAAGAATATTAAAAGCTGCAAAAGAAAAAGGTCAAGTAACATATAAAGTAAAGCCTATCAGAATTGCACCTGACTTCTCAATGGAAACCATGAAAGCCAGAATATCCTGGATAGATGTTGTTGCAGACACTAAGAGACCATGGATGCAAGCCCAGACTACTGTACCCAGCAAAGCTTTTATTCACCATTGATGGAGAAAACAAGATATTCAATGACAAAAACAGATTTAAAGAATACGGATCCACAAACCCAGCCTTACAGAAAGTACTAGAAGGAAAGCCACAACCCAAGGAAGCTAACCCCACAATAACACAGGCATCTGATAACCCCCTACCAGCATAACCCAAAGAAGGGAAACACACAAATACTACTACCAAAGGATAACTGGAGCTAACAACCACTGGTCATTGATATCACTTAATATCAATGGTCTCAATTCACCTATGAAAAGACACAGGCTAAGATAATGGATACTTAAACAGGATCCAGCATTCTGCTGTTTACAAGAAACACACCTCAACATCAAAGACAGACACTACCTCAGAGTAAAGGGTTGGGAAAAGGCTTTCCAATCAAATGGACCCTAGAAGCAAGGAGGTGTGGCTATCCTAATATCTAACAAAATTAATTTTAAACTAAAATCAATCAGAAGAGATGGAGAAGGACAGTATATACACACAACAGGAACAATTCACAAAGATGAAGTCTCAATCCTGAATATATATACCCCTAATTCAAGATCACCCACATATGTAAAAGAAACATTACTGAAACTTGAATTGCACATCAAACCCCACACACTAATAGTAGGAGATTTCACCACTCCTGTTTTGACAATGGACAGGTCAAACAGACAGAAGCTTAACAGAGAAATAAGAGAACTAACAGATGTAATGAATCAAATGGACTTAACAGACATCTATAGAACATTCCACCAAAAAGAATATACCTTCTTCTCAGCACCTCATGGAACCTTCTCTAAAATTGATCACATTCTCAGTAACAAAGAAAACACCCACAGATACCAAAAAAAATTGGAGTAATCCACTGTGTCTTATCAGATCACCATTTGTAAGGTTAGAATTCAAAAACAATACTACTCCCAGAAAGCCTACAAGCTCAAGGAAACTGTTAGTCAACTACTGAACCACTCATGGATGAAGGAAGAAATAAAGAAAGAAATTAAAACCTTCCTTGAATTCAATGAAAATGAAGGCAAAACATATCCAAGCCTATGGGACACTATGAAGGCAGTGCTAAGAGGAAAGTTCATAGCACTAAGTGCCCACATAAGGAAAATGGAGAAAGCTCACATCAATGACCTAACAGTATGCCTGAAAGTTCGAGAAGAAAAGAAGCAGACTCACCCAAAAAGAGAAGAAGACAGGAAATAATCAAGTTGAGGGCTGAAATCAACAAAACAGAAACACAGAAAACCATACAAGGAATCAATGAATCAACAAGATTGACAAACCCTTATCCAAACTAATCAAAAGGCAGAGAGAGAACATCCAAATTAACAGAATCAGAAATGAAAAAGGGGACATAACAACAGGCACAGAGGAAATTCAGAGAATCATTAGGTCCTACTACAAAAATCTGTACTCCACAAAACTTGGAAATGTAAAAGAAATGGACAATTTTTTAGATAGATACCACCTACCAAAATTAAATCAAGACCAGGTGAGCAATTTAAATAGACCTATAATCCGTGAGGACATGGAAGCTGCCATCAAAATCTTACCAACCAAAAAAAGCCCAGGGCTGGATGGTTTTAGTGCTGAATTCTACCAGAACTTTCAAGAAGAGCTAATACCTGCACTCCTCAAAGTGTTCCACATAATAGAAACAGAAGGCTCACTGCCAAACTCTTTTTATGAAGCTATAGTTACCCTGATACCAAAACCACACAGACTCAACTAAGAAAGAATTACAGACAAATCTCACTCATGAACATGGATGCAAAAATTCTCAATAAAATTCTGGCAAACTGAATCGAAAAACACATCAAAAGAAATCATCCATCATAACCAAGTAGGTTTCATTCCAGAGATGCAGGGCTGGTTCAACATATGAAAATCAATCAGTGTAATCCACCATATAAATAAACTGAAAGGTAAAAACCATATGACAATTTCATTGGATGCAGAAAAATCATTTGAAAAAATTTAACACCCCTTCATGATAAAGGTCTTGGAGAGATTAGGGATACAAGGATCATATCTAAAGAAAATAAAAGCAATATACAGCAATCTGACAGCTAACATCAAATTAAATGGAGAGAAACTCAAGGCGATTCCACTAAAATCAGGAACAAGACAAGGCTATCCACTCTCTCCACATCTCTACCACATAGTTCTTGAAGTTCTAGCAACAGCAATAAGACAACATAAGGAGATCAAGGGGATGCAAATTGGAAAGGAAGAAGTTAAACTTTTGTTATTTGCAGATGACATGATAGTGTATATAACTGAATCAAAAAACTCTAACAGAGAACTCCTACAGCTGATAAGTATCTTCAGTGAAGTGGCAGGATATAAGATCAACTCAAAAAAATCAGTAGCCCTCCTATACACAAAGGATAAAGAAGCTAAGAGGGAAATCAGAGAAACATCACCTTTCACAATAGCCACAAATCACATAAAATATCTTGGGGTAACACTAACAAAGGACGTGAAAGACCTATTTGACAAGAACTTTATGTCTTTGAAGAAAGAAATTGAGGAAGATACCAGAAAAAGGAAAGATCTCCCATGCTCCTAGATAGGAAGGATCAACATAGTAAAAATGGCAATCTTACCAAAGGCAATCTATAGATACAATGCAATCCCCATCAAAATCCCAACACAATTCTTTACAGACCTTGAAAGAGCAATACTCAACTACATATGAAAAAGTAAGAAACACAGGAGCCAAAACAATCCTGTACAACAAAGGAACGGCTGAAGGCATTACCATCCCTGACATCAAGCTTTATTACAGAGCTACAGTAATGAAAACAGCTTGGTATTGGCATAAAAACAGAGACGTTGACCAATGGAATCAAATTGAAGACCTGGATATTAATTCACACCTATGATCACCTGATTTTTGACAAAGAAGCAAAAAAGATACAATGGAAAAAAAGAAAGCATCTTCAACAAATGGTGCTGGCATAACTGGATTTCAACTTGTATAAGAATGAAAATAGATCCATATCTGTTGCCATGCACAAAACTCAAGTCCAAATAGATTAAAGACCTCAACATAAAACTAGAGGAGAAAGTGGGACGCAACCTCCAATGCATGGGCACAGGAGACCACTTCCTAAATATAACCGCAGTAGCACAGACAATATGAGCATCAATAAATAAATGGGACCTCCTGAAACTGAGAAGCTTCTGTAAAGCAAAGCACAGAGTTAATAAGAAAAAGGCAGCCTACTGAATGGGAAAAAATCCTTACCAACCTCACATCAGACAAAGGACTGATCTCCAAAATATATAAAGAACTCAAGAAATTAGACATTAAAATTCTAAATAACCCAATTAAAAAGTGGTGTATGGAACTGAACAGAGAATTCTCAACAGAAGAATTTCAAATGGCCAAAAGATACTTAAGGACACGTTCTTTTTTCTTAGCTATCAGGGAAATGCAAATCAAAACAACTTTGAGATACCATCTTACACCTGTCAGAATGGCTAAGATCAATAACACTAATGATAGCTTATGCTGGAGAGGATGTGGAGCAAGGGGAATGATCATCCATTGCTTGTGGTAGGCAAACTTGTGCAACTACTTTGGAATTCAGTGTGGCATTTCTCAGAAAGCTGGGAATCAACCTACCTAAGGATCCAGCAATACTACTTTTGGGAATATACCCAAAAGACTCTCAGTCATACTACAAGAGCATTTATTTGTTCAACCATGTTCTTAGCAGCATTATTTTTAATAGCCAGACTTGGAAACAACCTAGAAGCCCCTCAACTGAAGAATGGATAAAGAAAGTGTGGCACATCTACACATTAGAGTACTAGTCAGCAGTAAAAAATAGTGACATCTTGAATTTCACATGCAAATGGATGGAATCGGAAAACATTATCCTGACTGAGGTAACCCAGACCCAAAAAAATGAATATGGTATTTACTCACTCATAAGTGGATAGTAGTCATAAACAAAGGGCAACAAGCCTATAGTCCAGGATCCTAGAGAAACTAAGTAATATGGTGAACCTAAAGAAAAACATATATAGACCCACCTGGAAATTGGAATCAGACAAAAATTTGGGAGCAGGGGGGTAGGTGGTAGAGGGGGGGAAGGGGATTGAGGAGAACTTGAAGGAATAGGATGGTCGAGATGGAGGAAGGACAGATATGAGAGCAAGGAAAGAGATATCTTGATTGAGAGAGCCATTATTGAATTAGCAAGAACCTGGCTCTAGAAAAATGCCCCAGAACCCACAGAGACCTTAAGCAACAGAGGAGAGGGAGTCTGAACTGACCTTACCCTGTAGTCAGACTGATAATTATCTTAAATATCACCATAGAACCTTCATCCAACAACAGATGGGACCAGAGGCAATGACCCACATCGGAGCACTGGACTGAGCTCACAAGATCCAGTTGAAGATTGGAATGAGTGAGAATATGAGCAAGGAATTCAGGACCATGAGGGTGTCATCCATTGAGACAGTTTGCTTGAACTAATGGGAGCTCACCAACTCCAACTGGACTGGGAGTGAATGAGCATGCGAACAACCAAGCCCCTTTGAAGGGGATTGACAGCTGGGGCAGACTGAGGGGCCACTGACAGTGACACTGGGATGTGTCTCTACTGCATATGCCGGCTTCATGGGATCCTAGTCTCTTTGGATGTAAACCTTGCTCAACCTAGATGTAGTAGGGAGGGCCTTGGACTTTCCACAGGGCTGGGTGCATGGCACTCCCCTAGGGTTGGAGGGGATGGGGGAGGGTCTGTAGAGAGAGAGGGAGGGACGGTGAGGAGGGGAGGGAGTGGGATTTTGGATTGGTATTTTTTTAAGTCATAAAAAGAAAATAAAACAATGGAGAGGGAGAACCTTAAAAAAAAGCCATTTGGCAGAAACACACTTCTATTTCCATGGAAAAGAAAATTATAAAATAAGAAACTAAAAAAAAAGTTTCTACCCGTGTATTTGAAAAGTCTGTGGATTTATGTACTATTCCATTGTTCTGATACTATAAAAATGTCATGTAACCACACAGGCACATGGATTTTGGCATAATCTGGACACTGCGTTCCTTGGCCATGGTCACTCAATGAACTATATTTTACTCCTTTTGAAGTGAGACCTGTATATTTTGTGTCAACCTAAGCATATACATAAAAAGAGAATTAAAATAAAACCATATTTATGTGATACAAAAAAAGAGCTAAACTTCCAAATCCCTATCACAATGTTTAAGGATTCTCTTTAATAGTTTCCTCTCTGGACTGTTTTTTTTTGGAGGGGGTGGGAGGAGAAGGAGGGAGGTTGTCACTGAATGTCTCTCATTCTTAGTTATGAGTCTACAGTCACCTATACCACTACAAAAGAAACTTCCTTGCCCACAGCAGCTAACAGTAGAATGGATCATAGAATTCCTCATGATTTTTGGTAGAAGCATGTATCTTGGGCATCAACATAGTCTCTACCTGCTTCACAGACCACAGGCATCAATGTGACTTCTTGATATTTCAATATTTTCCTATGCTATTGCTAACTTCAGGAGGTTATTAAGGGACAGTAATTAAATTTAATATAAATCTGAATGTTGGATAGAAACTATGGAATATTAAAACAGAAACTTTGTTAACATGGTACATTTCCCTAGGAAGTTTACTATATTACATTAATAAAATTTATATAAAGAGATTGAAATAGTGTTGTAAAATCATACCTAATATGATGTTTAATTTAAATGAACATTAAGTAATTTGGTGTGGGAGGTTCTTTTGTCTGTGTGCTGCTTTCATTGCTTAATGAATGAAGAAACTGCCCTGGCTTGTTGATAGGACAGAACTTAGGTAGGGAGAGAAGACAGAACTGAATTAGCCAATAACGAACTAGAACTAATGGGCCAAGTAGTGATTTAATTAATACAGTTTCTGTGTGGTTATTTCAGGGCTAAGCTAGCCAGGAGACCAGGACAAACAAACGGTCCCCTGCAACAGAAATTGATCAATAATTTGCTATAATATGTAAATAACAATTAAAATAATAGTTATATATAATTTAGATAAACACATATTTTTCTTCATAATTAATCTTGATTTGTTTCACCATGACTATAATAAGGTATAAGAAATGTATAAGAAAAGAAAATGTATTTTAAGAAGAATTAAAGTCCTTCTACTATTGAGGGTTTGTTTCCAAGACAAAGTTTATAAATGACATGAAGAATATTTATTTATATATTAAATAAAGAACTATATTACAAATTTACCCAATTTATTTTATGTTCAAATATTCATGCAATAAAATATAATTATTGAGATAGCATGTGGTATACTTATCTACTTGCACATCACCTCAATTCTATGACTTCATGGAAATTTAAGGTAGTCAACTGTCCTTGACTATCTCTTCTGTGTTACTTCTCCCTATATGATATTTGATTCATGATAGGCAGTCATTAGTTTATAAGTATAATAAATTTTAAGAATTCTTTTAAGCATGTACAATGTGTTATCTTTATGCTTGATTTCTATATTGACTTTCAATAAAACATAAAAATGTTACCATAAAATATATATTTTGTAAACTTTTTTCTATTCTGAAACAGGATTTCTCTGTGAAACAGTCCTGATTATCCCAGAACTCACTCTGTAGACCAGGCTGGCCTCAAACTCACAGAGATCTACCTTCCTCTGCTTTCCAAGGTCTGTGATTAAAGGTGTATATGACCAATTTTTCTAACTGCCAGGCAGTTGGAAAAGTCTTTTATGTCATGAGAATCAATAAATTCCAGGTACTTCTTTCTAGTTATATAACTTGCTTTACAAATTGAAATATAAATACTGAAAATATAATTGAGTTAAAAAATATATAAGAATATTTTAAATTGTATCCATTCAACTATTAATACCCTAAATTGGAGTTTTAAGAGCTTTGGTAGCAAAATGTGCAAGTATGAACCTGAAGAAACACATACAGTGTGCAAGGTTAGGTATGACTCAAATAATAAACATTGTTCCTTTAAAGAAGTAAATACAAACAAATCTTGGTATTTCCAAGGAGGAAAACAAAGAACATAAAAGTGACTACAAACTTCTGGTTAGGGATACAAACAAAATTCTATACATTCAGATTTATATCTATTACTAAAAGGATTTTGCCCAAAGACAGCAACCCAATCAAGGGAACCTTGTAGTAGTAATTTTGGTCACAGCTCTGATCATAATGGATTCTCAAAAACTTCAGCATCATTTGGTAAGTCAAAAATGAATATGCAGAATTCTGGAAAGGTGGCTTTTATTTAAAATTTATTTTCATTCCAGAAAAAAGAAACTAGTGATAGTAAGGGATGGGCTTAGTATTCAGACACAGGCAGAATATCAGGGAGGACCCAGTCTTTATAAATGGTCTTCTGAGATATTAGGCAGTATGATGAGAGGAATGCAAAAGCAGAGCTTTCCTGTTGTCCTTTTGATGACAAGAGTATGTCAGTTTCTGTTGAATAGAGTTTTTGGTGGCTTAAAGAAATCCCACACTAGCTCAGAATAATAGTGGATTATTTATTTAGGGGTATGTAGTAAGAGGTACACAGGCTGTGTCCTTCTGCCTGGCTCCCAGCCACCGAAATAATTACACAGAAACTGTATTCATTTAAACTCTGCCTGGCCCATTAGTTCTAGCCTCTTCTTGGCCAACTCTTACATATTGATTCAGCCCATTTCTAATAATCTGTACTCACCATGAGGATGTGGCTTACCGGCATGAGTCTAACCAGTGTCCATCTTGGGCCCGAGAAGCATGGCGTCTGCCACACTTCCCTTCCTTCCTTCCTACCTGATTTCTGCCCTATCAAAAGGCCAAGGCAGTTTTCTTTATTCAACCAATGAAAGCAATACAAATGAAGAAGCACCTCCTAAACCATATACCCTTTTTCTGTTTAAACAAAAAAGAAAGGCTTTCACTTTAACATAGTAAAATTACATATAACAAAGAGTTATCAAGCAAGAATTACAGTTACAATATTTAGATCTAATTTATCTTTTATCATAACAATGGAAAACTATTACTATAACTAACTATTTATTCTTCAACTCCATCAAAGACTCCAGAAGGATAAAATATTACCTAAGTAAACAAGAAATAAGCAACTTCCAAACTCTAGAAATGACAGAGACATCTCACTTCCTGTACAGTCACTCAAAGTTCCTCTGTACCGTTGGGGCATCCATCTTCAGCCTACAGGCCCATACTATCCAGCAGACATTTCCAACCAAATCCTGCAGCTGGAAAAGAGACCAGATGCATGCTATACATAGTATAAAATGCCACACCCAAGTGGGCAGGTAACTTAAAGGCTACTGGCAGTAAGAATTGCTATAGCACCTCCCCCTTTTGTTTAAGAAAGTTCTAAACCTAATACAATGTTATGTACAATAAGAAGAAATATCATGTATAAAAATTAGAATTACAAACAGCATAAACAATATCAAGCAAGAAACATGTAATAATGGTTTCAACAATTAGCCTATCCTAATGAGTTTAAGTCTTATATAATAAATAACGTGGCCAAGTCATGAGAGGAAAGTAATTACAACTAACTAGTCTTCAACCACATCGAAGACCCGAGAAGGGAAATAATATTACTTGAGTAAGCAGAAAGTGAATCAGGCAACTTCCAAAATGTGCAACAAATGACAGAGACAACTGGTTATGTGGGCAATCACCCAAATTCTCATTTGTAACATTGGAACAACCAACTTTGGCTAAGGCCTAGAGTAACTGACAGACCATTTTCAGAGGCAGGAAATTTTTCAAAATCATCTTAGCCTTTCTTGGCAAGATTTGTCAGTCTTTTTTATTGTATTCTGCTTGTCTTGTCCAGACTTGGTACATTTTGTCAGTGGTCAATCCATAGGCAGTTCCTTGCCCAAAGGCCAGTTTTGCCAAGAAGGAAACAAGTTCTCAGTGGAGGCATTAACTCTGTGCTTAGATTTATAGTCTAATGCTTTACTCAGCCATTTTACCTATGTTCATTAACTGCTGATTATTCTCTACCAATCATAAAGATATCGGAACCCTTTACCTCTTATAATGTCTTCAGTGCTCAACATTCTCTCAGGAATAGATCAGTGCTGCCAGGAGCAATCGTGTCTCACTTCAACAGAACCCTGCATTATTTAAATGCTATATTCTACAGCTCTTTGAAGTGGTTGAAGATTACCTATTATCTCTGTAGAATATAATCTCTATGTATCTAAAGAACCAATTAGTCTAACTTTAAGTATGACAAACATGGTTGACTATTGACCTATGAATCTTAATACCTATTTAACTTAAAGACTAAGACTTCATATTAAAATATTCAACAATCTTTAAACAACTGTGCAACAAATGGGGACAATGATCTCAAAATGTAAACACAACTGTGCAACAAATGGGGACAATGATCTCAAAATGTAAACAATATATAGGTATCTTGATTAGAGGTAGAAACGTATATAGCAATATGATAAATATATCCTAAAACTGTATCAATATGCAAAATATTTTAAGAAGAGGTAGAAGCATGTTGAAATACAATATGACAAAACAACTTTGCCTAGATATACAAATATTGTACACAAAAATAGGAACATGTTCAATATAATTTAAGTTTGTATCAATATACAAGAATCTACCAAAGTAAATTGACTATAAATAATAGCTTACAAGTATTCATTCCATTACTCAATGTTATTATTAGTGTGAGTAAGCTCATACTAATCTATTATCCCATCCAATTTCCTCTCTTTTTATTCAAAGAGATCCCTGAACCTACATCATTTTCCCCCAACAGCCAACCCTATACCAATTATAATCAACCCCTAAATGATCTCCATAACCCTGAGGACAAACTTTGTTGGGAGAGGGGACATCATCTTCTAGAATTACTTCCAGCTGTCATGGGGGCAATTCTCTTTTAATGGGATCCTGTGAAAGTAAAGTTCCAATATTACTATCTGGTATAATTGCAAATTGTCTCTGAGTATTGGGTAGGGTTTTTCTGAGGTTTCTATTTGGAGTTCTGGCCAGAACAATGTAAAAAAGTGCACAATTTCAGCTAACCAAGTTGGAACCATGTTGAGCAGCTGGTACCCAAAACAGGTCTTATAGTAGTGCTATCAGTATCATGATGTCATATCAATTAGGTGGAGTTGTTGTTGTGGGGCCCCAAATTTTTCCTGGAAATGTCAAAGATTACTATAAGAAAATTAATTGTTCAATGTGGAAAACAAACATTATCTATACACACAAACACACACACACATATTCAATGAAAGGTATGATAGAGATAAAAATAGGTTTGAAGAAAAGTAAAATTTTTCCTAAATTCTTTCTTCTTTCTGCCTCATACCAGATGGCTCTTGACATGAGACAGAAACTCTGAATTTTTCTTTTGACAACATACTTGGATTTAGAGAAGGACAGAGCCGATGTCCAACTCCAAACATATATATTCTGACTACCTGTTCTCACAAGTCATATACCTTTTTCTTGATGATCCTTATTGGATAGTTATTTTTCCTTCTGTCGGCATCCAAACATCCAGGGTCTCTTGAATTTTTGAAGATGTGTATTTTTCTGTAAAGACAAGAACAGAACCCTGCCCTAACCCTATATGGTTTCCTTATCACCTGTATGGTTATCATCATTGTGAATGTGCTGTCATTTCTCTTTCTCAAGAGATTTCTCCTTTTCAAAGCAAATCTTTATTAAATTTGATGTTATTCATAGTGAGATCAACACATCCTTGAAATATACTGGCTGATTAAATTCAGAAGACTTTTCTATTATCCAATGTATCTCTGCTTCTGGTGTCCCTTTCTCATTAGCATTAAGAAAATTCAAGGTTAATAAACCATTATGTAATTTATTTCTGGAGATATTTTCCTTCCTTTCTGTTTGTTTAACATATCCTTTATAGTTCAAATTGATCTTTCTACAACTGGCTGACCTGTAGGATTGTGTGGTATAACTCTAATATGCTTTATATTATAAGCAAAAAATTGTTTCATTTTTTTAGAGACATATGCTGGACCACTATCTGTCTTTATTTGTGCAGGTATACCCATGATGGCCATAACATTTAATAAATGTGTGATTACTGAATCAGTCTTTTCTGAGCTTAAAGCAGTTGTCCACTGAAAATCTGAATAAGTGTCAATGCTGTGGTGTACATCTTTTAATTTTCCAAATTCTGCAAAGTGGAAAACATACATCTGCCAGATTTCATTTCTTTGAGTACCCTTTGGGTTAGTCCCTGCTGGTAGTGGTGTTTGGTTATAGAAAGAGAAAGTAAGACATCTCTTTATAATCTCCTTAACTTGTTGCCACGTAATAGAAAACTCTTTCTTTAAACCTTTACTATTGACATAATGTTTCTTATGGAATTCTGAGGCTTGCAACACACTTTCAATCAGTAATCAATTTCTACATTACCTTGTGCTAGAGGACCTGACAGACCTGTATGGGATCAGATGTATGTTATGTATATGGGACAAAGCCTATTCCTGATTATATCTTGAACCTGTATTAAGAGTGAAGTCAATTCTGTATCATCTGGTATAAATTCAGGACCAAGTATCTTTTTGCATTGAAGTTGGCATTTTCAAAAGCCAAAGATTCAACAAGTACTCATCTAGAATCTAGATCAGTTACTCCTATTTGTACAGGCTCAGTAAGTTTTTGTAAAAAGTCACTAAAGTGTTTGCTCTGGCCCTTTTTAACCCTGGTGTAGGATTCAATTCATTTTCCTAGTTGTTGAATCCTGTCCTAAGCATTTAAGGCTGCTTTGTAGCACAGGGACAAGATTTGTTCATTGTAAAGAGCTTGAACCTATGGTTCAGCATAAGTGCCCTCACCAAGAATTTGATCTTGGGAAGTCACAAATCCTTTTGTTTTTCCCTGTTGTTCTAAAATATTAGCTTCTTCTCTGAAATAGCACTTAAATATCATTTGAGGCTTGTCATCCAGGACTGCTGAAACTACCTGAAGCCAGTCTTGTGGTGTGGCTTTAATGCTAAAAGCCCATGTCTTTACCATCTCCCTAACAAATGTGGAATGCAAGCCATAAGGTACAATTGCTTTCTTAATTTCTTTTAGATCATTTATTCCATCCTTCTTTGGATCCTTTTCAGCCCTTTTAGAACTTGATGCTTTATCAGAGTAGATATCAGGGTAGGAACTAAAACCCTGGGTAAGTCATCTCTGACAGCTACTGGCAATGTTGAATCCTGTCCTTGTACCTTCTTTGCCTGCTCATTAACTCCAATGATTTCCTCAATCATTGCAAATCTTTTTACTACTGTCTCTTGTAAAGCCTGAATCTCCTGGCCTGTATATATTTCTAGTGATTTCATTGAGGCACCTAGCCTCTGGTCCTCATTCTGCACATGTGATTCCAAGGTCTGAAGATTTTTCTTTAAAGATAACACCTCATTCTTGAACATAATTTGATAGTGTACAGATTGACATCCTGGAGAGATACTCTATCTGCTAACCTATAACTTTTTAACAAATTTTAATTGTCAAATTCAACAGTATGAATTCTTTCAGATAATTTCTCAGTAACCTTTGACATGGATTCAAATTTGTCTGTCAAATTAATGTTAGCCTTTTCAATAGTATTAATTTTCAGGTAACTTTTGATTTTCAATGGTATTAATCCTGTTAGCTAGCTGTTCATTATTAGTCTGTAAAGACTGTATCATTTCTAAAAGTTCTTCATTCTTAGCTCTGTTACCAAACCATCTTCTTAAGGATATTATATGAAGAAAAAAAAACTGAGTCGCAATATCCAATAAATAGATGTGTCACTGTAACCATATATTCCTTGTGGGGTACAATCCATAGTATTAGCAAAAAAGTTTCAATGGTAATATTATCTGCAATTATATAATTTTCAAGTTTATTAATTTATTAATTACTTGTTATGAAATCCGGTAAATTGTTTTAGGTGTAATTATCTTTATTGTCCAGCATGTGTTGTAGTTGCAGAGTGGCAAATAGACCAAACCTGGTGCCACGAACAGTCCTGTGCGGCTTTGGTTTCCCTGCCTTTGTGCTGGGTAAATACTGAGAAATATGCTTTTCTTGACAAATTCGAAGCAATTAAATCATTTTCATACACCAAGCAAGAAGACCTGAACCCAGGAGCCAGGAACACAAACTGGAAGGTGCGCAAGTCACCATGTGGCAGGGAATGCGGCAGTGGAGTAAGGGAGCATGCAGTGCTCTTGGGAAATTTCCAACACACTGCTCTGGCAGCGGGGTTTACAAAAAAACCTCTTTAGTAGGTAAATGCAAGTTAAGCGGGTGGGGGTGGGAGATTTTCTGCCTGTGGACCATTTAGGCCTTTTAGTTGATCCACTCAGTAGGTGTAGAGTTCGGATCCACATGGGGCGCCAGATGAAGGACACTTTAAAGAAATCCCACACTAGCTCAGAATAGAGTATGATAGAGGGTTATTTATTTAGGGGTAGACTCACAGATCATAATTATCTGCTGGAACAGGAAACAGCAGCTGAAACCCGCAGCCAGAAAAGAGGCTGGACATGTGCTTCACATGGGCATAAATAGTATAAGAAGCTACACCCAAGTAGGCAGGTAACTTAATGATTACTGGTGGTAGGAATTCCTTCAGCATATGTCAGAGTAAGTACCAGAAACTGAATTGATTATTGAATGGAACATGTTAGAACTCCAATTTGATTTGTGATTGTCATTATGAAACTGCCAATTAAGTCACTGGAACATAATTTACTGACTCATAGCAGAAAAATTGCATTACTTAAGGAAGATGGTGACTTCCTTAAGGTCGAGTGAGATAAGAAATTTTAGGGGAAAACCTTTTAACCATGAAGTAGGGTTCATGATATATCCTGTTTCTGTCTTTGTGCTCTATTGCTTGTCACAGCTATAACTGAAAAACTTCAATAATAACAATGATTTTTTTTAGAAAATTAAAATTATTGGATAAACCCAAATATATCATAAAAATTGAAAAGGAAAGAATAGGGTAGAAATAGTATGAACCTGCTATTAAGTGATTTTAAGAAGAAATTTTTACTTGAAAGACATATTTATTGTGTATGTGTATAAATATGTGTAGGCATGTATTTGCCTGCCTACATGTGTGTGCAACATGTACAAACAGTGCCTGAAGAGACCTGAACAGGGTGCTGTGTTGCCTAGAACTGGAGCTAGATGTGTTTGCAAGTTGCCTGGTATGGAAGCCAAGACTTGAATCAGAGTGCTCTCAAAGATCAGTCCATGTTCTTAAATGTTGAGCCATCTTCCTTGCCAGCCTAAAGAAGGTTAAAAAAAAAATGGTGGGGAGAAGGAATGACAAAGAATAAAAAACAGGTCAGCTTTAGTTGTAGTCCATTCATTTCATCCTTTAGACAATCATGAGCATCTGCAACTTGAAGACTTTTCTTGGTAACTGAAGTGAGATAATTGCAAATAATTGCAAAATCTCTCATTGAACATACTGTAATGTGTTTGCACGTGTGTGTGTGTGTGTTGTATTTTGAGACAGTCTATGTAACCAAAGACATCATCATATAGTCCATGTTGGTCTTTAACATGTAGAAACTGTCTTAAATCTATTAGTGTTGTATTTTTCACTTGGAAGGCTATAAAAATCCTCGCAGATTATATAAACATATATTAAGAATTTTAAATATTTTTGAAGGTTGATGTGAGTTGTTCTCCTCATTTGAAATTGAATTAGAAGCAGTTAGGAAAATTCCTGACTTTTTATCTTCATGTTCTTAAAAGTGCCTATAGTTCGAAGAACAGCATTCAAATTTACTTGAGCAAACTCAATGAGTTAGGTCTGTTGTGGACGACCTGATTAATTTAACTGTAAAGACACATGAAACAATCTGGTTGCAACATCAAAATATGAAATGCTTGAAAGGAGACATGCCCATGCTCTCGGTAAGAAAGTTAGGTTAGACTGGCAGCAAATG
The DNA here is from genome assembly GCA_004026605.1 of Ondatra zibethicus. Lineage (NCBI taxonomy): Eukaryota > Metazoa > Chordata > Mammalia > Rodentia > Cricetidae > Ondatra > Ondatra zibethicus. Next base: position 251,452 of record PVIU01000365.1, on the reverse strand, counting down.
ATTTTTTCTTGGACAAATCAGAGAACTAACTGCAAATTTACTGCCATTTCTCAATAAAAGGATGTGTAAATATAGAGTCCACAGGATATCTAGTTGGAGGTGAAGCCATCACCACCAACCAACCTATTGGAATATTTAACTTACAATTTTGATAAATTCCCAGAAGCGTGTGAGAGAGGAATTTAATAGTGAGACTGTCTGGTGTTAGGATCTGAGATGGGGATACACTCAGTAATTTTTGCCTCCAATGAAGAGGAGAAGTCATCTCAAATTTGCCAAGAGAAGACAAGGAGGAGTCTTTGTACAATATGTTCTGAACACTTGCTATAAACAACATTGAATGCTCGGGACTCCATGGAGATTTTCCCTCCTCAGGGGAAGAACAATTCTCAAACTGTAGTCTCACATGAGAAAGAATCTGCAGACTCTAGGAAACACTTGTGAATATCAGTCTAGAGACAGGCTTTGTGAAAAGCTGAGATTTTATCAGGACAATTATAATACAAGTTACTTCTCCTACATTACCAGAATGGCAGGAGTGGACCAACACAATAGACAGTTGTGGTTGCTTGAGATTTAGGGCACAGCTGCTCTCTAGAAGGAAAATTTGCAGCAGACCAAAAGCAAGGGATTAGACTGAAGGAAGGACACCAGAGGCATTTGGAAATTAAAGCACCTGTGATCACAATGTAAATCTTAGTTTTCATTCTTTAGTAATCTTGTATGGTTTTTAAAAACAAGTTATAAGACATGGGGAAGAAAACTGATGACAATTCGAAGTAGCAAATCCAGTGACTGAATCTGGTTAATATGTAACACAGATGTAGGATTATCAGACTGGAAGTTTTAAATAAGCTTGATTATTATTTTAAGAGCTCTTTAAGTAGAAAAAGTGCTGATGTGTGAGAACACACAGGTGCCATGGCTGAAATGTGGGAACTTCAAGAAAGAAATAAAACCATTATCAAACATCAAATACAACAGAAATGAAGAAAGTTCCAAGAAAAACAAAGAAAAAAGTATGAAGCTTGAAAAAGAACAATACACCAGGGAATGGTAGGAAAGGTGAAGAAGTTTTATACATGAAAAATTAGAATATCAGAAGAAAACTGAATATAAATTGCATTCTGATCTTTCATCATTGGGAATGCAAAGCAAGATAGACGTTAAACATCGATCTACATCTGCTGAAATCACATTTACCATCTCACAAACCAAATTGAAGAGAAGTCTTGAGAACATACAAGGCTAAGCCTCTCTTCTCCAGGTAAAAAGGACTAGAACTCTAGTGGGCTGCTCTTTCAAAATCCTGAAAACAAGCTGGGAGTTGGTGGCGCAGGCCTTTAATGCCAGCACTTGGGAGGCAGAAACAGGTAGGGATCTCTGTGAGTTCAAAACCAGCCTGATCTACAAAGCAAGTGCCAGGACAGGCTCCAAAGCTACTCAGAGAAACCCTGTCTCAAAAAACAAAAGAAACAAAAACAGAAACCTGAAAACAAATACAGAGTAAGTGAAATATACAATGAGTTCCAGGCTAACATAAACAACCAATAATTCTTTTAAGTGTCCCGAGTATCCTCTAAACTTCATTGAGAAACCAGGGTGCTCTCAGACCAAAAGAGGAAACTTAGCATCTTTATCTCTTTTGTGTTGGTATAGCAAAATACCTGAAATTTATGCTTTAGGTTTATTTGATTTTTAATTCTAGCAACCAGAGTCCAGCAGCTGAACAACAGGACTCAACCCAGTTGCTCATGGCTGGTCATGGCCTGTTGAGGACATCTTGTAAGATTTTCCAGTGTAAGACAGACTGCATATGCGGTTAACACATGAAGAATGTTTACTTCTTTTAACATTCAAATTTCCTTTCAGTCATTGTGTAATAAAAGAATCTGTATTACATTCACAATTATTTAAAACTGAGACCCACCTATTCCGTGCCATGATTTCTGTAAAGGCAAGATTGGAAAGTTACAGAACCTACCTTTAGGCGCCAACAACTAAACCCCATGAATTTGGTATTTTAATATTGTTCTATATTCCTAGATTGCCCATGTACAGTTTTATTATACAATAGTACTTCTCTGACCAGGGTTAACTCTATAAAACATGTAATACAAGGACAGTCCTGTATATTGAGGATTAGTTGCTCTGAATACTCATAATCCATATATAGAAGGAGCATACAATGACAACAATCTCTTGTGGAACAGAAGCCTCCACAGAATGTTGGAATTAGGGTAATATTAAAGTAATGGCATGCGCACACTTCCCCTCCACTTCCTGTGCTAGACATACAGAAGGCCCCAAGGAAACAGAGGATATAGCCTCACTTCATTTGAATACCATTACCTTTTAAGTTTGTCTTATCCCATACTTTAAAAATATTGTAACAGTAGATCTTGTATCAATTCATACATCTGATTCTAAATGTATGCAGTTGTCGAATAAAGAATGGAGGATGGCAGTTGACAGTTTCCCGTTCAATACTACATGGTATCCATTATTGGAATGGCAGTATATCACTGTAATCAAAAGGGGCTCCGGAGCCTGATGTCTAAACAGCTTGACAAGAAGGAAAAAAGACTTTCCCATTGAAATAAATTATTTTAATTTTTGTAAGATGACCTACTGCCAAAACTCATATATTACAAAAAAATACTCCAAACTGTGAAGGACAAGTGCCCATGGGTGGCAACCACAAGTGATTCACCTATAATACAATCCCTGAACCTATGTTTCAGGGATCATAGAGGAAGAGGGGAACAGAAAGTCTGTCAGAACCAGAGGAACAAGGGGTTTACTGTGAGATTTCATCTCCTGGAAAAATCAGAGAAGCTTACCCTTAAGGTTTCATCAATTGGCTATCTAAAATTTAATTTTTAAATTAATTTTCACACCATGAAACATTGCGATCTCCTTCAGTCACTTAAAACATGAAGCCATTCCTTGTTCTCAGTGTGTACAAAAAAGAAGAAATGCTAAATCTTAACTGTGATTTTATTTGCTAATTCTGCATATTAAATATAAGGTAAATCTAGAATTAAACCATTGATTTAAAAGACATTTGTGTTGCTGAATATTAGCTATGGGCATATTTTTATTAATTTGTAATTGCTCCTTTGAGAGCTCAATCATTTCACACTCATCTTAAGAGATTTGAAAAAAGAAAAAGAAGATGAAAGTGAAAAGTATTTATTCAGAATAAACCTGACTTGATCAGGGTACAATATAATCTTACTAATTTTGAAACTTAGACTATCTCTCAGATTCTCGATTTTTCAATGTAAAAGAACAGGAAAATATCTCTAAAAGAAAACTGTGAAGGTTGAAAAAAGTATATAAAATTACTAAATAATTTATAGGTATCATGATTATTTTACTTTGTTTTATATAGAAGTCTGGTGGAAGCCAAATTTTATTTCTAGTTGTATTTTATTGAAAATTGCTGATCTATGATCAGTTGAAAAGACACTTTACATTTATTAATAAATAGTTCTAGATATTCTCCATTATTTAATATCTCTAGATATCCTTGTTCTCTTGGTAAAAAATAGTCTGGAGAAATATAATGCTTGATAACCAGTATATACAAAAATTGTATCATATACATACCAGTAACAGCTAAGAGACAGAGCAGGTTGTTTCTCTACATTTAGGTATGTCTACAATAAATATGTGTGTGGGCCCACAGAAGGGGATCCATTCCACCTTTAATAAGAGTCAGAGAGTTTAAACCTATTCTTGTTCCATCAAGGTTATCGACAGAAAATTTAACTTAAGGTGTGGCTACTTAAAAAAAAAGTCTTGACCTAGGGTGTGGTTCCTTGGCTTTTTGAGTATGAAGATGGTAATCACTTTGTTCCTTATATCATGATAACTGTTTTTTGCTTTCTTCCCCTTTATTGGATTGGGGTATTAAAGATCGTAAGAAATAAACACGGGTGCATTCAGTATTCACTGGGTGCCCTCTTGGCACTCTCCTATGTCTCTGTATTTCTTTAGTATCTCAGTTTATCCTGCCTGACATTTCTAGTCCAAACACCCCTACCCTGAAACATTTGAACCTTGTGAGGCTGGATGCCCGCAGATATCACCCCATCGTGTGGCTATGACATATATGTGAGCATTTATGTATAATTACATACATATATATGCAACAACAATCACAAAAGAGAAAGAATTCTAGGGTTGTGAGATAAATGAATGTTTTTTAATGGCAGAAAAGAGAGGATATTATATATATATATATGCATATATATAATAAAAATAATTTAAAAAGGGTATTTTAATAATTTTATAAAATGCCTTTTCTATGTTCATCATTTGTACTAAACTGTTTCAAGTTATAAATAATTAAATATCATTTGATTCAACCCTGAAAGTTTGAATTTTTGTTTACATAAGCTTAATTAGGATTAAATGTTAATATACATAAAACAACTCATTCTACTTGATCCCTCCATGAAATACCACAGGGATACTAATATGCATCTCTGATATTCATAATATAATAAAGCTGAAACCTTTACTCTCTGAGCAAAACGAATCAAACTCCCTACATGTGTTAAAATTATAAGAACTTAAATATATTTGTATCACAATTTTGATTAGCTTTTCAAGTTATTGTCAAAGAGAAAAATTTCACCTGTTTTCACATACCTAAAGTTGTTTATGGAAGGTAGGAATTTCTTAAGTGTCCAATCCTTTTGCCTACAGAAAACCTCAGCCCAGTGTCAACTCCAAGTCTCTATAAAGCACAGTGCCATCAATATTTTTGATGACCTTCTTTGTAACATGTTTTTGCAATGTGTTTATGTTATCAGGTGTAAACAGTTTCCCCCTCTTGTGTTTTCATTCAGTTCTATTTTATTATGGAGATATTATATCAGACATATGTGGTGGAAAGTTTTGCAGTCTTATTTATTTAGAGAACAATAAGAATTTATAAATCACGTAATAATTGCCTTAGAAACAGCAATTAGAATGCTTGAGTATTGAACATCAGTAATCAGAACAACAGAATTCAAACACTGAGTGTTCATTTTTGATTTTGTTTATCTGAGTTAATGAATTCTTCTTTTTTTTTTAGATCAAAACAATTTCCTAGGCAATCAAATGTTTTTTCCTAAACAACTTTTTGATGAGTTAAGTGTAAATGAATCAGAACCATATGGGGGAAAGTTCCCCTTACAACACACACTTCCTTAATGGGAAAAGTGTTTATGAGAATGCATTTTGGTTTTTAAAAATTTGAAAAATATTTTGAGGGGTAGCTTAAAAATTCCAACTGTGGTTTATTCATCTCTTCCTGGTATAATAGACATCAAAAGAAAATCTTGGAACACAAACAACTCTAGGGCATGGTTAATCAGAGCAGTAGCCCCAAGTCTGATGTTTATCAAGACTTTCTCTATGTCTCCGAGAGTGGACAAGGTAGGAAGAAGTTGGTTATGTCAGTCTGGAAACTGCAACAAAACAGATTTCACATCATCACACAAACTCTCATCGTCTTCACTCCCTGTTCTCCTGATCTAGTAGTTCTCAATAAATAGTATTTTCTTCCCTACAGGATTTCTGGAATAACGGGGAAAATCAGAAAAGAATGAAGCAATGGGAACCTGACAGTCACTGATGTTACTGAGCAGTTACTTCCTGGCATTAGAGAAATGGACTTACCACGTCATCACCTTCAGTCACATCATGGCCTATTGAATGACGTGTGCGTGCTACACTCCCAGTCCTCAAAACAATGATATTTAAATGTGGGCCTTTAGTAAAGAATTGGTTTTATTTTAGAATATAGCAGTGGGGACTTTGTGAAGGGACTATAGCACTTAAAAGACAAGGAAGGAACATCAAAACTGTCTCCCAGCCACATGAGGCCAATCAAAGTGTCTGTCCACAAGCCAGAAAAGCATTCTTCAGAGAGCTCAGCCATGGCAGGCAGGATCCTTATCTTGTACTGTCAACCCCCAGGGCTATGAGGATTTACCATCAAAACCACCCAGTTTATGGTGTTTTGTTTTGGACTCTCAGCCTGTGACACAATGGAACAACCCACTTGAATGAAAACTTCAGTGAGGGCAGATCACTGATTTCTGTCTCTATAATAACAAGATAGAAGGAAACAAAAGAGACTAATCTTGTTTGCTTTGTTCCATTAACAGTAAGCTGGAATAATAGCTAAACATTGGGTCAGCAGGCTTGGATACTAGGAGGATCCATGCCAAGCATTTTTTGATTGACTTACAGGTGCGGGCCTTCTCTCTGTCTTCATATCTGCTTCCTTCTGCACAAGTAAGATCTGAAAGTTTCTCTTATACAAACATCTCTTATACCCATATTCTCTTATACACGGGACTTGGGTCAATTTTAGTGACCTTGTTTTAACTGAATCATGCTAGCAAATACTTTCTCTCATTAGTCACATTCCGTGGAGTACCATGGGTACATCTTTAACACGCCCAGAGAATACTGATGTGATTAGGAGACATGACTGAGCCCACAATAAGCTGTCATTCACTCATTGAGACCTCATTTCATATATTATGGGTCTATTTGCCCAGCTATTTGAACGGTCCTTAGGCCAGCATATCTAACTCCTTTAAGTATGCAGAGATTATTTTGGCTCAACTCCAGATCTAATTTGAGACTCTTCCATAAGAAACAAAGATTTAATAGTGCATATAAGACTGTCATAGTCATGTCTGTTTTCACAATGAGTACTAGACACCATACCTAAAGTGTCCTGGTCTCCGAATCAGGAGGTGTAGATGTGCAATGTATTCTTGTGGTTAGTCTCAGAAGGATGCTGAACTGTTTATTACAGTTGTCCAAAATTCACTAAAAGCAAAGCTTGTGTGGTGAAATCTTGGAATTATTCCTTTACTATATCTGGAGGAAATATATAAATTTAAATAAACATTAAACTTCATCTCTCATACATCAGCTTTTGCTATTTCAATCCGTTTTAGTAGTTTATAGTTCTGGTGGCCACAATAACAGTTTTGTTAGTGGTTTATTCCTCACACATGCATAATTTTCAAAATACTTAATTACCACTTCCTCTGGCACGGAGAATTTAAACTTGGCACGTCTTAGTTGCCCTTATAGTGAATACTAAATTAAAATGCTTTGCAAATTGGAACACAGCAAACAGTACTTAACTTTTTAGCATTTCACAGGCTTTTTCAAATCAATCCTCTTTTCTCATAATTGAATGCTTGCCTCAGCTACATCAGCTTTGGTCACTCCGGTCTCATGATGCTACTATACACATGTTAGGTATTGTTAAAGATCAATATGTAGAATTCTGAACCCAAAGCCTGCCTGCATCCACCTCATGATAGGGTTAAGTTAAATGATTTTTTTGCTTTTTGTCATTTGATATATTTTCGGGAATGATTTTATTTAGAATTAGTATCCTTTGCAGTAAAATTTTGTTTCTCATTAATATTTTTTCATTAGGTAAATTATTTTTCCTAATATATACCAAGTGATAACAAGGTCTTTTGTTGGATAGTCTGATCTATAATTCAGAAATCAGGAAATAAACCTAAGAAGTCTTTGAATACTACTGTTTTAGCATATTTTATCTTTAGCACACACACACATAGAGAGGAGGAGGTCAGTAATGGTATACAATTATTCCAAAACTTATAAAGGAAGAACCCACTACCTCACTGTCCTTTTCTAAATTCCAGTCTTCATATTTCTCCAAAGCCCCACATCTGTTGGGCTACCAGTCAGTTGAGTGATACCTGTGGCTTTTGGATAATTCAGGTGGTGCTTTTCAGAGACAAGTGGCTTGCTGTCACTAATGAGAACAAAGCTGAGTGCAAAGGATACTTTCTACACCATTGAGTTCAAGCACAGAGTTTTGGAGCCTCTGGGAAATTGCCTCAGATTTTTGTCTCATTCTCTTTTCTGTTTCTGTGAGTGAAGATGCAGTTTTAAGTGTTCAACACAGAAAACATTCTCATTATTATTTCTGATTGGAACAAGTGAAGAATTTATTACTGGATATTACACTCTAGAAAACAAAAATAAAATTACTCTCTGTAAAACTCAGGAATAGCAGCCTTATTCTGAAAATATAGCTGAATTAAAATGGAGTATTATCAAGGTTACTGAAGAGAGGCCCTAAAAATATTAATTTTAAAAACATGTATTGATGACTACTGGAAAACAGAAAATTGGTACAAATAAATTTACGCTAATTTAGAGGTGGACACAATGAAAATGTAATCCAAACTTTTACTTTTCCTAATTAAAAATGCACTTAGGTTTGTTAGTAAATACAATATTTCCCTAAGCATCTAATTTAGTTCCCTTGAAAACTCAAAACTTGGAAATATAAATGTTATTGAATAAAAAATTCAGTTACAAAAAATAGGTTTCTAAAGCAATATGATCTTTGTTTCATTGTATTTTATATTGTATAGTTTTAGAACTTCTTTTTAAACATATAACATCAAACTGACTATTACTATTTATAAATATTTCTACAATATTGAGTAGATATTTATGAAAAGGCAGATTTTCATCCTGTAAATATGACTTAATATTTGTAGGTATTTCCAAACAAAATTGGTTAGATTGAGAAAACAACTTTAATTCTTAAAAATGTTTATTGCTCAATATTGAAAATTAAGGGTCATACAGATTAACCACATTAATCATGTTAGTAATAACTGATAAAAAATAAGTTACAATGGAAACTTATGAAAGTTCTCCGATGTGCCTCCAATGTTTATCAGATAAAAGGAAATGAGTAGCATTTGAGCACTTCCTGTTTCTGTATTTGCCTTTCACTTGAGCTGTTTACAAGTAATAGGAAGTTTCCTTTTGCTCATGATTTCGTGCAGAGGTGTGGCACGATGTTTAGATTAATTCTCCCATGTGCTAATGATGGCAAGTCATTTCCTCCAGATGGGATAATAGGATAACAGGAAATAGAATCAGGATGGGTGAGGACAGAAAAACCAAACCCACATCTTTCTGGAGATGACTTTGCATTTTAGCCTCTTTTTTAATAATATCATTACTGGCTGCAGCTTTCTTCTTGGTTCTTATATTCTTGAAGGAAGGAATCAGGAGAGAGTAACAGATACTTTATTCATCTAAACAAAGAGAAGTATACCCCATTGGGGTCTGAGGTGTGGGTCTTTGTGAATATTTGTGAGTGGGTAGCATATTGATGCAGATAATTGACTTTTTTACCCTCCAAAGTAATGGTGACCTGGATCTCCCCTTCAGTAACATTTTCTCAGTACCTCTTGAGAATTCCACAATACAAAATATATCATAATGAAGACTTAAAGGTTTTATGAGGATTGAGGTCCTTGTTGCATCAGTTTCTGATTCAGTGAGAAAACCCTAATGAAGTGTTAGGATTGGTAATAACAAAGAAACAATCTGCCTTATAGTAGAACACCTGACCACCAAGATACAGCTACAACTTCCTTGGCTCTGTCCAGATCACTTTAAATTGAACTTGATACCTAACCAAGAGACAGAAACACCAAGAAATAGCTAAAGTTCATTGTGGTCAGCTCATCTCTAACACCTTGACTTCCTTGCCTCATTCCATTGATATGGGATTCCCCTTATGCTGTGAATATGTTTTATTTCCATTGGTTAATAAATAAGCTGCTTTGGCCTGTGGTAGAGAAGAAGATACCAAAGCAGGAAATCAAAGCAGAGGTAGAGGGAGAAAAAAGGCAGAGTCAGGCAGACACCTTGTAGCTGCAGAAGGAAAAAGACACTGGAACTATACCAATAGGCCCAACCTCGTGGTGTTACATAGATGAATGGAAATGGGTTAAGAGCTAGTTAGGAATATGCCTAACCCATCATCTAAACAGTGTTGTAATTAAAACAGATTTTGTGTGATTATTTGGGTCTGGATGGCCTGGGAACAAACATGTAGTCTCCGTTTATGTAATGGTGCCCACCCTCGGAGGCATAGATCCATAGAGACCTAGGAAAGCTTAAGAAAAAAGGTACTTCTAGACCCACAAAAACAGGAGCCAAGCATAGCTTCTTGGTAGCTGCATTTTTCTTTTCAGATAGGTTCTGTTTGTTAGCTGCAATCAGAGGCACAGCTCCTTTAAGAAATGACTTACTGGTTCATACTGACAACATGAACAAGTCTGGCTCTTTGGGGAATTTCTGCTATAGAGTACTTAGAGCTTGTGAACAGAGTGACTGACACAAGTTGCTTAATGGTGACATAGACCTGCTAAGTTCCTGGAGCTGAGGCACTGAGCATGGCTTGCAGAGATGGTGAATATATCTCCATGATGTTGGACGTGGCAGAGACAATTAGTCCTTGCCACACTGTTTAGCATTTTAAGAAGTGTTCCTTGGTCAAAAAATTATTACAGATACACAATAAGACAGATTCAAATGAAAAAGAGCTCTAAATAAGTTACATGTTGGATAAATGTACATGAGTTTAGGAGAGAGAGAAGAAAGAGTATAGACAGCCATAGATTAAAGAAATAATAATACAATAACATTAAAAGTAATAAAATGAAAAAATAATAAGCCACTTAAAATGGAATATACACACAGATTCTGTATTATGTATATTAGTGTGTATTATTTGAATTTTTTGACTGCAGAAAGACATTTGATTCTGGTGACTGCCAAGCTAAACCAACATATGTACACACACACACACACACACACACACACACACATGCGCGCGCGCGCACACACACACACACACACACACATAGTATTTAAAATAAAACAGACACTGTTTAGGAAAATATATATACTATTTTAAATAGTAACTTACTGGGTGCTCTTGAAGAAATCACTCTGTCAAACCATATTACTTTCTGCTTGATTTAATCTTTGTTTATCTGAGATGGTGCACCCACAGAAATTAGTTTTTGGAAAAGGGAAGGAGTTGATTTTTCTACACCTCACTTCTTTGAGAATAGGCAGAAAGGTTGTAAAATTATACCTTTGAATTAAGAGACTATGCACATTAAAAAATAAACTTTTTCTACTCTTAGTACAGTATAATTTTAATTTGACACAAAGAATTTTACTTAAAGAACTTTTTGAGAATTTAAACTTCTTAAGCAACTAAAGACAAGTAATATTAAAATAAAGTATTTGGTTCATTTCCCTGTAAAGCTATCAAGAGGAGCAACTTGTTATTGCTTTTACAATTGTATTGACTGTCCCTAAAAATAATCTACTCACATCATTTTCCAGATAAAATTTAATTGTAACATTGCACAGGTACTAATAGCTTATGTATTTTTAAATAGTGCCACAGAAAAGTAAAAAAAACATGTTAAAAATGTTATTTATTAATCTCATTTCAGGTTGAAATAACAATTAGAAGTTTGTCATTTACAGTAAGCAAAGAAAACTAGAGGAAGGAGCTCAGGTACAGCTTTTCATGTATTTTTCTGAAAACTATCTTATCAACAATTATATTGATTTATATGTGCCTTATGGCATTTTTATTGTTTTAAGAATATAAAGTTAATACTTTAAAATGATTTCATCGTATTTTAAACCTTTAGTGACTTCACATATATTTCATCTTTTGACATAACTATAAAATATTTAAATTGTTTTAATATTTGCTTTTATTTTATAAAATTGACAAATATTTAATATATTATTCATGTAAAACATTTTGGATGTGTATATTGTGACAATGCACACATCTGGCCACCTGGCTGGCCAGCAACCCACTGAGCTAACTGCTGCTTCCCCAGGTTGGGACTGTAAGTACGCACCACATTATGGTGATTCTTTATTCTTTCAATGGTTCTAGGAATCAAACCTTTTATTTATGTTTCCAAGACAATGCCTTTACTAGCTGACCTAGCTCTCCATTCCTATTCATTATTAGTTGACCCATATTTTCAACTCCTTTATAACTTTGACTTGATAGATTTATTTTATCTAAAATACCTTATTTCGTATTTTTTATTGAAAATAGATTCTTCTCTCATACAATACACCTGGATCACATTTTCCCTTCCTTCCTTTCCTTCCAGCTCCCTCATAAACTTCCCATCTCACCAAGATCCACTTCCTTTAAATTTCCTGTCAGAAAAAAAGGCACCCTTCAAGAGACAACACCCAAACAAGATAAAACAAGATTCAATAAGACATTGTGGAAATTTATTCAGCTATAGTATAAGACTTAGATTCCTCCAGATAGAAAAGCTATTGAAATAATTTGTTATTTGCTAACTGCCTTACATTGGACAGTTAGCCTGCATTTCTTGCTTGATGTTGTTCATGCTGGTTGTAATTTTATTTTTTCTTTCTGCCTTTTCTTTTTCTGTTTTTTTTATATATATATAGTTGTGTTTACGTTTAGAACCCTCTTATTTAGACAAAAGGAGGAGATGTTGTGGTAATTCATTCAGCCAATAGCCTTTTGGATACCAGCCCATTAGGGTATGGTCTGAGATACTATAAGCACAGACAGGAAGCATGCTCGACCCCTTTTTCCCTTTTGCTTTCTTGGTGATCAGAGTTCCATTCACATCTCCCAACTCCCACAGAGCAGAACACAGCAGCTTTCTTATTGAGAGTGTTCCCCAATAAACATTTGTAATTCTTTATATGGGCTCTCGTGGTCCTCTTTTAATTATGCTACAATAAGACAAGGCAAAAGCATCATAAAGGTGATTGGAAAAGGTAACCCAATAAGAGGAAAAGGGTCCCAACAGCAGCAAAAGAGTCAGAGGATTGTTGGCAAAGAGGGTCCTGTGGAGATACCTAGCAACCTAAGCTGGTGCTAGGATACCCTTAGAAAACTGACAGTGGAACCCCATTGACTAGGACAACTTCAAAATAGTGCATTGAGCATGGTGAGGTGGAGCAGATGCCCGAAAGAAACCTTTATCCTATGTTCTAGCTTTGAGAATGATGAACACCAACCCAATCACAAAACCCTCTACCTCCATTCTGCTTTGTCCTGCCTACAAGGTGTAGCTCAGAACATGTTGGAGTGGTCAACCACTATCTGTTTTAACTTGAGGCCCAAGCCACGAGAGGAAGCAATATTTCCTTAATAGCCAAGAACCTGAGACTTGACAGTTCAGAGACGTAGGGTAGAACCAAACACCACAGGCTGTGTGTGTGTGTGTGTGTGTGTGTGTGTGTGATTCCAAATGACATCCTGCCATACTCATAGATAAGTGCCTTGCCTAGTTGTTATCAGACAGACTTCTTATGGCAGCAGATGAGAGAAGGTGCAGAGACCTTTCCCTGGGAGATTAGGGAAACCAGCAAAAGAAGAGTAAGAAAGATTGTAGAAGTCATAGGGGATGGAGGACAACAGAACATGGCCCATTAAATCAACTAAGCATAGATCATATGGGTACACAGGTAATGGAGAGACAAACTTGGTCCATGTGTTGATCTGCACCAAGTCCTCTGCATATATGTTATGACTGTTAGCTTGGTGTGGGACTCTTAAAGTACCATATTTTTAACATATGATTATTTACGAAAGTCTTAAGATCCTTTGCAGCACTTTGGCTTGAGTACAAAGTGTTATAATTCATTTATGATTTTCTTTTTAGCTTTTATTCATTTAAACTTTGTTGTTATAAACAGTCGTTTTTATTTTTTGTTGTTTTAGTTTCTTTGAGAATTCCCTACATTTTTACTTTATCTCTATCATTTTTTCACTCCCTCTTTCCCCTCCAACTCTTCCTATTCCTCTTTCTCAGTTTATGAACTGTTTTAATCTGTCTATCTATCTATCTATCTATCTATCTATCTATCTATCTATCTATCTATCTCTATTTAGATATAGAGATGGGTATATCAATAAAAAATAGTTCATGTGTGTATGCATGCTCCCTGATGAAAAATATCAAAGGTAAACAAAAGAGAACAGACATGTGAATTTCCTACAAACAACAAAACACGATGAGTTTCTCCACTCATTGTGCTGCATTTATTTCTCCTTGGCCTTTTCCCCATTGCTGCTCATGCTGTGCTTACTTCAGTTTTCTTTATCTAGTGTGATGTGCCATACCTGATTGTTGCAGGAATTTTTTTCTCATTAGATGTAGACATGCTCAGTATTTTATGTGCCATACCTGATTGTTGCAGGAATTTTTTTCTCATTAGATGTAGACATGCTCAGTATTTTATGCTTTAGCTGTACTTGTCAGAACTTTATTTGTTTAATTCTATAATTTTAGCTCTTTTGACACTTTATTTGATTTGAAATTTTTCGTAAATATTTAATCTATTAGTTATATATCAATATGTTGTTCTGCCACCTCACAATGGTCTATTTAAATTATAGTACTTCTGGTTTATTTCATTGCATTGTATCCACTGTGGTACTGAGTACTGAGCTCAGAACTTTTGTATCACTGTGTAACTGGGCCTAGAATAGAGTATAAATTGCAAGTTATAAATCCAACAATGAATTAAACTAGTCATTAGATTAAGGCAATTACACCACCTACACAAAGGCTGATTCAAGTTTTAAGACCTTGTTCTTCTGTAGGATCTCCTCTCCAGGCCCCATTTGTGGGGACATGACTAGTATTTAAGTTATGGTCAATAATTTCTCACATAATCGTTTTTCAACCACTCATTCATAGGCTGGTATTTGCTGGGTCCTCTCCACAAGGGATCTCAGGCTGTCTTTCCCACATAGGCAGCTCTGTCACAGCTTGATGATGCCTGAGGGATAATGGCTGGCTGCCCTGTTCCCAGTGAGCACCATCTAAAGCTAAGAACTACTCTATGGGAATAGAGAAGCTGAGTGGTGATTAGCTCAGATGAGGGTCGAGCCACCATCTCCATTCTCTGCTCATCCTGAGATGGTCAAGTTCGCAGTCTGGTCTGGGTTGGTCCTCAGGGTTCAATCCTGACTCAGGTCATCAGCTGCCTTGGGATGGGAATAGTGTTGCCAGGTTTGACATCTAAAATTTTAACTAAGGATCCAGTAACTATTGGGCAATTATCTACACGACATTGTCGAGTCTTTCAAGAACTGCATAGGATAGGTATTCTACTTTCAGGGATCCTTTGGGCCTATTAGAAGCGTGGGGACTGGACAATGAAACACGATAATATTATTTGCCAGGCATTCAACTAACTCTAGCAGTGCACGTGGCAGCATTTCTGGTTAAGAGTGGTCTGTTTCTTTGCAATGTTGGGCCAGCACCATTTTTAATATTCTATTTTTTAATTCAGCATGAAAATTAGGGGTGGTATAATGTGTACAAATTCCAAATTAATCTTCTACTCAGGTAGGAAAGGCTTCTTCCTAGCTTGTCGTAGCTAACAATACAAGCACCCTCTGCTGCTTTGGATGCAAGTATACTCCAGTGGGCAGGACCCCTACTTTGTGTCAGCATGACACTTTGGTTTCCTACTTGGGATTATTCTGAACACACTGCAGACAATCTTTGCAAGTTTGTTGAGTGAGTGTTGGAAGTGTTGGCACTGCCAAATATTTTTGTAACCATTCTTATAGGAAATTTTTTCCACAGATGGATTGCTTCATGGACTTGGAGGGTAGGTAGACTGTGAACTGTCGTCTCTGGAATTAATATTTTCCTATCTATGGTGGTTAACTAGCATTTCTGAGTTTTAATAGCTCCCTCACCTGTTGCTCTTTTTCATTTTATTTTTCTGACTTACATGAGAAAGTTCTGGAAACAGCAGGAATATAAACACACCTTCCGGGTGGTAATGGATACAGACTATGGGGCTTTGTCCTCATGGACTCCTCCTTGATTTGTCCCATGAGTCTGGAACTGCCACTACCCTGGGTCCCAGATAACTTCTCTGCTTTTAATTTCTCTGTCCACAGCCAGCAGTCCACTTCCTCAACGTATTGCAGCGTTGTTACTCTTGATTTGAAGGACTAGTATCTCTGTTTTAGGCTTTGGTTCCCATCAGCAAAATTTTTCATAAGTGAGCTGAGGAGTGGCTGGCTGTGAGGAGAAAAGTCTCTTCTATAACTTCTCTGCAATCATGGTGGGGGGTCTCCCTCCTTTTCAACCAAGTATCTACCTGGAAACATAGCGGCCATCTTGTAGATGGAGGCTGCTTGTTCATTCCCGGGCACCCAGACCCGAAATAATTGGACAGAAACTGTATGAATTACAACACTGCTTGGCCAATTTTCTTAAGTGTATTTCTAACTAGCTCTTACATCTTAAATTGGCCCATTTCTATTATTTTAAATTTACCACGAGGCAGCATCATGAGGAAAATATTATCTTCCAAGGAAAACTAATGGGGTGCTCACTTGGTGCCTTCTGGCTTAACAGATGTTACAGGACTGTGTGGGTCTCACATTGGGAACTGCGGCCCCTCTAGACCAACTAAGATCGGTGGTGAAGTCAATCTCACTGAGGGCCTTCGTACCCATTGAGGGAATCCTTCCAGAATAGCAGAGCTTGAGTCTATAAAAGCTTCCTGGGTTGGTGCAACTGAGGATCTGAGGCTACCAGCATGAGCCTGCATTCCAGGCCACACATGATGGACTGGAACCCTCTCTCTAAGGAGGAACCTTAGTCTGCTTGAATCAATCCCTGGTAGCTGGGTCTCTAGAGGTGGCTGTCTTGTTGGATGAATCTTCTAGAACCCTGGCTTTTATACTGTTGCAGTATGTAGCTGTAAGTTTTGAAGATAGGGAGAGGCAATGGGAAGTAAAATTGGAATGACTGTCCTTGGGTGTTTGCTTGACGCCCATGCGTCGGAGGTAGGCTCAAATTTGTGGGCGAAATTCCAAAGTGGATGCTAATATTGACTCCACAGAATATAGCACAGCCTTATAAAGGATGGTTAAAGGCTAAGGCCATAGAACTTCCATGGCAACAAGTCAGGATAGCAGATTCAGTGCATGGTTACTAGGTTAGTGTTTAGGACCATGTGGCCCTACACAGGACACACCTAATTGTTGGGGGGTGGTCAAGTGTACCTCTCTCTGCTCTCTGCTCACTAAAATTGTTTAGATGGTAATGAAGAAAAAACTAGTTTTCTTTCTGACAGTTTCCATGCATATTTACTGGTTTTTTTTGTTGTTGTTTGCTTATTTGTTGAATGTGTGTGTGTGATCTTCTTATTTCCTTTGGTGTAGAGAATTGTTTTTCCTTGTATTTCTACACCGATTGTGTAGAAAAAGTAAGAGGAAGGTTTGTTGTGAAGTTTTGGTGATGTCCACATTAAGCAATGAATTAATTAGAAGTTTAACACATAAATAACTATTTCTTTTTCACCTAACAGTTCTGACAATAATATAGAAATAGTAGAACAGTAAACCAGAAACTGAATTTTTGGCTGTGTGGTATGGGGGAGTATGGCTATAAAATCTTACTGCTTATTACTGTGTTAAATCAATAGCACCATTAATTTTAACATATTTCTATGGAAAAACTGACTATGGAGCATTAATAGAGGATGAAAGGACTCAGGCAAAAGGAAAGCTATTACTAAATGTTCTCTCAAGCATAGAAGCTGCGCTAAGGTGTGAAATGCTTATGCAGGGCTCATGGACAACTTTCAAATTTGGTTTTGTGTTTTCTGCATTTAATTTACATTTTTAAGCCTCAGTTCCAGATGTCTAAGAACATGTATATAAACATACACACTGAGAGTTTTTTTTTCCCATGGGGAAGCTTTGGAGACAGGGTTTCTCTGTACAGCCTTGACTGTCCTGGAGCTCACTCTGTAGACAAGGCTGGCCTCAAAGTCACAGAGATCTGCCTGTCTCTGTCTCCCGAGTGTGCCACCATTGCCTGGACACACTGAGATTTTAATCACAAGACTTGTATAAAGTTGTATTGTTTTGGACACTTTTTCCTGGCTAAGACTTTGTATTTAATTTGGAACTGTGCCATTTAGAAATCAGTCTTTTTTCTTTTTGTTGTTTAGAGCCAATACAAACTCCCATAATTACAATTAGAAAGAGAAAGAATGTTTATTTTGTTTGAGCATAACTTTTCAAAAGTTCTATTAGCAAGTCTGAAATCCATTAAAAATCATAAAATTGATGCAGACATGTATGGTGTTGTTATTCAGTGTCTATATGCATATTATGAAACCTAAGGATGCTGTAAGGTAATTTGACACATCCAAAATTCTTGATATATTGCCGAGGCCTTTTTCATTACTAGATGTGTATGTTTCTTGCAGTCATTTAATGTTTACTAAAAGCAGACCATAAATACATGTACAGAACCAAGCACAATTGAATAATCTTGTAAAATAGATCATGTAAGAAAAAAATGCAAGCCTGAAACCCAAATTTCTGTTCAGCTCGCTTTCATTGAACACTTCTAGGAAGCCAGTCCCATGCCATTCATGGCATTCGCTAGCTCAGTGAAGCAGGAATTTAATGCGCTAACATTTTCTTGTAAAGCGTGACCTCATGCTGCTGCCTCTGCTTAGCAGCTGTTACCACCAGACAACAGTGCCTGTCTGCCACCTTCTCCCCCCCCCCCGCCTTCCGCTCACTGCTGCTGCTAAAGCTAGTAGGTTTGCTGTGCAGCTTCTGTCACAACGTCTCCCTAGAGTTTAATAGTCAAAAAATATTTGGAATTTAGAAAGAACACAACCATGACCATCTGTGTCCCAGATGAACCAAAATATATGTCATAGACCGAGCATTTCACAAGACTATATAATATACAGATCATCAGAACTGTCCCCAAGGTACCAGTCCTCAAATCCACTCCCTAAATCTACATTCATTTTGCTTTATTTTTTTATTTCATTTTTCTAGATAACATTTAAGATTTAAAACATTAAATTTGTTAAGTAGTAAAAGTCATTCATCTGGGCTTCTAAAACTTTTCCTACCTTCTCATGAATAATACTTGAAAAATATACTACTCAAATGTACAGCTTTCTGAATTTTTACTTCTTGAAAATATGAATGTAACTAGATCTTGTCTTTCTAAAGAAACGAACATTTTCTTTAGTTCATAGTCACCCTGGACTCTCATTTCAGTAAATTCCCTAAAGGTCACCATTATTCTGACATTTAAAAGCAGAGTTCTTTTTATACATTTGAAAATATTTAACATAATTAGAAGCATACCATATGCTTTGTCTTATAGCTTTCCTTTTGCTTAATGATGTGTTTCTGAGATTCACCCATAATGTTTCACTTAAAGATAATTTATCATGATACATGTATTCATTGTATATTTGTCAAATTTTTCCTTTTTTAAAAATTCTCTCCTACAATGCATTCTGAACATAGCCTCCTCTTCCTCCACCACTCCCAGTTACCAAGGCCCAGTTCCCTTCTCTACTGCATCCACTGCTAGTCCTTTTCCCTTCGAAAAGAGCAGACCTACCAGGGATATGAGCCTAACACAGCAAAACAAGACATAATAAGACTAGACATAAATCCTCATAGCAAGGCTGGTTGAGACAACCCAGTAGGAGGAAAAGGGTCCCAAGAGCAAGCAAAAGAATAAGAGATACCCCCGTGCCCACATTTTGGAGTTTCACAAAAATCCCAAGCTAAAGAATCACAACATAACATAACGTAACATAACATAGCATAGCATAGCATAGCATAGCATAGCATAGCATAGCATAGCATAGCATAGCATAGCATAGCATAGCAAAGCATAGCATAACATCACATAACATAACATAAGACAACCTATCTTAGACCCATGCAGTGTTCCTGATTGCTGCTTCAGTTTCTGTGAACTCCTATGAGCCCTGCATATTTCATTCTGTGGACCATCCCCAGATATCCTCAACCCCTCTGGCTTGCCTTCCTCTCCTTCTTCTGCCGAAGTTCCCAAGCTCTGTCTAATGTTTGGCTATGGGTCTCTGCATCTGTTCCCATCATGGGAAGTGGGTAGCCTCTCTGATGATAATTGTGCTAGGCACTGATCAATGAGCTTTGAAGAACATCATAGATCTTATTTCGTTTCCTTTGTTTGTTTGCCAGTCCTGTTTGGTTCTCCCCTATGTCTCTGGGGATCCAGTTTCCAGGTCCTGACTTTGACCATCCAGGTAGCATAGGGCATGGGTCCCTCTCCTGGTGAGGGTCTCAGGTTAGCCCAGTCATTGGTTGGCTACTCTTATAAGTTCGGAGCCAACATTGACCCTGAACATCTTGGAGGCAGAATGGGTTGTAAATCAAAGATTTGTTTGGATGGGTAGGTGTCCCAAACCCACCACTGGAAACCTAGCCTGGTCACAGAAGATGGCTGGTTCAGGCTCTGTGTCTTCCATTACTGGGAGTCCTTGCTAGGGTCATCCTCATAAGTTCCAGGAAGTTTCCACATTGTCCTCCAATTCCAATCAGCTCTCCCTGTAGTCTCTCACTTTGCCCCTCTGTTTCCCACCTGAACACTTCTGTTCCTATCACCACCTGCCACAATCTATCCTCAAAATCTATTTTATTTCCCTTCCCAGCAAGATCCATGAGTCCCCCTAGAGCCTTCTTTGTTTCTTAGTCTCCTTGGACCTATGGATTGTAGTAAAATTATCTTAACAGCTAGTACCCACTTGTAAGTGAGTACATATGATATTCGTCTTTCTAGGTCTGGGTTGCCTCACCCAAGATGATTATTTTTCTATTTCTTTCCATGAAATTTTCCAAATTCATGATGCCAATGCTTTTAACAGCTTAGTAATACTCATTAGCTTAAATGTACTGCATTTTATTTATTCATTATTCAACAGTGGGACATCTAAGTTGCTTCCAGTTTCTGGCTTTTATCAATAAAGCTGCTATAAACATAGTTCAGCAAGTGTCGTTGTGGTAGAATGGTAGAGCATGTTTTGGGGATATGCTCAAGAGAGATATAGCTGGATTTTGAGGCAGATGGATTTCCAATTTTCTAAGGAACCATCACATTGGTTCCCATAGTGGTTGGGAAAGTTTACACCTTGGTTCATATCCTCTTCAGTGAGCTATTACTTGTGTTATTGATCTTAGACATTATGACAGGTGTAAGATGGAATCTCAAAATAGTTTTGATTTGCATTTCCCTGGTGGCTTAGGATGTTGAACATTTCTGTAAGTGCTTCTTAGCCATTTGAGAATCTGCTGTTGAGAATGCCGTTTTGATCTTTACCCTATTTTTAATTGAATTATTTGGTTTGTTGATGTCTAATTGTTTGAGTTCCTTTTATATTTTAGATATTAACCCTCTGATGAACGTGGAGTTGATGGAAACATTTTATTATTTTGTCATATTTGTGGTGTCCTTTGCCTTACAGAAACTTTTCA
This sequence comes from Ondatra zibethicus, assembly GCA_004026605.1. NCBI lineage: Eukaryota > Metazoa > Chordata > Mammalia > Rodentia > Cricetidae > Ondatra > Ondatra zibethicus. The sequence continues at coordinate 230,211 of PVIU01000365.1, read as the reverse complement.
GTTTCATGAGGTCCTATTTAATAATAGTCAGTTTTAGTTCCTGTACTACTGAGGTTCTGTTGAGGAAGATGTCCCCATGCCAATTTTTTTCAAGGCTGTTCTCCATATACTCTTCTATCAGGTTTGGTTTATCTGGTTTTATATGAAGGTCTTTGATCCATTTGGAATTGAGTTTTGGGCAGAAGGATAAATATGGATTTAATTTCATTCAGATAATATACATGGAGATACCCAGTTAGACCAGTATTATTTTTGAAGATGCTTTGTTGTTGTTGTTTTTTTTTTTTCTGTTTATGGCTTCTTTATAAAGAAAAGAAATCAGGTATCTATAGGTCTGTGAATTTATGCCTGGGTCTTCAGTTCTATTCCATTGATCAATGTGTCTGTTTTTATGTTAATACCACATGGCTTTTATTACTATACACAGCTTGCAATCAGACATGGTGATATCTCCAGAAGTTCTTTTATTGTTCAGGTTTGTTATAGTTATCCTGAGATTTATTTTTATTTTTTGTTTTTGTTTCAAAATATATATTATCCTTTCAAGGTCTGTGAAGAATTTTATTGAAATTTTGATGGGAATTGCACTGATTCAGTAGATTGCTTTTGGTAAGGTTGTCATTTTTATTACATTAATTCTATTGATCCATGAGAATGGGAGATATTTTTACCTTCTGATAGCCTCTTTAAATTCTTTCTTCAAAGACTTGAAGTTTTTGTCGTATAAGCTTTCACTGGCTTGGTAAGGGTTACCCCCAAGATATTCTATATTATTTGTGGCTATTATGAAGGGTGTTATTTCTCTGATTTCTTTTTTAATTCCATTTGTCATTTGAACATAGGAGAGCTACTGAATTTGTTGAGTTTACATTGTATCCAGCCGCTTTGCTGATGGTGTGTATCAGCTTTGGCGTTCCCTAGTAGAATTTTGGTGTCACTCATGTAGGCTATTATATCATCTGAAAACAGGGATACTTTGACTTCTTCCTTTCTAATTAGTATCCATTTGATCTCCTTCAGTTGTCTTATCACTCTAGGAGAACTTAAAATATTATATTGAATAGATATGGAGAAAACAATCTTTTCTTGTTCCTGATTTTAGTGTAATTGATTTGAGTTTCTCTCCATTTAATTCAATGTTGGCTATAAGTTTTCTGTAAATTGCTTTTATTATGTTTAGATATATCTCTCATATTCCTAATCTCTTCAAGACTTTTATCATGAAGAGATTTTGGATTTTGTCAAAGAGATTTTGGCATCTAGTGAGAGCATGTGGTTATATATATAATATTTTTAAAAAAATATTAGAATGGTCACACCAGCTTGCACCTTGGGGTCATTTGCATATAAAATCATTTTCCAAACTTTTTACTCTGAAGTAATGTCTACCTTAGATATTGAGGTATGTTCTTTCTGCAACAGAAAATTGGATACTATTTTCTTCTATAATTTGTTTAAAATAATTTCTAGGTCTTTGATCTGGAATTCTTCTCCTATTCCAACTATTCTTTGGTTTAGTCTTTTCTTAGTGCCTCATATTTCATGTATGTTCTCTGTCTGGAATTTTAGATTTAATGTTTTAATGACCAGTGTGTCTGTCTCTTCTGTCATATCTCCAATGCCTGAGATATTTCATTTCGTATTATGTTGGTTTTGCTTCTTTTTACCTTCTTGTTAATTTACTTAGGATTTTTATTTCTAGATTCCCTCATTTTGTGTTTTTATTGCTTCTATTTGCATTTTCAGATCTTGAACTGTTTTATTTATTTACTCCTATTGTTTGTTTGTTTGTTTTTCCCTGATGTATTTAAGACTTTTATTTATATCTTCTTTAAGGACCTCTTTCATCTTCATAAAGTTGGTTTTTAAGGTCATTTTACTGTGCTTTTCCTGTGTTCACATATCTAGTGCTTGCTGTAATAGAATAGCTAGACTCCAGAGATGACATACTGCCTGGGCTATTGCTTCTTTTGTTCTTATACTGCTGGCTAGGTTCTGAGTTTAGAGTGATAATAGGTCTAGGTGCTGATTTCTGAGTTTATCTTTGTTGGATGTGAGTCTTGTTCATTGGTTTCAGTTTCCTCTCTGGTTTTCTGGCTGTAGTGGACTGTGGGTAGGTCTCTACCTAGTTGGAGGCTAGACTTCTGATGGCCAGGGTAGCCTCATGTCAATCAGAAAGTCTCCACCCTAGTTGAGGGTTCAGATATGGCAATGAGAAGGGGTGGGGTTTGGGGATAGGGAAGACAGAACAGAGTGAGCTGTAGTAACCAGACAGGTGATCTATCTGGGTTCTGTTTGCTGTGGCCTCTGGTTGAGCCGGTGGGGGCAGGGGAGCTCAGCTGTATTTGGGGTCAGTCATCAAGCTGGTGATGACATTCAGAGGGGAGATTGGGGATAGGGGAGCAGGCACTGAGAGAGTGGGGGCAGTCCACATGCAGGTAGCCTACCTGGAGTTCTTGTGGCCATCATGGTCTCCTGTCAAGTAGGATGGCTCTGCTAGATTTGGGGGCTAGGAGGAGGGGAGAGGCTATTGGGTGTAGGCTGTGCAGGGACAATATAAATAAAGGGCTACTCATACATCTCAATAGATTGGCAGGTAGTGTACTACATAGATGATGATCCTCTCCATGCTAAAGTGCAGATTGATATAGTGCTAATGAAGATCCAAGCTGGACAGATAAGAAGTTGATTCTTAATTGAGTTCAGAAATGTAAACTGCATTGAATTATAAGCAATTGTGGAAGAAAGATAAATACAGATTTATATTGCCAGTGTCAATTCTATCACAAAGCAATAATACTTAAGATAGTGTCTGTTTGTAGAAATGACAGGCATATTAATGAATAAAAATGAATATTGAGAAAGAAACTTGTAGAGATCATCTGCCTGATTTATAGCTAAAAAAAAATACTGTATTCCACTGAAAGAAATAAGTATCTTAAAAGGTTAGTCACTCTTAGGATGAAACAAGAAAGTGAAACTTACTTCACATCTGTCCACTAATCAATTGTAAAAGAATTGCAAATCTAACTGCAAAAGATAACAAGAGGCAACATTCAGAGAAAAGTGAAAAAAAAAACTTTATCACTTTAACAAGGAAAATAGAAAAAAAACTAATGGAATGGCTATATGTAAAATTGAAATTTGTGTTTTTCAAATAAATACCAGTAAAAAAGCCTGTATAGTTTAATGATGCTGCAAAGCAACTATTAAAATACTACAGAATTGCTATTATTTAGAAAACAAATAACAAGTGATGTTTAAGATTCAAGGGGGCTGCTCACGTACTGCTGATGCCAATGTAAATGAGTGTAGCCTCTACAAAATCAGAACTGAACTTCCCTAAGAAAAGACTACCAAATGATATACCTTTATCACTCCTGGTAATCCACTCAAGGGAACTTAAGTAAGCATACCGTAGATATACGGCATGCCCATATTTAATAATATTAATAATATTATCATATTGTATAGTATTCATAATAACCATGCTATAGAATCAGCCAGTGATATTAATCAGTACATGAATAAATAAGGAATAATGTAGTATATACACATAAGGGAGCTTTACCAAGCCATAAGGAAGAATGAAATAATGTCACTTACAGGAAATGGTTGTTACTCGAAATGATCATATTTACCAAAATAAACAAGACTCAGAAATATAAATATCTCACATTTTCTCTCACATATAGATCCTATAATATAAATATGTATTTGTTGTTATATGTAAATGACACGATAGTAACAGAGAAACTTAGAAGATGAAGGGGGCTAGGAAGGAAGAACAGGTAAGAAGACCAATGAGATGCCAATATGCTCATAGTATATGATATTCTGGGATGGTTGCCTGTTCAATAGCAAGCCAATTAATGTTCTCACATGGAAAAGGGAGATCCCCATAGGTCTCTATCTCTAGATAAGGAAGTATTGATAATTAATGGTTACTATAAAATACAGAATAACTTTTCTTTGAGGATGTATCCCCAATCAGTCACCCATGTTTCACCATACACACGTGTGGACAAGGGAAGGGAAAATTAGATTCAGTGCTTTTTGTGAATTCAAAATCAAATATCAAGTTGTGAAGGAGCTTGGGCTGTGATGGGGTAAATCAGTAGGAACTGGGGAAGGAGAGAAGGGACAAATATGTCCAAAATACACTTTAAATGCATAAAGTTATTAAATAATTATATTACATTTTAAAATAAACTATAATTATATAATATTATATTACATATTTAACCAGTGAATATTCACCAGTCTATATTTCTCCAAACCAAACACAAAAACCTTAAATTCCACTGGATTTCTGCTGGAGACCACTTCCCAGATCATGGAGTAGAGAGTAAGGATCTCAGAAGAGGACACCTAATTTGCTGATATGAAGAGAAAGAAATTAAGGATGCCAAAGCTATGGTAATTGAAATTTGCTATTGAGCAAGAGAAGGAAAGAGTTTGAGAAATTTTCCTTTCACCATTTTGAATTTTTCACTGAATTGAAATGTCATAAGGACTATTTTGAAATTGACTGTTAGATGTTGTGGGATTTCCTTCTGTATGTTGTGATTACCATTAATGAATAAAGAAAGTGCTTTGGACCTATAACAGGGCAGAACTTAGCTAGGTGGCAAAAACTAAGCTGACTGCTGGGAAAAAGGAGGTAGAGTCAGGTGAAACCATGTAGCACCGCTGGAACCAGACAGAACTTTAGCTGGTAAACCACAGCCACGTGGCAATACACAGATTAATAGAAATGGGTTAAATTAATATGTAAGAGTTAGCCAGTAAGAAGCTAAAATTAATGGGCCAAGCAGTGATTTAAATAATATGGTTTCTGTGTGATTATTTCAGGGCTGAGAGGCTGGGAACCAACAAACGGCCTCCTCCAACAGTTAGAAATGTTTGTAAGTAGCTAAGAGTTTACATTCAGGTCTCAAGAGAAACAGTTCTGTCTGCTCCAGTACTGACAGCAAATACCTGAGTCACACTGAGCTGGGGTGGGTTACACATCAATGCAAATGGAAGAGTGTCTGTAAAGGGCAGCAGACGAAACTTCTGTGATTTTTGTGTGGCTTAACATGACCATTTTATGCAGAATTTTGTCTGGAATATTATCAGTGGATATAAAATTTAGTTTTGTTTTTCTTATCCTTGTAAAAATGCCATTATTTTTTCTTTTCCTTCTTGTTCCTTAAGTACATGTCCTATTCTTTGGGTTATATTTAAGATTTCTATTTCATGATTCTTTTCAGCAAAGTGAGCCAGGCATTTGCAAGCTAACTTGCATTAGTGGTAGGACTAAATTATCTCCAACTTAGGCTAAGATCCTAAGCAAACCATGATATTAAACCCAATGTCTAAGTAAATATACTTGGTACTGGAACAGAAAGTAATGTTGTGAGACACAACATAGACAATCTTAACTATTTCACAAAACTACTACAATGCCTATACTGTAGCAAAAACCTATCTTTTAATCAGGGAAGAGCACAAGAACAGAGTTCCCTTAACCAGAGGAAGCTGTGATGGCTACAACTCGACCTGCAGATGATGGAGCTAATGAAACCATAGCTACTGTGCATCCATCACACACACACACACACACACACACACACACACACACACACACACACATACACACACAAGTTTTAAAGGAAACAATAAAAGCAGAAAAAGGGAAACTAAAATAATTAACTGGAACTTCTATGATACGAAAATTTATAGGTTGGTGTGGGAGAATGGTCCTTATTCTGTCAATTATATTTTAAATAAATGCTGATTGGCCAGTAGCCAGGCAGGAAGTATAGGCGGGAAAACCAGATAGGAAGTAGAGGTGGGTCAAGGAGAAAAGGAGAATTCTGGGAAGAAGGAAGCCCATTCCTTCTCAGTTCTGACCAGCCACAGAAGAAGCAAGATGTGACTGCCTTGCTGAAAAAGGTACTGAGCCATGTGGCTAACATAGACAAAAATAATGGGCTAATATATGTTATAAGAGTTAATACAAAGACTGAGCTAAAGGGAATCAGTTTATAGTTAATGTAGACCTCTGTGTGATTTCTTTGGGACTTAATGACTGTGGGAACCAGGCAGGACAGAAACACCGACAACAATAGGTGTAAACATATATTAGGTCTCTAGAAGTGTGAAGCGAGGCTTCAGCTAATGACATGTAGCTGTTTTCAGGCTCCCAACTCCAGCATTGGTAGCCTACTCCTACTCTAGCTCAAATTCACCTAAATGACTGCATTCCAAATCCACCATCTATTTACTCTAAGCTCTAACCTATCACCCATATTGTCATTAAATGTGCATTTCTTGTACTGAAATAGTTCACATCAGTACTTTTTAAACCATTTCACAATATTCTATTTTATTTTAAATGCATTAATATCATGGCAGGTATAGTGATGCAAACACACATTTTCAACTCTGGGGAAGCTTCAGCAAGAAGTTCATATCCCAAGTCAGTCTTTACTGTGTAATGATACTCTATTTCAAAAAGTAAGTAAGAAAGGGAGAGAGGAAAGAAGATAAGGATGGGGAAGGGAGAGGGAGAGGAGACCAAGAAAAAACGAATATAAAAGTACATTGACATTATTTGATTATGTAATAAAGATTCTGGCTTTATCGTGACTCTAGTGGTAGCAAAAAAGTTCTTTACGAATATGTACTGTTGGACACGATGACAGTCACATTAAGGACCTCAAGGACTCAGCTCCATGAAAATGCAAAGTCTTCTCCATTGAAGGTCAGAGGGATGGCAAAGCCTTCCTTCGGTCTGTGTGTGAATGATGACAGTCTGTGAGGAAAATGTAACTGTAGTTTTCTCCCATCAGATATTTGTGACCTCACGACTGCTCATGCTGATAATCAATAAATGTGCTTCGGTATCTGTCAGCTGTATATAATAACCTTTATTCCTGGTTTACTTTTATGTAGTGACCCTGTCTCTTTGTTCAGCTGTATTCACTAACCTTGCCTTCCTGTTAAACAATATATAATAAATGAGCAGAGTGTTAATGAATGGGGCAAGGAGTCACTTCTCTGTCAGACATCCCAGCCCACCCAATCTCTGATCTCAGTGTGTATCTATGTGTGTGCCCTTTTTCAGTTTTCTCCAGGCCTCATTTAGATCAATCCCTGGGGAAACACAAGGACTTGTCAACTAGCCTTTATTTTCAATATAATTTCTGATAGTGTTTGATTTGCATTATGCATTCTTTAGAACAATATACTCTACGCTTTCCAGGAATGATCTACATTAAACAACCCCATGACTATTTCCATATTGTTTTCCTCTTACTGGAGAACCCACTTTCTTGTTTTCCACAGATGTATTTCACAGCCACTCACAAACGCTTAAACCAATGCACATCTATAAAGGTAGATGGGCTTTCTTACCACATGTGAACACAGTTACCCGCGCCAACCTTTGAAAGGCCATGACTGGCATTTTGCTGCATTACTAAAATTGGTGATGGTGTGTATAAGATACACTTCCTTGATTCTCTCCAAAATAACCTATTTTAGAGATAAGTCCAATAAAATTTATGGACTCTGTATGTTTGTATCATTGCACCTAAATTCATATTAACAGAGAAACAATTCCATAAGATTCTGACTCCAAATTAAAGCATTCCTCCATGAAATTTCCCACATCACAGACATTTACTGTTTTTATCTTGTTTATATTCATTTTTTTCATAGTATATTAGAATCTTTTTGGAAGTCTTAATATACCTTATTCTGGTGATGCTTGACACATGATAATGTGGGGTATAGGTTTGCTAACAAATGTGAATTATTCTGTGAATAAAATTTAAATAAGTGTTGCAGATACGGATCAGTGTATCAGTTCTTAGGTAGCAAGTGTGAGGAACCAGTTTAGAACCCAAGCAACCACATAGAGGCTAAGCAAGTAGCCTAATTATGATTGAAGCCCTTAGGTGCCAAGGACAGAGGATGCCCAGAGCAAACTGCTAGCTAGAGAAGACAAGGTGAGTGTATCGGTTCCTGAATCATCATGACCTTACCTCAGTAAGTAAAATGGAAAGTGGCTGTAAAAGATGTTCAACATCAACCTGAAGCTGCCACACACACAAACACACATGTACCAACATACATGTGGCACACATTGTGCATACATCATACACAAAAAATATTTTAAAAGGTTTACTTCTAAGTTTACAAACATAAAATATTTGTTCAGAATAGTCATATTCACATTTAAAAACAAATGAAAATTCTCAAGCAATTTTATCATGTTAATGATACTCCTTTTATAGAAAGTATAAGAATCACCACAAGGACACTGAAATCTTTATTTGCGTGACTGAAGGAAAATGTACTGGAAATATGTAACTGTTGCAGTAAATTATCATCATTATTATTATGGTTTCTCAAGACAGGGTTTCTCTGTGTCGCCCTGGCCATCCCGGAACCTACTCTGTAGTTCAAGCTGGCCTTATGTAATTTATTTTAATAATTTTATTGTACATATTCATTTCAGTGTCTATGCATATATATGTGTGCCACAATATGAAAGTGGAGGCCAGAGGACAACTGGAGGAAGTCTTTCCTTCCTTTCACCGCATGGGTCCCTGGGAGGGAATTCAGATGGTCCAGCTTGGCAGCAAGTTCCTGCAGTGGCTGTGTCGTCTTGCCAATCACCTGCTCGAATACAATCCTCAAATGCTAGGAAAGCAGAGACACTCATTACACCAGAGTAACCTCTATGGGCTCAGAGTTAGCCATCAAGTGTATGCATTGTTGTCTCTGCAGACCATAGAGATCCTCTGAGTAACTGAGATGCTAACCACACAACCCCTGCTTTATTCTCCATTAAATAACAGTGCTCTGAAGAAATGAGTTTTACCTTAAACTGAATGTCAACCTGGAGTGGGCAAGCTTTCCTGTATTTATCAAATACACACTGACATATTAATTCAACTTCATAGCTGTTCTTTAACCTTATGAAGTTTATTTTAAAAAAAAATAAATAAAATCAGTCTCCTTTAACAAAAGATCAGAGTTTCCATGTGTCTGTCCTGAGGAGTACCTTCTTCCTGCAGTTCGACATCTTGTGTCCTCCTGAGGGAGCAGTAGGCAGCTCTTAGTGATCTCTTTTCCAAGTACATTAATCCCATCCATCATGGATTCTGCTTAGTGATCTAATTCCATTCCAATGGCCACATCTAAATATCACTAGATTGAGGGATTTTGGATTTTGGCAAATGATATCCGAGGAACACAATCCATCCATAATAATTGGGGTCATTGCTGTACATAATTCTTTCTCTGTCTCTATGTTGCCCTCAACATAGAATGAGATGTTTACCATGGCAGTTCATTTTTTATGTAAAATTGATTATCATGATGATTGGTTGGTAGTGATTAATCTTCCTGAAAAATATAACCATGAAAATGGTAAATTTATGTGGTGAAATATTTGTAACAGACATAAAAATGATTTGAAGTTCTCGGCAGTTCCCTTATTATTCAAAATTTCAAAGTATTTTCCATTGTGAATCATCACTCATACAACATCCCTAGAATTAATTTTCACTTTTCCTCACATAAATCAGGAAGCTCCGTCACGGCCTTCATTTCTTGATGACAGGTAACTAAAAATAATCATGATTAAAGATGAAAATGGTCATGAGAACATTCATTTGCATGATGTGATTTCAAAAGATACTCTCTATCTTTACCTTTTGAATATCAAATATATTTCATGAAGCAGCATGTCATTTCTATTTTGTGATGTATAAAAATGACTATATAACCTTTACATTATGGATGAACTGAATAGCACCTGCTATATGCAACAGAAAAGTAGATAACATATATTTTGCATGGTTTACTTAACAGATCAGACACACACACATATGTATATGCAATTACATATATGTATATATTATATATGTGTTTCAATTTTTGCTCTGTGGCTCTATCTCTATTCCCCCCCCCCGACATGGTCTCATTAGAAAAAGAACATTAGATTTTACAGGTCTTGAAAACAAATTCTTCTGTTTGAGCTTGACCAAGCCCAAGTCCAAGTGCTGGATTAGAAGTGTGTACCACCAGTTTTGGCCTCTAATGTCAAACTGCCATAGAAGCTATTAGGGATCTTTGTGTAAATACCCGCCTTTCTGGAAGAAAATCTACATGATAAGCCTACTGAAGAGTCTTGCGTTACTGAACAGTGAGGGAGTATATAGCCTGATAGATGCAGAATGTATGATGCATAGACATAGAAGCCTTCTTAAAAAAAAAAAAACTATCAAGGATCAAATCTTGAGAATGACATAAAAAACTAGTATTATATTATTATCTAAAATATAAAATTAATAACTTTGTGACCTACTGATATGTGAATAACTCATTCAACAATAAGAACAGAAATCTATCCTGCAGACTAATTTCAAGTTATCCATGAAGATTTTCTGTCTTTGGGAAACTCCAGCATAACTTTTTCTTTTAAGTAACAACTCCACAAGAGGACTTCCTCTAAACAGCACAGATGGGAGGAGGTGAAATCAGATATCAGTTAATTTGAGATGGTTAATATCAACAGAATGCTGTCATATTTATAGAATTCAACTATGATTTGATGGAATCATACATATGAGGTTCTCTCTGAAGCATTAGAGTTTGGTTATTGAAAGAATGAAATTTAAAAAGCTTCTATTTAAGTAGTTTACTTCAGTTAGAGTCAATGCCATGTAGTTAGATAAAATGCATTTAAGAAGAAACCCATCCCATTTCCTCTAGTTAGAGCTAGCCAATGGCACGAAATGAACAGGCCATATTTAAACATCAGCACAAAACACTGTTGTCCTGAGAAGCTGCAAGAGGAGCACGAATGACCTCCAGATGCTGTTTCATTTCCACTTTGCATTAAAACCCATCACAGCAAGTGGAAAGGCTGACTGTGTAGGTCAGAATGGGCTTATTACTCTACCCAGAGGTAAGCTTAAGTGAGCATTGCCTTGTGGATTGAACTAGGTAACAAAAACAGCTGCTAAATAATCAAATCAGTAAGCTGCACACACAGCTTACTAGAAGAGGTGATCAGCATCTAGGGCTCATGCATTCCTCTTCTTTAGTATAAATATGCGCATATATACGTACATTATATATCTGTTTCATGTATCCATGTTTCTGTAGGTTTTCATCTGTTCCCATGAATTGAAATTTACTTTCTTCATCATTTTAGCAATAGAAAATTGAATTGCCACATTACTCATTTAAGAATTGAAGAAATTAGTATCTCATTGCCTTTGAAGGCTTGATTTGAGTCAGTCATGTGCCAATTATTTTACCATTTAAAAAGTTGTAACACTTAAACAAAGTCTCTCTTAAATCAATTTCGCAATACCCCAACCACAAGGAAAATATCAAAGTCTCAAAATTCTGCAAATGTATGGGCTTTCATGGATGTGAAAGCAGAAAATAGCCTTTCCAACTTCAAGAATAACATATCTTGTAGCTTGAAGGAAAAAGGCCACTGAGCTGTCCCAAGACAGTGTCTTATAATTAAACTCAGATGTATGCTTGACCCTTATAGTTTCATGTCCCCTCAAGATATCTGAAAGGAGAATGGATTGAAGATGTTAAAAGTTTAACCTTTTTTTGAGTTCTGTTGGAAGATGATGGTTAAATTTCCAAGGATGTACCTGCATCAGACATTTCAGAGAACGTTGTGTTCCTTGAGATACCTGGCTAGAGAAAGTGGTTCAAATGTTGAAAAACTCTTTTATGGGTCTGTGACAGTGATTGAAGGGATAGCAACAAAACCATGGGTGTATTTAAACTTCTGCACAATATGCTGTGCTGCTTAGAAGGTGGAAAGGGAGCAAGAATGACCTCCAGATGCTCAGTTTCATTTCCACCTAGTATTAAAAAATCATCACAGCAATTGGAAAGGCTGAGTGCATAGGTCAGAACGATATTATTACTCTACCTAGAGGTAAGCTCTCCAATAGCTCATTTTATATAACTTACACTGTCTGTTTGGAACTACATATAGATTCAAAACCATCAATCCACAACCTTTTTATCCATAAGACCATTTGTATTAAAAACTAAATACATTTTGGTTTTGGAAATTCTGCTGAAATTTCTAAATTCCCTCCTGTTGTGTGAGCCAATACTTGCGTGTATGGATACATGTGAACACATTAATGTTTAAAATCAAAGAGTGCAGGTGCTTTTTATGAAAGTGCTGATTTCTACTTTATGGTTCAGTAGGATTGACACTAACAGGAGTCCTGAATCAGGTTCTGTGCATCAGTAAGAGCAAAAGATTTGCCCAGAAATAGTAAATTATCTCAACTGTTTTCAGGAAATGTAAATGGTATCATGGTGTGAGAGTGATTATGTGAGTCAAAAGCATAAAAATGCCAGGAATAAATAAGGTGGAATGCCTTCATCCCTTCTGGGATAAAATAACACTACATTCCTGAGATGCTGACTACAGATAGTCATTTTTTTTTTGGAAATTTGTTTGCTCCAAGAGTAGAGAGAAAATAACTTTAAATAATTTATTGTCACATTGCCCCAAATCACAACTTTCAACATAAAAAGAGAAAATCTACTTTCAAATCAATTTTGCATCAACATGTGTGGGACTAGAACTTTGACAAGAAAAGTTATTTATGGCAAAGATTTATATCTCTGAAGACAAATGTGTATTGTATTTTGTATGTGATACTTTTGCTCATGTACATGTGTGTTTATTCACTATTTTACAGTTAAAGAACTGGGAAGATTATGTTTAAAGCTATTCACCACTTCAGAACAATCAACACCGTGAAATGGAGCTGTGGAATTTATTTCATAAATGTCAATGCTATTACTTTTGTCAGGGGCAGGTAAAGGTTGGAAGTGTGTGACTATTAATCAGTATTTCTATATTAGGTTAAATTATAGATAGAAAATTCTTTCTTTTCTCAGCAATTATTTCAACAAGAGCTTAAATTTGATGATAAGTCATTCATGTGAACTATCTTTTAGACAATATCTGCTGATACATGCTTTGATGAAGAAGAAGAAATCACTTTAAAATTTATAACAGCAGGCCTATTGCTTGGTTGCTCTGTTTTGTTTTGTTTTAGAGAGGGGAAATTGAGTTTAGGCACCAGAGGAAGCTCTCCATTGCCACTTTCTGTGGAAAGACCAGCTTGATACTGTAGCCGTTTTCTTCTCTGTCACAGTCATTTAATCACACTCACCTTGCTCTGCTTCAAGATGTTTGCCCTAAAAAATGAGTAGTTCTAAGGTGCCTAGAAATTATTAATTTCTATAACAAATAATAAAACATTATTTTAGCCGTGGAATAAGTCTGGGGATATGGAAGTTCAAAGGTAAATGACTAATCTTTTGGGAGTTTAAAGTTTTCAAAAAAATAAGTTTTCTTAAACTGGTTACTTCCTCCTTGATGTTCTACCTTTGGACAGCATAAAAATCTCCGTGTTGTGGATGTCCCTGGGAAGGGAAAATAGGCAAAATTGCCTGACAAAATTGGGAGTGTGAGGGTGGGGGAAGAAGGGAGGGCAGAAGGGGAGCAGGGGAAAGGAGCAGGGGGGAGGAGAACTTGAGGGAACTATATGGTCCAGATGGGGAAGGACAGAGAGGGAAAGCAAGGAAAGAGATATCTTGATTGAGGGAGCCATTATGGGGCTAGCAAGAAACATGGCACTGGATAAATTCCCCAGAATCCGCAAGAATGACCCCAGATAAGATGTTAAGCAATAGTAGAGAAGGTGCCTGAACTGGCCATGCCCTACAGTCAGAGTGATGACTATCTTAAATGTCACCATAGAACCTTCATCCAGCAACTAATGGAAGCAGATGCAGAGATCCACAGATGAGCACTGGTTTGAGTTTACAAAGTCCAGCTGAAAAGAGGGAGAAGGGGTAATATGAGCAAAGGAATCAATACCATGGTGAGAACACCCGCTGACACCATTTATCCGGAGCTGGCTGACTCTGGCCTTGCCGTGGAGGAACCAGCAGAGGACCAAACTAGACATTCTAAACATGGGTGACAGTTGCATGGCTGAGGCAATATGTGGGGCCACTGGCAATGAAACCAGGATTTATCCCCACTGCTTGTATTGGCTTTTTGGAACCTGTTCTCTTTGAAGGGATCCCTTGCTCAACCTACACATAGTGGAGAAGGCCTTAGTCCTCCCTCAAAGCAATGCACTAGACTTTGTTGACTCCCCGTGGGAAGCTTTATCCTCTCTGAGGAGTGGATGGTGAGGAGGTTGAGTCGTGGAAAGAGGTGGAGGGAGTGAGAGGGAAGGAGTGGGAACTGGGATTAGTATGTAAAATCAAAAAAGATTTTTTTAAAAATAAACTAATTTGAAAAATCATGGCAGGAAAAGATTTTAGTCTTTAGCTTGAAGTAACTGCAGAAGCTAGGAAAGTGGAAAGAGGTGGAGGGAGATAGTAGGACATAGGAGGAAGGAGAAATACAGGGCTGGGGAACTTAACTGGAAGGGGAGAGGAGGCAGAGGAAGGAGAGTTAAATAACACTAAGGTTGTTTAAAAACATACAAAACAATATTTTTAAACTTATTTAAAATACATATATAATATAAACAGATACATAAATATATACTGTACATGGAGTTACATCACATGGAGCTATAATGTTACATCACCCCTACCCAGGAAAGAGCCACAAACTACCCCCCCCCAAAATCCATAGTGTCATGCAAGTAAAAACTCCCAGTTGTTTATCATGGGATTCCTAAAAGACTCCATAAAGAATATAAGCTATTGCCTTTGTCCAACTTCCTGGAAGTTGAAGATAAAACACTGAAGACCCCACATACTTTAGACATAGGACTTGGAGGAATTAGCTGGAACTGATCTGGAAGCCTTCTCCCTGAGAAGTAGCTATCACAGTATTGAAAGATGCTATGCAGGGTGCCAAGAAAGAAAAGCCACCAACAGTCCTCCCTACCAATGAAGCCTGCAAACCATAGCAGTGACTGTCTCAGTGAGCCCCAATGGTGTAATATTGGCACTCAGTCTTGGGGGCAACCAACAGCTGTCTAATTGAAAGGGCATGAAAAAAAACAATCCATGTTGGGTAACCTGAGATGTTATTGTCATTGTAATTAAAACCAAGATGTTAAAAGACTGCCTACTAATATTCATCGTAGCTGAAGCATCATGCCATTTCTAGTCTGTTTCACTAGTGATGTACTAATTCACAAATTATTGTATATATATGTACACATTCTATAAAAGACACTTGCAATAAAAAGTTTAAACAACTAAACAGTATGTGTTCTGCCCTCTATCTGTTTTCAATCTACCAGAGAGAAATTCACATATAAAAGATGTTATTAATAACTTCAAGGGTGTTTTTATGAAGAAACTGCATGTACCATGAAGATAAAATGTTTTCTGACACTGATGTAGGAGGTGAAAGGTTATACATGATACCAATATCTGCTATGTTTTATTAATAATCAGACACTAGATTCAAGTCTTGAAATGGATTATATTGGTGAATGTCAGGTCAACTTGGAAAGCCTAAATAAAGGAGCAGTTAGCTGAACAAAGACAGGTTACAAGGGAACATAAGAGATAGTGGAGTCATAAGTGACTTAAGAGTCTGAGATGTGTGGAACTACCTAGAAGATAAACTCTAAAGACATGTTAGTACCAGGATATAAAGTTACTGAATATCAGGTTTAAAATATGTATGCTTTATTTAGTGGGGACTTTTATACTATTTCTTAAGTCAAACATATTCATAAGTTGAAGACAGTCACTTAAAAGAAATCCCACACTAGCTCAGAATTAAAAAATAGATGGTTATTTATTTAGGGGTAAACTCACACATTAGAATCCTCTGCTGGAATGGAGATCAGAAACCGAAATCTGCAACCAGAAAAGAGAGAGAGGCCAGGAAAAAGGCCTGACAGAGGCTCTACATCAGCATATATAGTATAAGAGGCCACACCCCAGTAGATGGGTAACCACAAGCTGTAAGACTTCCTATAGCACCCCCCTTTTGTTTAATAATGGTGTAGGAGGACCTTCTTTCTATGTGTTGCTTTCATTGGTTAATGAATAAAGAGACTGCCTTGGCCTAGTTGATAGGGCAGAACTTAGGTAGGCAGGGAAGACTGAATGCTGGGAGGAAGAAAGGCAGAGTAGGGTGGGGGCAACGCCATGGAGCCTCCAGAGACAGACATGCTGAATCTTTCCCAGTAAACCACTGCCACGTGGCGATTTACAGATTAATAAAAATGAGTTAAATAAAGATGTGAGAGTTAGCCAATAAGAGGCTAGTACTAATGGGCCAAGCAGTGATTTAATTAATACAAATTCTGTGTGGTTATTTTGGGGCTAAGCTAGCAGGGCAGCCGAGAAGAACAAGTGGCCCCTCCTGCAACAATAAGTGTTGCCTCAAATAGAAATTTTTATCAATACAAATTTATGTGTAAATATTTAAAAGTTATCTTTACTTATCATGGTAAAAGAAGTGAGGACTCTGGATATCAATAGGCTATTATATATGTGGTAATATAAGGATGTCAATAGGATATTATATATGTGGTAATATATGGTGGAAATTTTTAAAATCAAGGCAGAGTTAGTACGAAAGGACAAACAACATTCTTATTGTCATAGGTTAATAGCAAATTATTTCAAATGATTAACAACTATTTTCTCACTACTATATTTATGCCATCAGATTATTCATGAGTCTAGATATTTCTATACCATAAGCATTTTATGGGAATCTATTTCTTCAGGTCATTTAGGAGCTTAAATGTTAATATTTTTTACTCAAGTAACAGGAAAAGAAATTTAAAACAACAAGGCCACAACTTGCACTCTTCAATGTTCTTCCTAGTATCCATAAGTATATACACAATGCCCTTAGAAGTGATTCTAGATTTGATAAATGTAAGTTAGAAGTGATTGTTTCTCAGATATTTTGAAAATGAAAAAAAAACAAATAAAAAATGACCTACTTGAGTGCAATGTTGTACAGGTGTGTGTGTAAAGAATTGTGTGTGTTCAGGGATGTGGGTCCTGATCTCCAAACCTAAATCTTCCTTCAACAGTGTAATTGTTTCTCAATTAAATTATTCTATTTTCAGGGAGATTTTAAGCAATTCTTTGAAGTATATGTTTTGTATTAAGTTCAAACAAATAATAGTAACTTTTAAACTTTCATTACCTTCAAAACTTTTGTTTATTTTACATTTATTTATTGATTTAGTCTGTTCCCTCATCCTACCATACAGTTTAAGGGATCAATATAAAATTGTCATGTTTGGCCATCAGTGCATTTACCTACTTAACTATTTCATTGGTATGAAAACTTTGTGGCTCCTATCCCCTGCGTCTTCAGAGGAACTCTGAAACACAGGCTGAAACTACACAGAGAGAACCAGAAAGGAACTCTGAAGCACAGGCTGTGACTGCACAGCGTGGAATGAGAGAACAAACCAAGAGAGCAAACCAAAAGAGTGGAACAAGATAGCAGGTCAAGAAAGACCTCAGCAGCTCCCTGAGACACAGGCAGCAACAGTAAAGAGCAGACCAAGAACAGTTCCCAAAGACACAGACAGCAACTGCAAGGATTGGACCAAGAGGTAAAGACGCTGCAGGAACCAATTAGAGGAAGAGATGGGTAAGGGGCAAGAATTCATTCAATAACCTAAGAAGCAACACGGTAACACCAGAACACAGTGGTCATACAAAAGGAAGACTTGATCATCCTAACTCAAAAAGAGCAGAAGAAAATGATTTTAAATGTAACTTTATGAGAGTGATGGAGATATTTAAGGAGAAAATGGAAAACTCCCTTAAAGAAACGGAGGCAAAGACAAACAAAGAATTGGAAGAAATCAATAAACCTGTTAAGAAAATCCAAGAATAAAAAAAAAAACAGGGGAAGCTAATAGTTCAAACAGTTCAAGACTTGAAGGCTGAAATAGAGACAATAAAGAAGACACAAGCTGAGGGAATTCTGGATAAATGAATGGAAACTAGAGATTCAAGCATAACCAACAGGATACAAGAAATGGAAGAGAAATCTCAGGTGTTGAAGATATTATAGAGGAAATAGATTTATCAGTCAAAGAAAACAACAAATCCAACAATTTCGTAAAACAATCCTCTAGGAAATCAGGTACACCATGAAAAACCAAACCTAAGAATAATAGGGATAGAAGAAGGAGAAGAACTCCAGTTTAAAGGCACAGAAAATATGTTCAACAAAATTGTAGAGGACAACTTTTCCAACGTAAAGAAGGATAACCCTATGAAGGTACAAGAAGCTTACAGAACACCAAATAGACTGGACCAAAACAAATCCCCCTCACCATGTAATAATCAAAACACAAAACATGCAGAATAAAGAAAGAATACTAAGAGCTGCAAAGGGAAAAGGTCAAGTACGCTATCAAGGCAGACCTATCAGAATTACATCCCAGTCCTCAATGGAAACAATGAAAGCCAGGAGGTCCTAGGCAGATATGCTGCAGACATTAAGAGACCACGGCTGCAAGCCTAGACTAATATACCCAGCAAAGCTTTCAATCACCATTGATGGAGAAAACAAGATATTCCATGACAAAAACAGATTAAACAATACCTATCCACAAATCCAGCCCTACAGAAAATACTAGAAGGAAAACTCCAACCCAAGGAAGCTAACTGCACCCACAAAAACACAGACAACAGATAACTCCCCATCAGCAAACCCTAAATAAGTGAAACACACAAACACTACCACCAAAAAATAACAGGAATTAACAATAGCTTGTCATTAATATCTCCTAATATCAATGGACTCAATTCACCTATAAAAAGACACAGGCTAAGAGAATGGATATGAAAGCAGGAACCATCCTTCTGATGTATACAAGAAATGCACCTCAACCTCAGAGATATTACCTCAGAGTTAATGGTTGGGAAAAGATTTTCCAATCAAATGGACCTAAGAAACAAGCAGGTGTAGCTATCCTAACAGCTAACAAAATAGACGTCAAACTAAAATCAATCAGAGGAGATGGAGGACACTTTATACTCATAACAGAAACAACCCCTCAAGATGAAGTCTCAATCCTAAACATCTATGCCCTAAGTACAAGAACATCCACTATGTAAAAGAAACATTCCAAAGCTTAGATTTCACATCAAACCCCACACTCTTTAACATTGCAGTTTAAATGTCATGTCAAACTGCACACACTAATAGTAGGAGACTTCAACACCTACTCTCCACAATGGACAGGTCAACCAGACAGAAACTTAACAGAGAAATAAGAAACTAACAAATGTCATGACTCTAATGGACTTAATAGACATCTACAGAAGATTTTATCCAAACACACAAAAAAAATGCCTCATCAGCACCACAAGGAACTTTCATTAAAATTGACCACATACTTGGTAACAAAGGAAACCTCATTGGAATAATCCCTTTAGTTTTTCGAATTACCATGGTTTAAAGTTAGAATTTAACAACAACACGAATTGCAGACAGCCTACAAAGTCATAGAATCTGAACAGTGCTCTATTGAACCACCCCTGGGTCAAGGAAGAAATAAAGAAATTAAAGACTTTCTAGAATTCAATGAAAATGATGACACAACATACCCAAACCTATGGAACACTATAAAAGCAGCACTAAGTGGAAAGAGCATAGCATGAAGTGTCCACATAAAGAAAGTGAAGAAATCTCACACCAGCAATTAAACCATTCACGTAAAAGCTCTAGAATAAAAAGTAGCAGATTCACCCAAAAGAAGTAGAAGACAGGAAATAATCAAATTGATGGCTGAAATCAATAAAATATAAAGAAAGAAAACAATACAAACAATCAATGAAACAAAGACCTGGTTCTTTGAGAAAATCAACAAGATAGACAAACTCTTATCCAAACTAATCAAAAGGCAGAGAGAGAACATCCAAATTAACAAAATTAGAAATGAAAAGGGGAATATAACAACAGATACAGAGGAAATCCAGAGAGAATCTTTAGGTCACACTACAAAATCATGAACTTCACAAAATTGAAAAATGTAAAAGTAATGGATAATTTTCTGGATAGGTACCACATGCCAAAATTAAATCAGGACCAGGTGAAGAATTTACAAAGACCTCTAACCTGCAAGGAAATAGAAGCAGTCATCAAAAGCCTCCCAACCAAAAAAAGTCCAGTCTGGATGATTTCAGTGCTGAAATCTACCAGAACTTCAAAAAAGAGATAATACCATTACTCCCCAAAGTGTTCCACACAATAGCAACAGAAGGAACATTGCCAAACTCTTTTTATGAGTTTCCAGTTACCCTGATACTGAAACCACACAAAGACTCAAACAAGAAGAAAATTACAGGCCAACTTACCTAATAAACATTGATGCAAAAATACTAAATGAAATTCCGACAAACCAAATCTTAAACATATCAAAACATATCAATCCAAAACATATCAAAAAATCATCCACCTTGATCAATTCGGCTTCCTACCAGAGCTGTAGGGATGGTTCAACATATGAACATCTATCAATGTAATCCACCATATAAATAAACTGAAGAAAAAATGTATGATCATCTCATTAGATGCTGAAAAAGCATTCAAAAAATCCAACACCTCTTCATGATAAAGGTCTTGAAGATATCAGGGAGAGAAGGAACATATCGAAATATAATAAAAACAATATACAGAAAGCTGACAGGCACTAACAAATTAAATAGAGAGAAACTCAAAGTGATTTCACTAAAATCAGGAACAAGCCAAGGTCGTCACTCTCTCCATATCTATTCAACATAGTTCTTGAAGTTCTCACTAAAGCAAAAAAAGAAGGGAGATCAAGGAATTCAAATTGGAAAGCAAGAAGTAAAACTTTTGCTATTTACAGAAAATATGATAGTATATATAAGTGACCCCAAAAACTCTACCAGAGATCTCCTACAGCTGATAAATACATTCAGTAATGTGGCAGAACACAAGATCAACTAAAAAACTTAGTAACCCTCCTATACACAAATGATAAAGAAGCTGAGAAAGAAAACAGAGAAAGAATAACCACAAATAACATAAAATATCTTGAGATAACCCTAACCAAAGAAGTGAAAGACCTGCTCGACAAGAACTTTCAAGACGTTGAAGAAACTGAAGAAAATACCAGAAAAATGGAAAGCTCTCCCATGCTCTTGGATAGGTAGGATCAACATAATAAAAAATGGCAATCCTACCAAAAGCAAGCTACAGATTCAATGCAATCCCCATCAAAATCCCAATACAGTTCTTCCCAAACCTTTAAGTACAATACTCAACTTTATATGGGAAAATAAAAACCCCCAAACAATCCTGTACAATAAAGGAACTTCCAGAGGCATCACCATCCCTGACATCAAGCTCTATTATAGAGCTACAGTAGAAGAATGCAAATACATCCTTATCTATCCCCATGCACAAAACTCAAGTGCAAATAGATCAAAGACCTCGATATAATTATGACCACACTGAACCTGATAGAAGAGAAAGAGGGAAGTATTCTTCAATGCATGGGCACAGGAGACCACTTCTTAATATAATACCAGTAGCAAGACACTTAGAGCAACA
This sequence comes from Ondatra zibethicus, assembly GCA_004026605.1. Taxonomy (NCBI): domain Eukaryota; kingdom Metazoa; phylum Chordata; class Mammalia; order Rodentia; family Cricetidae; genus Ondatra; species Ondatra zibethicus. Next base: position 208,589 of record PVIU01000365.1, on the reverse strand, counting down.
ATTAATAAATGGTACCTCCTGAAATTGAGAAACTTCTATAAAGCAAAGGGCACAGTCAATAAAACAAAAAGGCAGCCTACTGAATGGGAAAAGATCTTCCCCAGACCCCATATCAGACCGAGGACTGATCTTCAAAATATATATAGAACTCAAGAAATTAGACATCAAAATTCCAAATAATCCGATTAAAAATTGGGGTACAGATGGGTACAGATCTATACAGAGAATTCACAAAAGAAAATTCTCAATTGCCAAAAGACACTTAAGGAAATGTTCAACATCCTTAATCACAAGGGAAACGCAAATCAAAATGACTCTGAGATATCATCTTACACAAATCAGACTGGCTAAAATCAAAAACATCAATGATATCTTTTGCTGGAGAGGACTAGAAGTAAGGGGAACACTCCTCCACTGCTGCTGGGAATGAAAACTTGTACAACCATTCCGGCAAATAGTATGGCAGTTTTTCAGAAAATTGGGAATCAGCCTACCTCAGGATCCAGCAATACCACTCTTGGGCATATACCCAAAAATGCTCTACCATACTACACGTACATTTGTTCAGCTATATTCATAGCAGCATTATTTGTAATAACCTGAACTATGGAAACAACTTAGATGTTTCTCAACCGATAACGAAAATGTGGTAAATTTATACAATGGTGTGCTACTCAGTGGAAAAAAATGACATCTTGAAATTTGCATGCAAATGGATAGAACTAGAAAAAAAAACATTCTGAGTGAGATAGCCAAACTCGGCAAGATGAACATGGTATGTACTTACTCATGTACTTTGCTTTACTAGCTGTATAGCAAAGGAGTGCAAACCTATAGTCCATGACCCTAGAAGAGTTAAGTAACAGGTGAAACCTTACAGACATTTATATAGATCCCTCTGGGAAGGGGAAGTAGACAACATCTTCTGACAAAATTGGGAGAATGGGTCAGGGGAGAAAGGTAGACAGAAGGGGAGGAGGAAGGGAGGAGGCTTCGGAAGGGGAGGAGAACTTGAGGGAATGGGACAGTTGAGATGGGGAAGGACAGAGATCGAGAGCAAGGAAAGAGACATTTTGATTGAGGGAGCCACGATGGGGCCAGCAAGAAACCTGGCACTGGAGAAATTCTCAGGAATCCACAAGGATGACCCCAGCTAAAACCTTAAGCAATAGTGGAGAGGGTGCCTGAACTTGTCTTGCCCTGTAGTAAGATTGATGAATATCTTAAATGTCATCATAGAATTTTCATCTAGCAACTGATGGAAACAGAGGCAGAGACCCGCATTGGAGCACTGGGCTGAGCTCCCAAAGTCCAGTTGAAGAATGAAGGAGTGAAATATGAACAAAGAGGTCAAGACCATGATGGGTTCACCCACTGAAACAGCTTACCTGAGTTAAAGGGAGCTCACCAACTCTAGCCAGACAGGGAAGGAACCAGCATAGAACCAAACTAGTGTCTTTGAATGTGAATGACAGTTGTATGGCACGGGCAGACTGTAGGGCCACTGGCAGTGGCACCAGGAATTATCCATAATTCTTGTACTGGCTTTTTGGAACCCATACTATTTGGGTGGATACCTTTCTTAGCCTAGATATAGTAGGGAGGACCTTAAACCTTCATCAAAGCAATGTGCTTTACCCTGTCTGAGGAGTGGACAGAGGTTGGTTAGAAGGAATGGGAGAAGAGGAGGGAGTGGGAACTGGGATTCATATGTAAAATGAGAAAAGATTGTTCAGTTTTTTAAAAAAATATAGATAAAAAGAAGACTTTGAGTTTCTTTGTTTTTTTTCATTTTAGTTATATCAGTGAAGATAGTTACAAATATTAGTTTATCTAGTGTCTATTTTCCACCCATATTTCTCAAAGTCGGTATCACCTATGCAATTTCTAAGTATTGAACCTTCTTCTCCTGGCCATTATGGTTTCCTTTGTAATGGGAAGAAGAGTTTATTTGGGTTAGGACCGTCATGGCTAGATTGATGGTGGGGTCTACGGTGATGGGAACCTGTGGCTGAAATGTCTCACATCTAAGTGAACGATGAAACAGAAGGGGGAACGATGGCACAGTAACCTTCTGTTTAAAACTTTTAGAAATATGCAACTGATAGAGAGAATAATGTCTATTTTATTATATAGCAGAGATCTTATACCTCCAAGTCATCATCGCAAAAAAAGCCCTAATTAGAGAGAAACACGTTTTTCCTTCATCATTTTCTTCAGAAGGAAAATTTCATTACAGTAGCTAATTATGGGTTGCCTCATTTCTACAGAGAGCCACAGTTCATCAGTGTTAAATAGTCAAATCCTTGACATTTATACTAATTTCCTATTTTTTTTTTTGCTGTATTCAACTATGACAACCTTTTGGTTTGAAGAAACAGGATATATAGTCTTTCTGGAAGTCAAAAGACTGAAAATAGGTTTTACTAACTAAAATCACTATGTCAAAAGGTCAATGCTCTTTCTGAAGGTTCTAGGAAATTAAAAGTTCCCTTGCCTTTAAAAAAATCTTTTTTTTTTTAAAATTTTAGATTAATTTACTGTTAGCTTTCAGACTATATCTACATTCATTGGTTTATGACCCCTTCCTATATCTTCAAAGCCAGGGTAATAACTTCTTTAAATATATGGCGCATCCTCTACCCCTGCACTTTAATCATTAATCTTATTGTCTAGACTCTTAAACAATTCTGTAATCACACCTGCCCAATAAGGCAGAGTAATCCTGATCAAAGTCCCTATATCTGCAACTGGAGTGTTATATGTTGTCTCTGGAACTGATGAGTCCCTTTGCTGAATGACTCAGCTTTATATATTTAGGGTGGTGGTACTAAGTCTTGAAGTTCACTAATGGGACTGACTCAAGTCCAATTTTATTTGGTTCTTTGTTATTCCCTTTTCTCTATTGGTTCTGTTCAGTTACCCCACCCTGTGCTTTACCAAAGTTTCTCCTAGCAATGTCTATCTTGGAACAAGAGACAGTCATGTCAGAATCTGCTTTCACATTCCTTTTCTACCTATAACTCTGTTTCTCTGCCTCATAACTTGGTCCTAGCTGAAGGTTTATATATCATGTAAGTTAACACATACACAAGTGTACTATGTTAGATATGGACATTTTGGGGGAAGTTATAAGACCATCTGCCACAATATTTGTACTGGTACACATATGCTCACTAACAGAACACTGTTTTATAGGTAATGTACATTCACCTTGTATTATCCTGATGAAAACTCATCTAAATATTAAAATCCTTTTGGAATTTTAGTCAAGGAAATGAAGGAAGTGCTACTAAAATTTAAAATAAGAAAGACAAATACTATTATTTTCTATAAAGACTATAATTTTACCATCAAATCTCATCTATGATGTGTGAAATGTTTTATTTCCACCTACCGAATATGTAAAAATTAACATTCATAAAACATATATTCTGCCTATATACTACTAGCTAATGGTCTTTATAGGCACACATAGGCTTTACATTATAAATTCAGATTTGTTACACTCCCAAATACTGAAGATTTCCTACAAACTTCCTTTATTCATGAATAGCTCTATATTTATGGATTTAAATTTTCTGTTTTCCTTGTGAATTGTAAAACTCAATTGTTCTTGCAAATAAGAGCCTAGTGTATATTTAAAACACTCCCTTCTTGTCTCTCTCCTTACATAGGTAACTCTTCAAAGTATGTGAAAATAGTCTCCATAAGTGTCTCGCAGATGTTGCAATAACATTCTAAGTTCTCTACAGAGTTGACAATGTCCTTCATCATGACATTATTCCTTACCTACCAACCATATGAATTTTATATTGATGTTATTTCTTTGTGTCAATTAACATAGTTGATATGTCATCACTCCCCCTTAGACCTCACCTGATTCTAGTAGATGACCTATGAAACATTTTTGCTAAATCTTCTATCTTTTATTTATGGTGATTTTCAATAAATCGGCGTTTCAATCAATATCTTTATGCTTTCTACAATTAACATATATAAGTAAGTTCTAATAAAATGAAAACTTGGTTCCAGCTGCACCTAGAACAGCTGTGCATCTGAACCTCTGGAAATCTGAGAATTACACCAACACTTAATCACCATTTACACTTCCCATCTTTAGGGCTGAACTGTGAGGGCCCAGCTAGTGACCCGCTGAAGGCTTTTCCAGTAAAACACAGGAGACATAAAGCAGGGCATGTCAAACATGCTTACCATGAGCCTTCTCTCCAGCTGTCAATGAGCAGCACAACCCTAGAGATGCACAGTAGGAGACCCTGCTATCGATGACTCTTGACTTGCTAAGAGTGTTTGCTTAAACATTCTGAAAGGTGATAGGTGAGTGGGGTCTTCAGTTGGAGTTATGGGTCAAATTCCAGGCTTGCAGTAGCACATAGTAGACATAGGAAAATAAATTGCCAGGCTTTCAAGTACGCATAGACATAAAATACCTCCTGACATGACTGAAGGCTAAGTTCTATTTAATAAATCAGCACAAGCTAAAATCATTAGGTAGAAAATAAAGCTTCTAAAACATGTTATCAGAAAAAAACTAACAAAAGTAAATAATGGAGAGATGGTCATAATACGAAAGATGTGAACAGGAGAGAAGAGGAAAACACCTTTCCTTCTTGTCTAAACATCCTCACAGTTGATGACAGATGACACTCCATCTTTTTCCTCAACATATTTATATGTATTAATAATAAAATTAAACTCATAAGACAAACTCACAAGTAATATAGACATTTATTTGAAACTCATTTTTGGAAAAATTTTATAAAAATAATTGGTATGAATATTTTCCTGCATGTGAAACTTCTAGCTACTCTCTGTGTCATTAATTTGAAATTAATTTCTACATTTAAATACAATTATGGGTATTCAATTGGTGTACTTCTGGCATAACTGAAAAGTCAATGAAGAACAAGATATATCTCATTCCTACATAGAGACTTACATTTTCAAGAAAATAAATCATGGAATTGAACTTTTTGTTGATTTGCTTATTTATGGATTAAATTGATAACTTAATAAAAATGCCATACAAATAACATATCTTATAAATACAAAAGTCTTCACTAACATTTCTTTGATCATCTTTGCTTTTTGCTTTCAGAAGGCTCAGCATTGTGATTTTCCATAATTTACAGTGGATCAAATGGTTCCTAGATTGTGAGAACTTTTCCAAATTCAGTGTTTCTTAACCTATAACTTGACATTTTCCCCCACATCCTGCCATTTAGTTGCCTCAAACTTTACAATATCAACTAGGTTGCTTAAACCATACTTTCTTCTAATATGGAAGAACTAATGATTTCTCTGCCTTCTCTACCAGTTACTTTCAGAGTTTTATTGATAAAACTTTTATGTCAGGTGCGAAATGTGTTTGGAAATGTGTGCACATTGTGGAAATCCTAAGTTGGATAATTAAAATGTGCATTACATCACATATTATTTTACCAACAAGATTCCAAATATGTTGTGTATGATTTTGATAATAAGAATCCAAGAGAGTAAAAAAAAATGAAGGATATCTTTCTCATGATTTATTTTTGAAGCAAAAAGCCCTTGTCTTTTAATTTAAAACTAAAAAATAATCTTTTCAACTGGAAATAAGAATTTTCAAGATTGTCCACTGAAAAGGAGTAAAAATATGACTGTTAATTCTAGAGTATCATTGTGTATATATACTGGGGTGTAATTCTGTGACGCAAATGAAGCCTTTCAAAAATTGTAACACAGTCCATATGCTTGGCGTTTGAAGTCTGCTTAGTACTCCATTAGGGATTCTTGATTTGTACTTCTCAACCTGAGTTCCATAAGATTCAGGAAAATGAGCTGCTGCAAACCCACCATGGGTTAATACTATAATATCTTATGAGGGCAATAAAGCTTTCTCATCCAGCTTGCCTCTTAAGTAATGATCTTTTATGCAGTCTTATAAAGCTGAACTTATGTTTTATTTGTAAGTCATTCTTGGCATAATAAACTCTGAATTTGGGGCACTTAGTTATGTGTTTTAAGTGCATTCTTTCCTGGTGCACTGTTTTATGATGGCTCTGTAGCTACTTCATGAACAAAGTACCTCAATGTTCCAAAGCGAAACTGACTTGAAAAAGGAACATTACACTTAAAGGTGCTTTGAGATGCTGACTCCATATGCTGCTACATACTTACTGTTACTAGTTCTATTTATTTTATATCTAAGGGAAGCCTTCACTAGTTGCCATCCACTAAGATGAGATCATCTCGCTTCAGTTATGCTGTATGTTATACTGCATATAATGGGCACTTTGTAGGATTGCTGTAAGTATTGGTGAGCTCATTTGAAATGAATTGAAATGAAGATTATTCATTGTAGAATAATGTTTACTCTCTCAAAAATTATTACTATTTTAATAATCATCTTAATCTAGTAAATGCTCTTTATGATTATTTAAGGGAATTTCATTGGCTGAGTTTTGAACTTGCTTTAGCCAATTTTGCATTCTCAGCCATCTCTATCATAGAGATTTAATGATAAATAGTGAAAATTGAATCCCTCCCTTCTCTTCTTTACAGAGTAACATGTGATTGAATATATCTTTTTAATTTTTCTAAGTGGTTACATTAAATTTTTTAAAAAATATAAATTATTAGCAAAGAATATATGACACATTTGGTACCTACGAGCTCAAGCAAACATCATCTATTGCTAATAAATAATTACCCTTCATATGTCAGAGCTCAAGAAAATAAAAATAATAATAACTTAAAAATACATATGATAGATAGGATTCAAATTTTATGTCTGTTGTGCTAGAATTAGATTCTCAAGCCAACCTCTCTAGGAAGCAATAGGTAACCGGAATGTGATGGTTTATCTTCATTGTCAACTTGATTACAATTATAATTAAGTGAAAACACACCTGAAGATGTATCCATTAGAGTGTTTTTAGAAAAAATTTTAATTAACAAGAAAGATAGATTGAAGGTGAACACATCATCTCAAACCAACCCATAATATCTGCAGTACTTACTTTTCTGCTGCTGTTCCAAAACAATAACAGGCTGCCATTTTGTCTTGTTGACTTTGTCCCTTGCTTTACAGAAGCTTCTAAGTTTCAGGAGGTCCCATTTATTAATTGTTGCTCTCAGTGTCTGTGCTACTGGGGCTATATGTAGGAAGTGGTCTCCTGTGCCAATGTGTTCAAGCGTACTTCCTACTTTCTCTTCTCTGAGGTTCAGTTTGGTTAGTTTTATGTAGAGGTCATTGATCCACTTGGATTTGAGATTTGTGCACAGTGATAGATATGGGTCTATTTTCATTCTTCTACATGTTGATAACCAGTTATGCCAGCACCATTTATTGAATATGCTATCTTCTCTCCATGTTATATTTTTTGCTTCTTTGCCAAAAATCAGGTGTTCATAGATGTATGGATAGCTATCCAATTCTTAGATTTGGTTCCATTGGTCCTCTGTCTGTCTTTATGGTAATACCAGGCTGTTTTCAGTACTGTAGCTCAGTAGTAGAGTTTGAAGTCAGGGATTGTGATGCCTCCTGAAGTTCCTTTATTGAACAGGATTGTTTTGCCTACCTTGGGTTTTTTTTTTTTTACTTTGAATACTGTTCTTTCGAGGTCTGTGAAGAATTTTGCTGGGATTTTGATGGACATTGCATTGAATCTGTAGATTGTTTTTGGTATGATTGCCATTTTTATTATGTTAATGCTATCTACATAAGAGCATGGAATAGTTTTCCATTTTCTGGTGTCTTCTTCAATTACTTTCTTCAAAGATTTAAAGCTCTTGTCATACAGGTCTTGCACTTCTTGTTTGGTTAGAGTTGCTCCAAGATATTTTTTGTTATTTGTGGCTATTGTGAAAAGTGATATTTCTCTGATTTCTTTCTTAGATAATTATCATCTGTATAAAGGAGGGCTACTGATTTTTTTTAGTTAATCTTGTATTCTGCTACATTACTGAAGGTGTTTATGATTTGTAGGAGTTCTTTGGTAAAATTCTTGGAGTCACTAATATAAACTATAATATTATCAGCAAATAGTATTTGACTTCTTCTTTTCCAATTTGTATCCCTTTGATCTTCTTTGGTTGTCTTATTGCTCTAGCTAGAACCTCAAGTACTATATTGAATAGATATGGAGAGAGTGGGGAAACTTGTTTCTGATTTTCAGTGGGATCACTTTGAGTTTCTCTGCATTTAGTTTGATATTGACGGTTGGCTTGCTGTATATCACCTTGATTTTGTTTAGATATGTTCCTTGTATCCCTGCTCTCTCCAAGACCTTTGTCATAAAGGGGTATTAGATTCTGTTGAAAGCTTTTTCAGTATCTAATGAGATGATAATGGTTTTTCAGTTTGTTTATATGGTGGATTATATTGACAGATTTTCATATCCTGAAGGATTCCTGCATCTCTGGGATGAAGCCTGCTTGGTCATGGTAGATGATTTTTCTGATATGTTCTTGGAAACAGTTTGCTAGTATTTTATTGAGTATATTTGCATCAATGTTCATGAGTGATATGATTGGTCTTTAATTCCCTTTCTTAGTAAGGTCTTTGTGTGGTTTGTGTATCAGGGTAATTGTAGCCTCGTAAAAAGATTTTGGAACCCACAGAATGGTAAAAGATCTTCACCAAACCCACATAGGACAGAGGGCTGATCTCCAAAATACACAAAGACTCAAGAAATTGGTCATCAAAAGAACAAATAATCCAAATAGGGGTCTGACCTAAACATAGAACTCTCAACAGATGAATCTAAAATGGCTGAAAGACACTTAAGAAAATGTTCAACATCCTTAGCCATCAGAGAAATGCAAATCAAACAATTCTGAGATTCTATCTTATACCTGTCAGAATGACCAAAATCGAAAACACTAATGACAGCTTATGCTGGAGAGGAATACTCCTCCATTGCTGTGGGAGTTCAAATTGGTACAGCCACTTTAGAAATAAGTATGGTGATTTCTTAGAAAATAGGAAACAATCTACCTCAAGACGCAGCAATACCACTTTTGGGTATATACCCAAAGGATGTTAATTTATACCAAAAGGACATGTGCCTAGCTATGTTCACAGAAGAATTATTGTCATAGCCAGGAACTGGAAACAACCTAAATGCCCCTTGACTAAAGAATGGATATAGAAAATTATACAGTGGAGTACTATACAGTGAAAAAAAATGGCATTGAAATTTGCAAGAAAATTGATGTATCTAGAAAGCATCATATTGAGTGAGGTAAACCAGACCCAGAAAGACAAATATAATACATACTCACTCATGAGTGGCTTTTAGATATAAAGCAAATAAAAACCAGCCTACAATTCACAAACCCAGAGAACATAGACAACAAAGAAGACCCTAAGAGAGACATACATGGATCTAATCTACATGGGAAGTAGAAAACAACAAGATATCCTGAGTAAATTGGGAGCATGTGGATCATGAGAGAGGGCAGAAGGGGAGTGGTGAAGAAAAGATGGGAATCAGAGAAGAATATATAAATAAAAACAATAAAACCAATTAAAAAAACCACAGCATAAGCAGCAGAAAAAAAACAATAACAACAGATGACAAAATCATATAAGAAAGAGTTTGTTTGGCTTATGGTGCTGGAGTTAGAGTCCATGAAGATAGAGTGAAGATGGTAAGTTTGATGATTGGAACAGCAAGTTGAGAGCTCTCACACTGAATGCAAGGGAAAACCCAATAGTGGAAATGGTGTGTAATTGCAAAACATCTAAAATTTCTTGGTGACTTGCATCCTCCAACAACGTCATCTCTCCTAAACCTGCTCAAACAGCTCCGCTAACTGAAGACCAAGTACTCAAGTGACAGAGCCTGTAGGGAACTTTCTCAGTCAAACACCGTGAGTTAGTCTCTGGACCCACATAGGCTCCTATGCAAATGTGTTTATCATGATGCAAAATGTATTTAGTCCAGCTTATAAGGTCCTCATTTGTACTCAGTCTCAACACTATTTCAGAGTCGAAAGTTTATTCTGAGACTCAAGGTAATCTCTTAACTATAACACCCTTTCAAATAATAAAGTAAATTACACACATACAATACAATGGCACATAATATACATTACTGTTCAGAAATTAAAGAATGGGAGAATAGGAAGGAAATACTAGTTGAAATAAAGATCAAAATACAGCAGGAAAAGAACAAATTCTCTAGCCCCATGTCCAATATCATATGGCTTAAGATGACTCTGCCCCTGCAGTTTTGCTGCCTATAGGATATAGCTCACTCTTGGGCTCTTTCCACTCCCTGTATTCAGCTCTCCTTAGGAGTAAATCCATGACTCTGACATCTCCAACATCTTGTAGTCTCCAGTGCAATTCAGATTTTATTCCCATGGTTTTATGTGATGAACTCTCAGGGCCTTTGACTTTCAGGGCCTTCATACAGGGACTGCCCTGCCACACATTGTCTGGAAGATTTCACAACCTCTTTGCTTTTACACCCTTCGAGACTCTGGCCATGTGGATAACACTTCCCACTTGGGGTAGATTCCTGGTCCTTTTACTGATATTTCCAGCAGCTTCTGTTTCCTGTCGCTATAGAAACAGAAAACATTTTATGTTTTCTATCACAAACTTGAAAGCTTAGCTCAATGGGATCGTTTGTGTATTTCCTTTTGCCCCATTTGTTTTTTCCACTGTAGACTTGTATAAGAGTGCTAAGTAAGCATCTCTTGACAGAGTCAATATTAGGTTGTCATAAAATGAACTCCTCCAAAGAAGTTGGCCATTACTTCTTAACTCAGCCTCTGGGTTAGTTCTTAGGACAAATACAGAGAGCATCTACATTCTTGTCCATACCCTGGGCAGGGGTAACAGCCTGAATGAAAGGAGAAAGGGAGGTATATGACAATGTGCATCTCTGCTTCCTGTATGGTTTCCGTGTGAGCAGCTCTTAAAAGCTGCTTCTGTATCTTTGCCGTCTTGATGCTCTCTGCTCCAACTCTCACAGCCCTTCCATACTTAAGTCTCTGTATCAAGTGACTAATACAATGAAAACAAAAGAAAATATCTGTCTTACTCCATAGGAAAGTCTTTTACTGATAAGAGAATGTTCAGTTCTGCCCTCAAATAATGCAAGTAATTGCTTTCTGTGTATACTTTTTTGAACCAACTTCATATGGTCGCACTAAAAATGAAACAGAAACACATAGAAATGCTTTGTCTACATGATACAGTATAGTAATAGAAACACAAAGGATACCTAAGTGATATTTAATTTTTGTCAATCTGGTTTGTTTAATTCAGGTTGTTAGTAGTTTACAGAAGTTATTTTGTGAGGGCCATGTAGTGATGGTGATCATAACCAGAAGCAAAGTCCTGAATCACTCAAATCAGCATCAAAGAGAAGAGGTCCAGAAAATAGCAGAGATTATGGAGAGTGTAGGCAAAGAAAATGCTTATGACAAACCTATGGCTTTTAGAGCATAAAAAACTTTTATGCTCTAATTTTGAATCTCAGTGAAACTCCCAAAGTAGGTGCTAGATTTATGGAGCTGCCTACCAAGTTACTTGAATGGCTTTGAACAACAGAAATGTATTTTTTTGTACAGTTTAAAAAGAAAGATGTCTGAAATCTCAGTGCTGGAAGACCTTATTAATTCCAAAGGCTCTGGATAACCCTTTCTTATCATTTCTGGTAGATGATGATTGATTGTGGCAGCCCAGTCTAAATTAGCAGGATCTTACCTTAATTTGATTATATCTACAGATTATTTCCAGATCAGGTCACATTCCTATATACTGGTGTTAAGCATTTCAACCTATCGTTTAGGGTTACGATTTGTTAGACCATGTTATGAGATCTAAAATTTGACTATGTTTGTGTATAGAAAACAGCACAGGCAATCTGAAAACTCCCATCCAGAACTGAAGATTGGTTGTAGGGAAAACATTCCTCAGAGGTTTTGCCAGTCCTATTGTTTTTCTACATTGGGGCCATGATCTAAAGAAATAATCATATGTTAATCTTTCTCACATGTGTATATTATTTGCATAGAAGTTGAAAAAATGAAAAAAACAATTGAAAATGGAGTCAAGAGTTTAGGAAATCCTGTGCCCCAAATTTCCACGTTACCAAATTTTTCTTATTCTCAATAATTGTTCGATATGATATTACTGAAAAAATTAAATCAAACAATGCAGTAATATAATAAAATAAAAATAACTTTTCCACTTTTAAAAATGCTCATTATATTTTAATTTTTACTTAAGTCTTTATGATTCAATTTCAAAAATTAATAAAATGATGCATCGTAGCAAAGCAATAACTTGATTTGTTGAAAGACAACAGCATTCATTATACTCATAAGAACATATAAAAAGAATATTATATAATTTCTCTCTGTTTTAGTGGCTCACACCTGTAATCAGCACTTAGGAGGCAAAAGTCGAAAGAACTTTTCTGAGTCTAATGACAAATTGGGCAAAATAGTAAGTTCCAGGTCCTCTTCAGATCCTGTCAAGATCCTGTCTTAAAATACCTATAAAATGCCTGCCTACCTACCTACCTCCTCATCTACATGGATAGATAAATGCATAGATAGGTAGGTAGGTAGGTAGGTAGGTAGGTAGGTAGATAGATAGGTAGATGATAGATAGATAGATAGATAGATAGATAGATAGATAGATAGATAGATAGATAGATCCACCTTCAATGTAAATTGTTGACCAACCTTTTGATGAACTTAAAAAGTGGGAGTGGGAAGGGGCTATAGCTCTCTGGGCAAGCCCCAGGACTGGAACAATTAAGGTATATTTTATTCCTCATTTTACTAGCTGTTTGTTGCAAGAGGCTGCTTCTTTGTTCTGAAATAATCACATAGAAACTGTGTTAATTTACAACACTGCTTGGCCTATTAGCTCATGTATATTTCTAACTCACTCTTAACTCTTAAATTAACCCATTTCTATTATTTTACATTTTACAACGAATTTAGTGGCCCACCTGCAAGGTTCCGACTGATGGCTTGCTTCTTTCTTCTCTGAAAGCTCCATGGCATCTCCTGACCTTGCCTACTCTCTCTCTATATATATCTTTTCCAGCCTGGTCATACTCTGTTAAGCCATTGGCCAAAAGCAGCTTCTTTATTCATTAACCAATAAAAGCAACACATACACAGAAGGACTTCCCACATCAGCTGTTCATTATCCTGTGAAACAGAAAAACATCTTACTCTTTAATTTTCATGAGCCTGACTATAGGCTACTGAAGCCTAGAGAGTCAAATGTAACTGATTATTTTCTAACATAAATATTTAAACCTAAATTTGTAGTTGCAGTGTGCACAGCTCAGAGGCACAAGTGGCTCCGCCATGTTGGACTGGGCGGAGCAAGCAGGCAGTACCTGTATATGACCTGGGATTGTCGCAGCTTAGATTCTTAAGAGCATAGCATTTTAAAAGCACAAAGCAAAAGTGTTCCTGGACAGTAAAGAATTACAGATTTGCAATAGGACAGATTCAGACATAAAAGACCTCTAAATGGGTTACACTGTTGAATAAAGATACGTAGTAGGCTTAAAAGAGAATAGAAATAAAGAGTATAGAGAGATGCTTTAAAAAAGGGTAAAGTCTTTAAAGAGACAGTGTACAGATAGTTATAGATTAAAAAAATAAGCCATGTAAAAATGAAAAATTCACAGAATGTCTGGATTATGTATTTTATTGTGTTTTCTTTAAATTTTTTGACTGTGAAGGAGCTAACTGCAGAGAGACATTTCATTGTGTGGTCTGCTAAGCTAAACCAGCATATATGTTCTAAAGTTATCTTGACTTCAAAATTTGGGTCTAAGGATATGATGCTTTGGAAAAGAGGTTCTTCTTTTGTTTTCACAGAAAATGAGAACCTGTGGATTGCTTACAGACCAATAATATGGTTTCATGGACCCCAGCCTCCTGAAAGGTCACCATGAACACCTTCAGAAAATTATTTCACTCAATTGGTGACTGAGATGAACCTAGCATACAGGATACACCATGAAAGACCTGATTAACAGTGCCCCCACACAGTAAGAAGCAGTTTGGAGAGAAAAACTGCACTCATATTCCCAAATATTGTTTATAAATGTTCTTTTACATTTAAAAAGGGATATGATAGAGATATGGGTAATTTATATTGGTATAAATTTTGCTTTATTGATATAAATTTAAGGTCAATTTTGTTATATATATCTATATTTCTGCTCTTGATTAAGGTATTGTGATTGTGTAGTTCATTTAAAAATTACAAAATATAGGTTGTTACTGGATAATCATTGATATAGTCAAGCTTGTAGTCATGTTAGTTAGATTTTCTAGATACATAGAGATATAATTCAGTTAAATAGGCATTCTTCATATCTCTCAAAGACTACAGAATATGGCATTTTAAATGTTTTAATAACTTAGGGCTTTTCATGACAATGAGACACGTCTGCTCCTGGCAGCACCAAGCTACTTCCTGAGGAAATTGGGAATCGAAGAGGCTCCTTATGGAGTTTGTTAGCCATTTGGGCAATAAACTACTCTTGCCTGGACGGTTGCATAAATTGGACACAAAGAACCCGCAGAGAGAGGACTGCTGAACTTGCCTAAAGGTAAGATGAGACATTCTTCAGGATACAGAAGAAAGTGACTGAACTGTCTTTGAAATTTCCCGCTTCATGGAAGTGTATGCTGAATACTGTGGGCCTGTAGGCTGAAGATGGATGCCCCAATGGTACAGAAGAACTTTGGGTGACTGTACAGGCAGTGAGATGTCTCTGTCATTTCTAGAGTTTGGAAGTTGCTTATTTCATGTTTACTTAGGTAATATTATATCATTCTGGAGTCTTTGATGGAGTTGAAGAATAGATAGATAGCTATAGTTATAGTTTTCCATTGTTATGATAAAAGATAAAATAGATATAAATATTGTAACTGTAATTCTGGCTTGATAACTGTTTTGTTATATGTAATTTTACTATGTTAAAATGAAAGCCTTTCTTTTTTGTTTAAACAGAAAAAGGAGAAATGGTGTAGGAGGTCCTTCTGCATTTGTGTTGCTTTTTTGGTTAAATATAGAAACTGACTTGGCCTTTTGATAGGGCAGGACTTAGATAGGCAGGGGAAAGAGAACAGAATGCTGGAAAGAAGACAGAGAGAGCTACCACAATGAAGCTGCAAGGTCAAACATGCTGAATCTTTACTGGTAAGCCACGACCTCGTGGTGACATATAGATTATTAAAAATGGGTTGAATCAAGATGTGAGAGTTAGCCAAGAAGAGACTAGATGTAATGGGCCAGGCAGTGTTTAAATGAATACAGTTTCTGTGTAATTATTTTGGGAGTTAAGCTAGCCAGAAGCTGGGAATGTGGCCTGTGCCTCTTACTACGTAAATTCTACCATCAAACGTTGTCATTATGGCAATTCAGCATGATTGGGTTATGATGTTTGATACATGAATATGTGAGTTAAAGCTGTGACTCTAATTTTATTTCTCATATCATAGCATAAAATTAAAATAAAAAAATTTCCACTTGTCTGTGGGAATTATACATGTTCATCACAGTATATAACATTTTATATAGGTTCCATAGGTCAAGAATTTACATGCAAGGCTATCTTTCTGATATGCTTGTCTCTAGAATCCATTTCATCTCTATTTGCCATATTTCCTCATTTTTCCATCATCAAAGGATTCAAAGAAAATGGGTAGATAGTTTATAATTGAACTCATTGAATGTAAATGCCTATTCATATTACAAAGACACAAAACTATTACAGCAGCAGTAAGAGTGAATATATAATCTTCTTTAATGTCTTGAAGGAAGCATCATGGAAGAATTAAAAATAGTTTTCAAAGATTTCTTCACAACACTTTCATTGTTAAAGTGCCATTTCTATCATCAATTCTTCTTTGTGCATGCTTAAAACTTGTATAAATTTGTTTTTCCCTGTCAGATATGGGATCCATCTTGCAAGAATGTGCCCCTTAACCTATTTGTTACTTCTCCAGTGTAAATCTAACCCTTGCTGCTTGCTTTCTGAAAATAATTCTTCCCAATGTATTTCTTTTGTCCACTATACTACTAAGCTTCATCAGTTGAAAATATGGGACAAACGTGGCAGGATTTTCATTTTGGTTCTCATATGCTTTTATGTCTTTCTCAGAAGTCAGATTCTATCCTACAGAGCACCTTTCCAGGACAAGAATCCCATGCACAGCACCTCGTCCTCAGTACTTTCTTCATGCTCAGAGGCTCTAGGGAACTATTCCATAGGTTGCCTTTTTGTGGTATGTCAGTAGGAAACTTTCTTATAAGTTCTATCGTCATTTATAGAACTATACCAACACTTTGCTATTTAGAAATCTTTGATATACTCTTTCTGTGACTTGAAGGAAGTGTATGTCCATCATGTGGTTGGAAAAGTTTTATTCTTGTTTGCTCTATCAACCCAAGACATAATAGTTGTTCTTATATTGGTGCCTTTCCTGCATCAAAACTTTCCTGCAAACATTCCCATTAATATTTGTATAATCCAATATTCCTTTATATACATCTACTGTGATAGTTAATAATTTTGAATGTCAATGTTTTTATTTTTAAAATTATAATTTCTGTCTCATGTTTGAACCTGACATACATCTTTTTGAAAAAAAAAGTCAGACAGATCTTTATTTTTATTTTTCTTCATAATCATCCATAAAAGTGTGAATATATTGCATTCATCTACTTATGTACAGTAATATAAATAATTGCTTCCAAAATTTATATCTACTCCAGACTTCTAGAACTGGAGTGTGACTTTTAAATGGGGATTGTTATGTGTGTAATTAACTCAGTCTCAAAAACAAACCATCAAGGATTGCCCCAGAGTACTCTAAAATCAATATCAAGAATCCTTTTAAAGGTGGGGCTCAGGGACCTTAGACAGAGAGGAAAGGAGGACATGTGGGGAAAGGCTGCATGTGGACAGTGCCAAAGATTTATGTCATGCAGCTCCAAGCCAAGTATTGAATGCATCTCCTGGAAGTATGAGAAGCAGGAAAGTTGTCTCTCTAGAGACTTTACAGGGAGGATGTCCCTGCTGACACTGATTTCAGAGCTTTGGCTTCTCCAACTGTAGAATAAAAATGTATATCATTTTAAGCCATCAGGTTTATGGTTATACATTATGACAACTCTAGGAAAGTAGTTCAGGATGCAAGTAGGATTCAAGTGAAGCTGAGTGGAACAGCAATACTATATCATCCAGATTCTAACTGGATGCAGACATATTGCAAGTAGTATTTTTTTTCTATTGCCTCAAATGAATATGTCGATCACTGTTTTTTTAATCAGATTTAATAACCAATATTCACAAGAGTTCAAATTAAGCATTAAAGCCAACAAAATGTAATGAATAAATATGACAATTACAGCATAGTGATAATTTTGTCTATTTTGAACTAACAGGGTTGGCTCTGTTGTGCTGCCCTGGTGATATGCAGGGCCTGCTTTTCTAATCTTTGCAGCTGGCAGGGATCAGGGACAGCTCTCCTACTGTTGTTACCTCACAGTCAACTCTCTGACCTGCCTTCATCATTAATGGGCAGGGGTAGGGGAAGGGCATTTCTCCCCAGCCCGTGCTGCCATGTGGTAGATGAAGGATCGGGCTAGGTCTCCCACATTCCTGACCTCCGGGTTGGCTCTCATCCACAAGGTCATCTTTATTATGTAGGGCTCAGTTTCCCATGTGTTGTTGCTGGTCAAGGCATCAGCTGCGTCATCACCTCAACCTGCTTTCTTCCTCTCTCATCTCTTCAGAGATGCCTCTGTCCACAGGACCTGAACCCCACCCCCTTCCCTCAAACACCACACCATAACTCTGCTCCCTCGAATTGTACCTATCTGGCTGGTACTACAAGGTACCAGGTAGGCCCATGTTTTCCCATTCAGCCATGAAGGTAAACTTTTCTTATATTGGGTAATGCACTGCAGGGATTCATGCAATTATCTTTTTGCCTACACTTCATTTTCAAAAATATACTAGTCTTTAAATTATTCTAGACACTCACTACCTGAGCATTTGACTTTAATTTAATTTAATTTAATTCTCCTGAAGGAACTCCTACTGAACACAAATTTTTTGACATTCATCTTTGCATCCTGAACAGATTCTTTTTCTGCTTTGCCCTTCTTTCATACTTTCTTGACCTTTTTTGCACTTTATGATCCTGGTCAGCATTCTTCTTTAAATCAATCACATCTGACAGAGCACCCCTACCTCTCAGTGAGAGCATCCCATCTTTGTGCTAAGCAAAGCCACTAAAATCCATGTTAGTCCAAAGTCTATACTTAATTATCTTTTTTTTTTTTTTTCCTGAGCTCTCCTGTGAGTACAGTCCTATCTTACCTAGTCTACTGGGTATCTAACACCACATCTCTCATGCCTAGATTTTGCTTAATGCCTGTAATCTTTTTATTGTCTTCTAGCCCTGGGTATTCATGACCTTAGCCATTTATAACCATGTGCACTTAATGCCTCCTGTAAACCAGCCCATCAAGGACTGGAGTCCTTTCTGTTGTCTCATGTCAGGCAAACTTTGTCTTAAGTTAAAAGTAGATATACTGCTTCTTTTTTCTGATTCCTGTTTTCATATTGATCTCATCTATCCCCATACCCCAGAGACTCTTGAGTCAGGATGTCGGAAATCACATTCATTATTTGAAAGTCTCTCCCAATTCAAAAAATTCAGATAGTGAGTATTTTCTAATAGTTTCCTGTACTGAGCTCTCATATGCATGCCAACATACATTTCCGTTCCTTTCCATTAACAATCTAACTTGAGAACAATCTCCCATCACTTCTACTTTGCTCTGTCTCTCTTCTTCCCTCTGATTCCTACATAAGATATCCCGCTGAGCACATTACCACAATCTAACTTTGCATTTCTTTCCTTTGCATTTTGCATGTTTCCAAGCAAGCCAAACCTTCATCTAAACTTTTTCCTACTCACCCTGGCAGATCAGCCTCTAATGCAAAGAATAAAATGTCTATTTTTTCTTTCTCAATCCTTCCCTTACATGGGCAATTTCTCCATGAATATACTACTCAAGTTCAAATGCATATTTTATTGCCCACAGTTAGGTATGTGCAAAAGATGCCACAAACTGATTAAGATTGTGTTCCAGTAATCAATTAAGAAGAGACTGCCATATATTCTTTTTCACATCAGTTATTTTTTTGGCATCATTATATTTGTGAGGCAGACAATCAAGGCTGGATGCTATTTCATACATACAACATAAAGAAAATACCCACCCCCAAAATCTTCCAATAAAATTCTCTACAGTTGTTATACTCAAATACATTGGTTCTAGTTGTATGTTATAACACCCATTACAGGAAGCATGCAACCATTACTACTACATCAAAACTGAACATTAATTCATACCATTGTCTAACTAATCTCAACTTTTTTGATGTTTGAACTGTCATTTATGCCATGTCAGAGGTGAATAGATAATTGTTTATAGCACTGCAAGAAAATATCTACAACAATGTTCTTAATGTGTGATGGATTGATTTTTTTTAACATTTTATAGTCTCTTGTGGTTGTTCTGTGTTGTGTGGTTCAGCCAAAGAAAGAGTCATCCAAAATGTAAATTTAGGCTTTAACAACAGCAGCAGAAGGAATCAGTATCTGATGAACTGACTCCTCCTGACTTTAGAAAAAATCTTTTTATTGTTGTACACAAAAAATATCTTTAGCAAATCAATTTCTGAATACTAAAACCTATTATCTTGAGTTGTTTGAAGGAACCATTTGACTAAGCACTTCTAAGCAATAAGACCTCCTGTTACCAGGTACTCTCAAGGCTAAGTTTTGCAAAGTTTCTGTTATTCTTTCAAAAGAGCAACTGAGATAACAATCCCTGACTTTAAACAAAAAGTAACAATCCCTGATTTTAAACAAAAGGTAATTCGAAGTCTAGGTGTTATCACTCAGGAATTCAAGACAGATGTAATGACTCTGTGGAATCTCTTGCTACACTATCAAAATCTCTTTAGATATTTTTCTATTCAAAAATTGTATATGGATAAAATACCTTGGGTAGGATTCATTAGAGATTGAACCCAGAACCTTTGACATAATAAAAAATTCTAGAATTAAGCTATATTCCCGCCCTGAAAATATTTAATTACTAACTGGATTATTTGATGTTCCACTGCTATGGTAGACTACCACAAGAAATTTTAAAAAAAAAAGTTAGAAAAGAAAGGGTTTTCTTTGTTTGACTTTCAGTTCCAGAGGCTATGTATTCCACCTTGTTAGGAAAGGCATTCTTACTGGAGCATGAGTCTGGAATTACAGTTAGGTAGAAGAGGGACAACATTTCATCCTTACACAGGAAGGAAAAAATCCTGGATCTCCCAATGATGTACTTTCTCAAGAAAGGCCCTTTCTGCTAAAATGTTCCCTAACCTTCCTAAATAGGTCCACTAACCAGGAAGCAAGCATTTAAAAATATAAATCTATAGGGAACATGTCTCATTCAGACTATAACATCTTACCCCTTTTCCCCATAGGTTCATGGTCATCTCATAATGAAAACTTGAAAAGTCTGCATGATCTATGGTAGTCTTAACTTTGCCCAAAAGCCCGAAGTCTCTTCTGAGACTCAAGGCAATCTCTGAACTGTGACCCTCTATGAAATAAAATGAAAACAAAAACAAATTACTTATTTCTGACGTTCAATACTACTGAGCATGTATTCCAATTCTAAAAGTGAGGAATAGGGATATAACGTACAAAAAAATACTGAATCAAAACAAGACTGAAACCTTGCTTGTCACACAAAAATCTGTTCTCAAAACCTGTTTGAGGAACCTATCACAGGAGTTACATATCAGGTAGCCTGAATATTAGATATTTACATTACAATTCATAACAGCAGCAAAATTACAGTTAAGAATTAGGGATGAAAACAGTTTCAAGATTGGGGGTCACCACAACATGAGCAACTATATTAGAGGGTTGCTGCTGTGGGATAATGTTCTTGTACACTGCAAAGATTTGTCACTCGTATTGGTTTAATAAAATGCTGATAGGCCAGTAGCCAGGCAGGAAGAATAGGTGGGGCAACCAGATTAGGAGAAATCTGGAAAGGCAGAGAGTCAGCCACCAGGTGGATGCAGAGGAAGCAAGATGAGAATGCCTCACTGAGAAAAGATACCAAGCCATGTGGCTGAACATAGATAAGAAGTATGGAATAATTTTAAGTTGTAAGAGCTAGTTAATAATAAACATGAGTTAATAGGCCAAACAGTTTATAAATAATACAAGCCTCTGTGTGTTTCTTTGGAAGAGAATGACTGCAGGACCAGGTGGGACAGAAACTTCCATCTATGGAAGCATAAGGAAGGTAGAGACATCCTTAGGGACTCCTTCATTGATGTGTGCTCATTTTCTTGCTCCCTTTCCCCTTGTTGATTCTTCCACATATATTCAGTCTTCCCTGGAAGATATCCTTTGACTCTGGAGTCTCCAAAACCTTAAAGTACCCAAAGTAGACTTTACCTTCATAGATTCCCACATGGCCCGTCAGAAACAAGTTTTCAGGACTCTGATTGTGCCATAGACAGCTTGGTTTCAGGAAATCTCAGAAGTCACTGAAGAATGAAGTACACAATCCCCTCTTGCATCTTTTCTACCTCCAAAATAGGTGCCAAATGGAAGACACCGTCAATTTCTCCTACCAACTCAGAAAGGAGTGTGACTTACTAGCACCATAGTGGCAGTAGCTTCTGGGTGCTGAGAGGAGTCCAAACTATCCCTAGCACTTGCTCCCTAGGAACAGTGTCCTCTTTAAATGCTATACACATAGCTGTGTAAGGCCTCGCCCTTAGAACTCCTTTCCTATTGTTCACTCTCTTTACCAACAGCACTCTTGTTTTCAGTACCAGAATTGCAGCATTATGCTATTCTTTTCCTCACCAAACCACATAGTTTTTCTTTCCTTTTGTACTACCTGTAGTTATTTTAAATCATAGCCCTGTATAAGAATAATAAGGGGGAGGGGAGGGGTAGAGAAAAGGGTTTGAAATAGAGGTGAGAAGGGAGAAAGAGAGATTGGCAAGTAGGGCCAGGCTATACAGCCTTAAACTTAAACATAATGAAATACATCCTCCATCAAGATTCTACTTCCTAAGGTCCCATAACCTATGCATATAAATATAAGCTGTTGTGACTGTATATCTATGTTTTCAGTGCTCACGATTTGATATTGGGTAGTGGCTGGAATGCTTTTCCCCAGGGGAGACAGTTGTCCTGCTCTTAGCATTTCTTAGTTGCATGTAGTTCTCTTTCTAGGGCTGAGGTCTTGTGAACTTTCTCTCTGCCATATTAGCATGTCTATTGGGACTCATTTTTAGGTCATTTTTACACAGCCATGTTGATGTGATTTTCTTTGTGTAACTTTTGACATTTCTAAGATACACAATCTCACTGGAAAATTCCTGTTTCTTTAGGTTTTACAGTCTTTCTCTGTCCTCTTTATACACTACCAGCACTCAGGAAGCAGAGGAAGATGGATCTCTGTGAGTTTGAGGCCAGTCTGGTCTACAAGAAGTAGTTCCAGGACAGGCTCCAAAGCTACAGAGAAAGCCTGTCTCAAAAAAAAAAAATTCTAGAATGATAGCTAGCATAGGTAATGTAAAAATCTGTATGAAGATTTCTCAAACAATAAAAATTAGAACTCAACAGGACTCAGTTATATCTGAAGAAATATAAGTGACCATATCACAGAGATAATTGGACATCCATCTTTAACGCTGCACTACTCACAATGCTTAACCAAGGCAACAAGAAGGGCTGTTAATCAATAGGAGAAAGGGTGAAGAAAATGTGCTAATGAAATTTTATTCAGACTTAAGAGTAGGAGATGGGAACATGAGGGATCAGGTTGAGGAGTGAAAGAAGGGGAAGAGCAAGGAAAGAGATAACTTGATAGGATGGCATTTCTGGGTTAGGTAGAAACCTACACAAGGGAAACTCCCACAAATCTTCAAGAATGAACCCAGATAAGACTCTTAGCAATAGTAGTCTGGTAGCCTGAATTGATCATCTTGTTTCTTTCTAAACAGAGGTGGAGGAGTGGTGAGTTAGGCAGGGAATACGAGTGGGAAACTATAGTCAGAATGTAAATTAAATGAAAATTTTTAATTACTAATAAAAAATTAAAATCTCACATCAGACAGAAGACTCATCTCCAAAATATATAAAGAATTCAAGAAATTAGACAACAAAATTCAAAATAATCCAATTAAAAATGGAATAAATATCAAAAGAAGAATTCTCAACAGAAGAATCTCAAATGGCCCAAAGACACATAAGGAAATGTTAAACATCCTTAATCATCAGGGAAAGGCAAATCAAAATGACTCTGAGATACCATCTTATACCAGTCAGAATGGCTAAGATCAAAAACACAAATGATAGCTTATGCTGGATGTGGAGTAAGGGGAACACGCCTCCATTGTTGGTGGGAATGCAAACTTGTCTAA
Organism: Ondatra zibethicus; assembly: GCA_004026605.1. NCBI lineage: Eukaryota > Metazoa > Chordata > Mammalia > Rodentia > Cricetidae > Ondatra > Ondatra zibethicus. Next base: position 185,037 of record PVIU01000365.1, on the reverse strand, counting down.
CCACTCTGAAAATCTATATGGTGGTTTCTCAGAAAATTGGCAATCAACCTACTTCAGGACTCAGCAATACCACTCTTGGGCATATATCCACAGAAACTCAATCATACTACAAGGACATTTGTTCAAGTATGTTCATAGCAGCATTATTTGTAATATCCAGAACTTGAAAACAACCTAGATGCCCATCAACTGAAGAATGGATAAAGAAAATGTGATCCACTTATACAATGGAGTACTACTCAGTGGTAAAAAAACAATGACATCGTGAAATTTGCATGCAAATGCATGGAACTAGAAAACACTATCCAAATTGAGGTAATCCAGACCCAGAAAGTTGAACATGGTATGTACTCACTCGTAAGTGGATACTAGCTGTAAAGGATATAAGCCTGTAGTCTATGACTTTAGAGGAGTTAAGTAACAAGGTGAAATCTAAGATAAACTTATATATTTTGATTCATTCATCTGAGTTCTTATTTTTCAATTTCTTTTTCTATTCATTTATGTGTGTGTATGTTCATGCATGTATGCCATCATAGGGCATTCACATTTGTGAATTACCCAATACAGATGCAAGGATCTGAACTCTGGAAGAGCAGAAAGTGTTTATAGTTTCTGAGCCATATCTTTATCCCCAATTGTTATTTCAAATAAAAATATAAACTGGGTTTGGAGGAAATTCAGCAATACATCATTATGTATATTCAACAAATTTAACAGTTTGGCACTGATGCTCCATATATGCATTGTTCTTTGGATTTTTTCTTTGTATCCATAGTAACATGTTATTGGGCCCCCATTAATAAATAAGGTCAATAATGTCTTGATTTATTCCACTGTATTTTTCTTAGACTTTTATTAATGCCTTCAAACAAATATTATCTTTAATATTCAGTATCCTAGTATCTATAAGGAATGAGTATTATAAAAAGATAATAGGATCAATTTATGCAATCAGTCACAATTTAACTTTAAAATGAAATGCAAATATATTACCGTTAAAGTATTCCAAAATATTTTAATTTTAATTAGTATTTAAAGAGTTCTATTCTGAACTATGTATTAAAGGCAATTTAAAAATACCCTCTTTCAAATATCGTCTATTGCCTTTAGAAAATACCACAATTTTCAAGAAAAAAATTAAATCTAATGAACTACCATACCCAGAATGTTGATATTTTGAAATAATAATGAGGTAGAAATTACTAAGTTTTGATACTGATTCCTTTGGAGAATTTTGCTGGGATTTTGATGAACATCACACTGAAACTGTAGGTTGCTTTTGGTAAGATTGCAATTTTTACTATGTTAATTCTACTTACACAAGAGCATGAGAGATCTTCTCACTTTCTTTTTTTCTTCTCCAATTTCTTTCTTCAAAGATTTAAAGTTCTTGTCAAAGGATGATATTTCTCTGATTTCTTTCTCAGTCCCTTTATCATCTGCATAAAGGAGGGCTACTGGTTTTTTTTTAGTTAATCTTGTATCCTGCCACATTACTGAAAGTGTTTATGATTTATAGAAGTTCCTTGGTAGAATTTCTGGGGTCACTTATGTAAACTATCATATCATCAAATGTGAGTGTTTGACTTCTTTTCTGATTTATATCTCCTTGATCTCCTTCTGTTGTCTTATTGCTCTAGTTAGGACCTTAAGAACTATATTGAATGGATAGGAAAGAGTGGGCTACCTTGTCTTGTTCCTGATTTGAGTAGGATTGCTGTGAGTTTCTGTCCATTTAGTTTGATGTTGGCTGTTGGCTTGCTATATATTGCCTTTACCATGTTTAGGTATGTTCCTTGTATTCCTGTTCTCTCCAAGACTTTTATCATGAAGGGATGTTGTATTTTGTCAAAAGCTTTTTCAGAATTTAATGAGATGATCATGTAGTTTTTGCTTTTCAGTTTGTTTATATGGTAGATTTTGACAGATTTTTGTATGTTGAACCATCTTTGCATGTCTGGGATGAAGCCAATTTGATCATGGTGGCTGATGTTTCTGATGTGTTCTTGGATTTGATTTGCCAGTATTTTAATATTTTTGCATCAATGTTCATGAATGAGATTGGTCTATAATTCTCTTTCTCAGTAATGTCTTTATGTGGTTTGGGTATCATGGTAATTGTAGCCTCATGAAAAGAGTTTGGAAATGTTCCTTCTGTTTTATTGTGTGGAACAATTTGAGGAGAATTGGTATTAGTTATTCTTTGGAAATCCTATAGAATTCGGAGCTGAAACCATATGGTCCTGGGCTTTTTTGGTTAGAAGACTTTTGATGACTGCTCCTATTTCTTTAGCAGTTATAGGTCTGTTTTATTTGATAATATGGTCTTGATTTAATTTTAATAACTGATATTTATACAGAAAGTTGTTCATTTCTTTAAGTTTTCCAATTTTGTAGAATATAGGTTTTCAAAATATGACCTGATGATTCTCTGTATTTCTTCCATGTCTGTTTTTATGTCCCACTTTTCATTTCTGATTTTGTTAATTTGGATATTCTCTCTCTGCCTTTTGGGTAGTTTGGATAAGGGTTTGTCTATTTTGTCGATTTTCTTGAAGAACCAACTCTTTGTCTCATTGATTCTTTGTATTAGTTTCGTTGTTTCTATTTTGTTGATTTCAGCTCTCAATTTGATTATTTACTGCTGAATAGTTCTCTTGGGTGAATTTGTTTCTTTTTGTTCTAAAGTTTTCAAATGTTCTGTTAATTCACTATTGTGAAATTTTTTCCAGCTTCTTTATGAAGGCATTTAGTACTATGAACTTTCCTCTTAACACTGCTTTCATTGTGTCCCATAAATTTGGCTATGTTGTGTGGTCATTTTCATTGAATTTTGGGAAGACTTTAATTTCTCCCTTTATTTCTTCTTCAACCTATTGATGCTTAAGGTGAGCACTGTTTAATTTCCATGTGTTTGTGGACTTTCTGGAATTAAGATACATGGAGTTATTCCAATTTTTTTGTATCTGTTGGTGTTTTTGTTACCTAGTATGTGGTCAGTTTTTGAAAGGGTTCCATGAGGTGCTGAGATGGAATATTCTTTTATATTTGGATGGAATGTTCTATAGATTACTGTTAAGTCCATTTGAATCATAACATCTCTTAGTTCCCTTATTTCTCTGTTAATTTTCTATCTGACTGACCTGTCCAGTGGTGAGAGTGAAGTGTTGATGTCTCCTATTATTAGTGTGTGGGGTTTAATGTATGAAATAAGCTTTAGAAGTTTTTGTTTCTTTTACATATGAGGGTGCCCTGGTATTTGGTGCATAGATGTTCAGTATTGAAGAGGCCAACCTTTTATGTGAATTGACCTTGATATAGTTACCAATAATTTCCAATGGACTCTCCCTTGTTATGTTTCCTTTAAGATTTATTTTTTTGTATTATGAGTATATGAATGGGCCCGAGTTTATGTGTGTGCCTCATTATGCAGCAGACACAGAAGAAGGAATCACATTGCCCTGCCACTGGAGATACAGGTAGTTGTGGACTGCTGCATGACTACTGGGCTTCTAACCATGATCCTCTACAAGAAAAGGAAATGTCTTAAAGACTCACCCATCGCTCCAGCTCTTCCTTAATTACTTTCATCACATTTGCCAATTCTTTATGTTTTTTGAACATCCTCCTCCTTGGTCCTCACAGATGATAAACTCCACTGATTTTATTTGTACCTTTCTTGTTCAGATCTTGCTTCATCATATAGACAAGGGTGTTTCCTCCATGGGTCCATCCTCTGCTAAATCACTTTTACTTTCTTCATATAATCTAATGTCAGTGGCTTCGAGTGCCCTCGTCATGCCAGTCATTGCCACGTTTCTGTTATTGAAAATAAGTATTCAAAGAACTTTTAATGATGTTAATTTCTTTGAGTATACTCCAAACTAAGGGAGTTTGAAATCATGGCATTTTTCATGTTACTACCACATTCAGTCCTGTGTGCAACATGATTTAGAACCATCGTCTTTGTAGGTGATTGGGGAATCAGGGCTGGAGTCGTATGAATAGATTAACTCATTCATTAATTCTCACCACAGTTGCCTGTCAAGAGATGGCTGAAATTTTAGAAGGTAGGCCTAGTTAGGGATGGTTGTCAGTGAAGACATGCTTTATGGAACATATTTTACATCTGCTCTCCACCTCTGCTCTCTGGTCATCACAAGTAATAGGTTTTCCTCCACCATGTGCTTCCATCCAGTTCTTCCTCCCCATAAATCCAATAAAGTAGTTTCTTGACCAGGAACTGAAACCACTCAAAGGAAGAACCAAAACATTGCTCTACGCCTTCCAGTCAAGTCCTTTTGGTATTTTGGCAGTGCATGGAGAACTGACTACACAGTCCTCTGGAGATATAATTAACCAATGGATTATGAGTGATCATGTGCTATAATTGATTACCCAGAGAGACGGCAGAATTGCTCTGCTTGGAACCCTTTCAAAGCAAAGTGGATTGCCAAATGGGTGAGCTTGTTTAGAGAACGTTGCACTGCAATGCAGAAAGGCAAAATAAATTGCCTTCCAAACTCCTTTTGAAGCCTGCAAGTCTTCATATTTCTGGAGACTTTTAATGGATAGTATGTTTTGCGAGTGCTTTCAACAATACTTTCCTGTGTAGTTTGTCAGTGCTTTCTGCTTTCTGATGAAAGTGAGACTTTAGTCATCATTGCCCTCAATAGTTATTTATTTGTTTAATTTATTAAATGCAACTTTGTTTAAATGAGTGAATAAGTATTAATAAGGTGTCCAGTTTGTGCAATGAAATGAAATCCAGGAGTTAAGGCATCAAAGAGAAAAGAAAGGACTGGAGTATGATAAACACCAGAATTAGTTTCCATTCAAAGAACATAATTTTCTCATTAAGTTTAAGACATATTGGGTTGTTGATTACATGTAGCATTTCTTTCTAAAGAATTTTTTCTTAGATGTCACTCACTTCAATTTTTATTAAACGCAGGGAGTTAAATTCTACTCAATATATGAACATGTCTCAAAGATAACTCACTGGTGTATATGCCTGGTCCTGATTGCCTTCTCAGCACACAGGTGATACAGAAAAACACATGGACACACAAATGTGCACATGCATGCATGTACGCACACAACACACACACACACACACACACACACCTTGCATGATTCAATCTTATAGACATATACTCATTATCTCTTATGGTATTTCTAAGAGGTACCAAGTATTATGCCAAGACTTTACAGATGTTTCCTTTGAATCTAATTCCACATCTTGCAGTATCAATGTTGATTACCCAAATTTAAATCCATTAAGATTTTCAACTATTGAACAGCAACAAAGTAGTTGAGCCACATCTCCTTGACTTCCACCTGTGGATATTGTCAAGAATAAGTATTTGAAGGCTCTTTCTTATTTTTCCTGTTTTTCCTTTTTTGTGTATATAGCAACATTTTTTTTCTTTAAAAACTAACAATCCTGTGAGGAGGGAGACTATAACTTCTACATCATAATCATGCTGATTATGAAATCAATTTCATTAAAGTTTTAATACGGAGCTTAAACTACATTTCTATTTTTTAGCATCCTCTGCTATTATCACAGTGAATTATCAAGCAATGGATGAAGCCACCCATCATTTTGCAGCAGACTTTTCTGTTTCAGTTTGGCCGCAGGCAGGTTGTTATATCATCACTACAGTAGAAATTAAGCTAAGTCTGTGATGGCAATTACTTGTGCAATTTCCTGAAATCACGGACTAAAACTGAAGCCATGCCATGATTAAAGACTGTACAATGGAAATGAAAGGCTTTCTGAAATAGAGAATAGAAATGTATTGGAAAAAATAATAGGGTTTTCCCTCACACATCAGAAAAATTCTTAGAGTAGAGCTTTTAAATTAAACAATGGCTGTTTACTACCCAGAGTTTAAATACCTTCTTATCCATGTTCTTAAGCTGTCTCTAAGACTTTGTGTTCAATCTAAGATCTTCTCCAAATTAAAGATTACTCTTTTAACCATGGTTTAGTTCTGTGCATCTTGATTAGAATGTCTTTGTGATCCAAGTCCTGATTTTCACATGTAAAATATTAGCTCACTTTTACACTTCTTTATTGTTTTTGATTCAACAGATAAAGCAAGACAAGAAGTTTCCCAGAGTCTGGAGAACCTTACTGCATCACAAATCTCTGGAAAGGAGTTTGGTTTAACTAAAAGGAGAAAATGATTGTTCAATGTTTTCTGATGAGCTGCAAACCAGTGTCCTGATGAACCACATCTGTCTTGTGGGGGAAAGGCACCTCTGCCTCAAGCCCAGGGCAGATAATAGCTCTGAGCATTGTCTCAGCACACATGCACACAAAATCTTGGCTTCAAAGCCCTAGGACCCCTTGTACCACGCACAGTGGCTGTAACATAGTTACTTTAATAAGCAGGTCTGCTTGTCTGCTCCAAATCCAAATGCTACCATCCAGGCTGTAAAATGATCCAAATCTAGTAGGTTCGAGTTATCTTTTTGAAGGCAGTCAGAATACAGAGCCACCATACGGAAACAATCTTTATTTTCCATTGGCTGCATATGTGGCATGTCTAATGAAATGCGTTTTACGTATTTACTTTAAATATGTGATAGAATTACAACATTGACAACTTTTATGATTGTCAAAAATATATGATGCATTTTAAATGTGTAGCAATACCTAGTCCTACCGCAAAAATGTTCAAGTATAATTTATTTAATTTGCATATGTGCAAAATAAATATGAGGAATTAAATACATATTTTATTTGTATATATACTTATATAAATGTTAAACACATTTGACATTTTAAAAAATAAATATAACTGCAAGACATTTTGAATACTTAAAATTTTTACTCAAGAAAATTTTAGTAAAAACATTCAACAATAAAATGTTAATGCTATCATAGATTTGGTGCCTATCAACTTGGATTTCTCTGTGGCTGAAGTTTGATAGGGAACTATATTCAAACCCTTAGATATAATTGCTACCTCAGCTATGTCACCATAATTTCCCTTACTTTTCTCTCTCCCTATGTGAAAATTTTGCAGGTTTCCCCATCTTTCCATATTTTAGTCTAATATGTATATCACCATGCACTTTCATGCAACATGTGTTATCTCAAAGTTACATAATTATATGATCATGCCAATAAATTAAAAATGAGTTTAGTGCAGGAGTAATAATTGCTAAGCCTCAAATTGGGAAAAGTAGCAAGCTTCTTAGAAAATCCATCAGTAAATTTTCTCTCCTTTTCTACCTGTTTTCTTTGATACCTTATATTAACACCAAAATGAATTTACATTGAAGTTCCCAAATCAAAGAACAGAAGAATCTTTGTAAAGAGATTGGCACAAACATTTCATATATGTCACATGCTCCTAAGTAAATCAGTTTTTCATTTTAATGTCCTGATATAATCTCAGTTGATCAAGATAATGTCATGTAAAATATAAGAATATAGTGTAAAATAAAGCATAGGATATTAAAATATTTTCTGAGTAAAAGAAGAGAAGACTTTACTACAAGCTTTTGTTTAAAACCTTCTCATCTGACACTATAAGTTGTTCTAGTGCTATTGTATCTGAGATCAACTGTCTCTTGTCTTCTTATGTATTCCTCATCACCTCCTTTTTGAAAGGAATGTCAGGATTAAAATGAATGTGAACCCTGCCTTTTATGTTTTATTACTTTGAGGAGAGAATTGTATGTTTGCACAACTGTTCTTAATTTGCACTCCACACCTAGGAGTTGTAAGGAAGGGTTTTGGGAGTTCATGAACTACCTGAGATTGCATGCAATACTAATATATTTGTGCATATATGAATTTCTGTAGGAAGTTTCATGACCTCTCACATTCACAGAAGGTTAGGAGCTGCTGTGCTTTTACAGATCTTCTCATTTCTTGTGGGGCTCTTGGTGTTCTGTCTACCTGATATCCAAATACTTTAGCACCTTGCTACTTTGTCTGCAATCAATTGACTAAGCCTAGGTTAGCAAAATGAGAAATTTTTGTAAATACTTGAAACACCCTACCCCAACGGTTGAAGAGCAAAATTGAAAGAAACTAAAATCAGGGCAAAATCAGGATTCTACAAGAGGAAATGTCACAAATGTCACGCACAGAAATTACTGAGAATAAACAAGGGCTAAAAATCTCTCTTTCTCTGTCTCCCTGTCTCTCTCTAAAATTTAATTGTTCAAAATCCAAGGTATTTGTTTGTGCTCTCTTTTGGTTGCAGAAGGGCAACTTGATTAGTCTGAACAAGATTTCTGGAAGGAGAACAAGGAAATTCCCCACAAAATACTGAGAAATAGATCTATAGAAAAAAGGGAGCTGATGTGAATACTAATCTGTATTGCATGGTATTCAAAGAATCTAGACATAACAGCAAATGGAAGCAGTCACTTTAAACTCAAATTTAGTCAATGTCTCTCTGTCAAATGATTGAACTTTCTTTGGTACCTATACATGACATATACATTATTCTAAGTATGGTAAGGGTCACTAGAAACTCCTTGATTATGCTTCTGCCTGCAACATTACAAAAGCATGAAGCAGTGCCTTCCTATACCACGTTTTTTTCTTCTGATTCATTTTCACCTTAAACAAAAGTAGTGATTTTAAATTCAAATTCAATCATTCTAACCTTCTTTAAAATTCTTTCCAAGTGTATGGATGATGCTTTAAAGGAAGAGCCAAAATGATACCGTTCACGGTGCTCTGTATAACACGACCCTTCTTATTCTCCAGAGCAAACTCAAATTATTCCATCTCTCCACTACAGGGATATTTTTGCTTTGTTTGTTTCTTTTGAATCACATTGCACCTACCCTCAGTAGACATTTCTCCTGTATTGCCTTCGTTATCTCTTCTTTGCTTAGCTGATGGATCCTTATCGTTCCTCATCGATCCTTGTCTAGCTGTAGTTATCAAGGGCATCCTTTCCTCAATGCTAGGGTCAAGCCCTCACTTTTTGTATTCTGGACTTTTATTTGAATAGTATGCTATGATTTGATAATCCTGTTTTTAATTGTCTCTGTGAGAATAATACTGTAACATTTATTATCACTACAAAATATTTCCAGCACAAGGAACCTAAAATATTTATAGGAACTAAACAAAGAGTAATGTTGATTCTGAAAGAGCACCAAAACAGACCCTGACATTTGACTCCGGATTTTATCTCTACCTTAAATCATAAAATAAGAAATATACTAGCTGAAAGGCAGATGTTTGTTGTAGTGGATAAAATTGTAGGGAGTTAAGGAAGCCATGATGATTGAGTCTTGAGTGAATGTGTGCTGTTGGCAGCAGGATCCCAGAGCCTCAGACCCCTGGAAGAATGGCAAAGTCTTCCACCTGCAGTGAGGCTCAGAGTTTGGACAAAGCATTCCTCAGGGGACCTAGTGCCAGTCTTGACAGTGTATGCAGAAAATGTTCCCCATAGTTTCTCCTCCCAGAAATTTACCAACTGAAGACTGCTGTCCTAAAGAGACTGTTCCTACAAAGTTTAGCTAAATCTGCCTCCTTGATCTACTATATACCATAAATCTTGCTCCCTTGTTTACCTGCATCTAAAAATCTCACCTGTATGTTCAACCCTATAATAAACACTCTAAGCTTCTGGGAGGAAGAATGGTGGCTGAGGTTTCTAAAGCTTAGAGTCTAGACCACCTGTTCTCTGTATCTGTTCAGTTTCTGTCCATGTGTCCATCTGGTCGTCTTTTCTTCATTTCTTTACTGCCCTAGTCAGGACAGTCTCTAAAATCATGAATGGATGGGGAACAGAATCCTAAACATCCTGCATCATGGCACACCTCAGACATGCCAGGAAGCATTAGAGACAGGCCATGCTTGTGAAACTTCTGCAGTTATGCATGTTGTATAGTTATCCTCACTTTACAGATTTTAAAGAAAGGAACGGGGTTTCATTGGGGTTTGCCAGAATGCAAACTATGACAAGCCACATCATGCTGAATTTACATGTTGTTGTTCCTACAGTTCCTTACTATCCACTATGATATGGACAGTTTATATAATGAAATGCTGCCTTTCTGAGACTTTAGAAAGATACATGCATAATGAGGCTCAGTATTTTCTGAGTTTACATTATGGAGGGCCAGGACCATGTGAACCTTACATACTCTGGCTTTGTGCTTCACATGCTGGTCCCTTGACATGGTAAATTAAAGTTTAATAAATGATGCTGAGAATGACAGTTTGTTTTCTTTGAAAGGTGGTGTGCCAGAAAATACTGGAGCCTTGTAGGCAGAAGATGAGTTATGACTTGCTGCATCCTTTGTGTCATGTTTTTAAATCCTTTTACATTCTGGGGTCTATCATTGAAATATTAGAAAGAAGACGGTAGACTTGACTTTGGGTGGAGGCAGGGCTGTGATTCAGAGGCTTTCCTTCAGAGTAATTTGTATTTATGAGCTTCTTCCAGTAGCTGATTTATCATAACTTTTATGCATCCGTGTATATGTGGGTGTTCCTGTGTGGTATGTGTGCCTGTGTGTATGCATATTTAAGTGCATTTAGACATGTACTTGCACACACTAGGCACATACACATGTACAAGTACACGTACAGGAGTTGATATCAGGTGTGTTTAATTGGACTCTACCTAACATATTAAGGTAATGCCTCTATGTTAAACTCAAAGACAGACTACTTGGCTGTTCTGTCTAGCAAGCTTGCTATAAGGACCCCTGCTCTGAGCTCCCTAGGTCCCCACTTTCCTGATGCTGAGACCCCAGATGGGCTGCCATGGCTCCCCAGCATGTTTGTGACTTCTGATGATATGAATTTACAACAAGCACTTTTAGCTACTGAGCTATTTTTCCGGCCCTCAATCACAACATTTTGATGGAATTTTCAATCCTGCAGTTTACAGTGGTAAGGACTCTCATTTTGCTTCAAAGCTCTGTAAATTTCAGAAATTAGAGACAATGAAAAAGAGAAGGGGTTACTGGATGTTATAGTACGCCTATAACACCAGCATTTTGGAGACAGGAATAGGAGAGTATTTCTTCAGAGCCATTTTTGAGGTACATAGTGAGGCATTAGAGGGAGGGAGAGAGAAAGAGGAGGGGGCTACAATAAGGTACAGAGGAAAGGATTCACTAAACATTTGATAAGGAGGATTTGTCAAGCCTTATTCTTCTACTGTTAGTATCTGCCAAATGTAGTCCTTCTATAGAGGTTTGGAGGTTTTTCAGTGCTGGTATTATTGACTCTTTGACTTGAAGCAATGTGGACGGGAAGGGTGAAGGCTGAGGTGCAGTACTGAAAGCAAAGGGATGTGCTCACTGAACATGCAAATCCCCATTTTAACCTGTTTTTAGACTGTTGGAGGCAGGCAAACACTCACAGATTCGTTCTAGTACTTGCCTAGAAATGTAGAAACAGTATTGATGATAGGAAATCTAGTATATGTCTCTACAATGAGAAGTGTAAATATTGCTGCAATATATATTTGGGCAGAAACACAGGAGCACAAACACACATACATGTATCTTTCTCTCTCCTTGTACTATGTTGTTTTCAGGGACTGAATTCGGGTTTTCAGGCTTGGTTAGAAGTGTCTTTAACTGCTGACCAATCTCACTAGCTCCAAAACATTGTTTTAAATAAAACAACCAAAATAGTATAAGAAAAAGAAAACTTCAGCAATTCAGGGAGACAAACGAAGAACAGTATGGTAACATTGAAACATTCAGAAAATTAAATGAGCTCTCAAATAAATAAATAAAACACCACTAAGTCATTTTCATAAGTGCCACAGAAAATGGAAAAAGAAATAATTTTATTTATGTGTTTTTGAGTATGTGTATATGTATATAAAAACTAAGTTTTAGAACAACCATGAGCTTGAAGAGAGTAAGGAGGGCTTGTAGGAGAGTTTGGAGGAAAGAAGGGAGAAATGATAAACAATATGGTGACTTTGAGATTATAATATTAGTTATAATTATAATCTCAAAAAGTAATTGAATAATAAAAAGTTAAAGAAACAGTAAAGTTCAATGTTCTCATTTCTGTTAATATTACAACTTGGGTGAGAACATTGTGACTAGACAAAGAGGTAGTAAAAATGGCATTCACCATGAATTGATGCAGCGTTTCATCACTTATAATCATTTGGCATTTGTCATGTACTCTATGATGTAGACAGTCATAGCCTCACACACTTTTAATCCTACTTGATAACTGGGATAAAGCTTTCTTCATCCTAATTAACAATCTTCATTATGTGCTCTGCAGTTTGCATTGTCGTTGTTTTATTGATGACGCTGACACCATGGTCATCAAGGATATTATTCTGTAATATTCTTTTTCTGGTGTGTCTTGTTTTTAACATCGTGGTATGGCTGGTCTCATGAAACATGTTTAGATATGATCTTTTTGTTTTTACATTTAAATTAACCAAAGAAAAGGTATCAATTATCTTTTGAAAACATGGTATGACTCACAAGGAAAGTCTTTTCTTGGAATTTTTCTTTGACAGAAGACTAAAATGACTTCAGTTTTGATCTTGTTTTTTGTTAATATTTTGTTCTGTTTTTCACGTATTCTACAATGAATCTGGTAAGGCATATATGCCAGGAGTTTTCCATTTATTTTAGATTATCAGATTTGCCAGTTCATGTTTATTTGAAATTATTACTATGGATTCTTTATGCTTCTCTGATGCCATTTGTAACATTTCCACTTTCAATTCTGACTTTGCATTCTCTCTCGTATTTTTAGTCTTACCACACTTTGTTTGTTTTTATGATTGTGTCATTGACCATTTGTTTGTCTTATTAGTCTCTATTTCATACATTTGTGCTGTGATCTTTGTTTTCTCTTTGTTCAGTATGCATAGGTTTAGTTTGTTCGCATTTATACCATTCCTAGGAATGCAATGATATGTTATTTACTTGAATACATCTGTTTCCTTAATGTCAAGGTTAATTGCTATACTATTTTCTCTTAATAATGTTTTTGTTATGTCCCATAACAATTTTGCTAAATCAGCCCACATTTTAAAAGTATTGAATAAATAGAGTTAATTTTATGAATATGCACATTACTTTTCTTTTCTGTTATACTATCTTTTTAAATATGTTCTGAGTTCTCCATCTAATGAAAGAATCATGATTTTTCCAGTTTGTTTATATGGTGGATAACATTGATAGACTTTTGTATGTTGAACCATCCCTGCATCTCTGGAATTAAGCCTACTTGGTCATTGTTTCTCTCAGTGTCTGTGCTGTTGAGGTTCTTTTTAGGAAGTGATTCCCTGTGCCAATGCATTCAAGTGTACTTCCCGCTTTCTCTTCTATAAGGTTCAGTGTGGCTGGCTGTATGTTGAGTTCTTTGATCCATTTGGACTTGAGTTTTGTGCATGGTGATAGATATGGGTCTATTTTAATTTTTCTACATGTTGATATCCAGTTATGCCAGCACCACTTGTTATATATGCTTTCTTTTTTCCATTTGATATTTTTTGCTTCTTTATCAAATATCAGGTGTTTGAAGATGTGTGAATTGATATCCAGGTCTTCTATTCGGTTCCATTGGTCCTCCTGTCTGGTCTTATGCCAGTACCAGTCTGTTTTCAGTACTGTAGCTCTGTAGTAGAGTTTGAAGTCAAAGGTTGCTCAATTGTGCCACAAGGATATGTACTCAATTATGCTCATAGCAGCTTTGTTTGTCATAGCCAGAACCTGGAAACAACCTAAATGCCCCTCGATCGAAGAATGGATAAAAAATAAATGTGGTACATTTACACAATAGAGTACTACACAGCAGAAAAAAACAATGACAGCTTGAATCTTGTAGGAAAATGGACAGAACTAGAAAACATTATTTTGAGTGAGGTAACCCACTCAATTATCACATGTACTCACTCATACATGGTTTTTAAACAGAAAGCAAAGAAAGCCACCCTACAAACCACAATCCCAGAGAATTTAGGCAACTATACGGACACTAAGAGAGATTTACATAGATATAATCTACATGGGAAGTAGAAAATATAAAAGAACAAGATCTCCTGAGTAAATTGGGAGCATGGGGACCTTGGGGGAGGATTAAAGGGGAGAGGGAAGAGCCAGGGAGGGGAGCAGAGAAAAATGTAGAGCTCAATAAATATCATTGAAAAAATAATTGGGTACAGACCTAAACATAGACCACTCAACAGATGAATCTAAAATGGCTGAAAGTCACTTAAGGAAATGCTCAAAATCCTTAGCCATCAGAGAATTGCAAATCAAAACAGCTCTGAGATTCCATCTTACACCTGTAAGAATGGCCAAGATCAAAAACACTGATGACAACTTATACTGGAGACGATATGGGGTAAAGGGAACATTCCTGCATTGCTGCTGGAAGTGCAAACTGGTACAGCTGCTTTGGAAATTAGTATTGCGATTTCTCAGAAAATTAGGAAACAACCTACCTCAAGACCCAGAAATACCACTTTTGGGTACATATCCAAAGGATGCTCAATCATACAAGAAGGACATGTGCTCAACTATGTTCATAGCAGAATTATTTGTCATAACCAGAACCTGGAAACAACCTAGATGTCCCTCAACTGAAGAATGGATACAAAAAGATGTGGCACATTTACCCAATGGAGTACTACACAGCGGAATAAAATAATGATATCTTGAAATTTGCAGGCAGGTGGGTGGATCTAGAAAACATATTGAGTGCGGTAACCCAGACCCAGAAAGACAAATATAATATGTACTCACTCATAATTGACTTTTAGACATAAAGTGAAGGAAAACCAGCCTACAATTCACAATCCCAGAAATCCTAGACAGCAATGAGGACCCTAAGAGAAGCATGGATCCAAACTACATGGGAAGTAGAAAAAGCCAAGATCTCCTGAGTAAATTGGGAACATTTGGATCATGGGAGATAGTATATGGGGAGAGGGAAAAAAGGGAAGGGAGCATAGAAAAATATATAGCTCAATACAAACAATACAAAAAATGTTCTGAGTTCTTGGCAGCAAAGAGTCTTTACCAGTGTCTTAAGATCCTTTACTCTGATGAACTGGTTCACAGTTGCTCTGTGAGCACCTGAAGTTCTAAGAGACAGCTGTGTTCTTGCCCCCTCTTTTCTTTTAGTCACTTTAATAATTTAACACATTTAGAAATTCAAAACACGTTTTGTGCTTGGTGGAGTGGCTTGCGGTTGGTGAGCCACAGAAGTTCATGGTGTTCCTTATCTATAAAGCTAACTGAAGATCTTTCCGAGTTATATGAAACTGTCTCATAGAGCTTGGAGCTAGAGAGAAAGCACGGTCAGTAAAGTCATTGCTAACAATAATTGGGATCTGAGTTTGAGGTCTAGTACTCTTATAAAACACTGTATGTGTTAACTTGAAATTTTAGAGCAGGTGAGGGAAGACACGGCAGTGATGCTCCTATACCTTAGCCTAATCGAGGACTCTAGCTTCAGAAAAACAGTGACTCACAAAATAAAAAGGGAGTGGGTAGGGGGAATGGACCTTGAGATAAACTCTTAAGATGGGCATCTGGTTTCCATGTGGACTCACATTTGCACATGTTCATATGCACACACGCGCACACACACATACACACCCAACACATATACTTAAATACCTATGAACGTCAAGAAGCATATAGTCTTAACTTTGTAAGTTATTTATGCTCTTGTATTTTACCATTTCCATTTCTTACATATAAGACTTTTCTCAACATAAATTTAACCAGAGTAATCTAAATTGATTCAAATATTAAAGAATGTACTTGAGTTGATTCTTTATAGAGTCTATATTTCTCTATTGACTAATTTAATCCCTGTGCATTAAGTGGCAAGGTTTGATATAATTTTGTATATTATAAAAATATTAGTCACTTTTTAAATTGAGTTTTCAATAATAATAGGCATTGGCAAAGATGAACATGTTAATAAATTAATTCTTTATATTATGTTGTGGTAAAATAGTTTCTTCACATTTTTATCTTCTATCTCCACAGTGTTTCTTTCTCAATGCCCCCATCTTTATGAGTTCATCAAACTCTCTGATCCCATGGATATCTATATAATATCTGATCCCTTTGTCTCATGATACTCAACTGCATATAAATAATATCATAGATGATATAATGCTTATTGTGAATAATTTTTCGTGACTGCTGCTCTTATATTTTAACTCTTTTAAATTTTAAAATTTTGTAGGTTTGTTGTTTTTAATTTACCTACTTGAGAATATTAAATAGTATGCAAACAAATAGTAAATCCAGTATCTGACAATATAGTCACTATTATAGAAACCAAAGTCACTCTTTCTAAAAGGAATCCAAAGTTAAGAAGCAGATACATGTTCAAATAAATGACAAAAGAAAATTGAAATATTTTTCTAAAAATTGTTTTCTTTAAACTATAGCATTGTTGACTGGTTCAGCGTTGATAAATGTTTACAAGCACTGTATTTTAGAATAAATTTTACTGTTTCGTTAGTGATGGCAATTAACTTCTCGAATGATAACACTTATCAGCTCATAACTATGAGCAAATTGATTCAGGACATGTCTCTAAACATTTCTTCTCACTTACTTTATTCCATACTAAGTGTGAGTTAACTTTTAATACTGATTTTTTCATAATTTGTAATTTTAATTCATAGACATTATTCTTTTTTTGCACAATGATTGTGGTAGCTAAGAATTGGTTTTACAATGAGGGAAACATAGTTATATGCTCTGTAATTTCCATGGATTTACAAATGCCAGACATCCTATACACCCTGGGGTCAGTGCTATGCACTGGAGATAGGGCCGCAAAAGAAAGACACTGCCTTCTGAGAAGGTTATGCTCCCTTCAGTGGTAGAAAGACAGAAAATGTAATCGTCCTGAATAGAGAGCACATTAGATGATTCTTTTATTTAAGTATTTAGATGTGGTGCGAAATCAAGAAAATTTGTGAAGGAACAAGTCAGCATACTGGGCATAGCGAATTCAAATGAGTGGGCATCATTTGAAACAAAGTACAAATTGGTGAAAACTACAATAAAGCAGAGAAATTGCTTCAGGAAATAGGAGTTTACTATGTAGTAATGAACAGAAACGCAAACTGTCTGATTAAATGATGGCCACTTAATTAGGTTAAAACTCAGAGTAGGAAGCTAGGTTGTTGGGTTTAAACACCTTTAAACACATGATAAAGGTGTTTAAATCATGAGAAGGACAATTGGACAGTGCTGAGTATCTCCTAGTTAATGGTTTCTATTTTATGAGTAGATTAATAAAACGTCTTTCTCAAATGAAATCTCATAGATCTGCATTTTATTAGGTAATTAGTTGTGTGTGCGCATGTGCACACACACATACACACACACACACACACACACACACACACACACACGTGTATGTGGAGGTGCCCACAAATTCCAGAAGAGTTTTGGACCTCCATGATCCCGAGTTACAGGCTTCTCTGACCAAATTCCCCAAACTATGTGGGTGTTAGTGATGGAGGCCTAACAATCTTGTATTTTTTAGAAAGGGATTGATTAAATTTAGGATAGGGAAAACAATTCTGGATAGCATGAAAACTGCTCTGAGGAAAACCAAAAACTGGAAATGTTTGAGGAACTTAGAAACATTCTGAACGAAAGATCACGCAAGTAGCAGGATAAATGCAACAACATGAATGTGTGTTCCAAACACGTTGATGTAGTAATGAATAAAGCACGAAGTCCACTGAAACATTTGGAAGGATGCAGATGTCATAGAAAGCACGTGGAAAGAGGACTAGGTTGGTGAGTAAGGGCAGTGTATTCAAATTGGGAAATGGCAGTTGACAGAATATCTGAGAGGACTTCCTCAGGCTTTTTGATATGTTGGGCTTACAGCATATGCTTACACACAGATGAAAATTAGAGTTGTTCTGTTTGGGTGCCTACCCAGTGAGTGAACATGGTGGAATAGTCTCATGGGATTTACAATAATAATCTTTCTCAACGAATGTACCTAGGATGTTGGGACAGAGGGAATTTTTTGCTTTGTTGGAGAGTGAACACAAAGAATTGGAAACATACATTTCGGGGATGCTTATGGAACAGAGAACTATAGAACGAGTTAACTGACCATGTGAATTGATTGTTTTCAGTGCTTTGTCATGCAATGCTTTCTGTCACTGCTTTTTAATCACTTAATAATGGCTTGTAGCTTGTTTGGTTCCTTGACTCATCTTTTTGTTTCTCTATAATGATAAACTTGAGATTATTTCTATGAGAAATCATTGAGTGTAACAAAAGTGTTGATTAGTGAAACCTAGATACATCCCGTACAGTGTTAGGAACCCTTTGAAAATACCTTCTTCACTGCAGTACCTACGCATTGGCAATATTTAAAGACCAAAGAAGATTTACTGTCTGGAATATATACCTTTCAGGTTTTGTTTTGAACATTTATGGTTATTTTGCTTTAGTCTTGCTGTTCACAGTGTCATCTTGGTCTTCTCATTCCATCTGTTTGAGCAGCAGCAGATTTGTCTGTGTACAGTACCTTTATGTCCCCCAGTTGTATGAAAAGATCCCATGCCATACTCTTCTAAGCTCAAGTAAAAATAGCTATTTTAAAAATTCAGAAATGACGCATTCACTTACTAATGTGAAAAGTCTTTCCATAGAGAAAAAAGATATCTTAATGTTTAAAATGCTTACACATCATTTTACTTAAAATGAATCTGGAAACAAAAATTCCACTTTCATAAAATTTTTGGTTCTTTTGAGTAGTCAAAAATGCTGATTAAAAATTACCTTATTTCACTGGTCATAACATGTTTTAAAATAAAAAGTTTTCATGAGCCAAAGTCTCAACTCTGGCATTTTTATCAAATACAAAGCAATTAAACTTCGTGTTCAGCAGACCATTGCCAAGTACAGGCTTAGATTTTCTTCAATGTGTAGTTTTATCACCCAAGCATATCTAGCTGTTTGGCAGTAGGATTTGGCATGAAGAAAAATTCCAAATGCATTCCTCATGCCTTTTAATGGATCTACAACTGCTCATCTAGAAAAAAAAACAATTTGCACATACTTGTGCATGATCTGGTATAGGTGGCGTTTTATAAGGTATCCCAAACTCCCTCCAACTCTAGCAGATAGAACAACTTTAAGAACCAAAGCAAAATATTTGTCAACAAATTAATCAAATGATTTTTTCTACTATAAATCCATTTATATGTAAGATGTATATCATATAAAATATTTGTATTTTAAGTAATTAAATAATTCCATAAAATGAGATAAAACCATAGACAATGGCAGAATGTAGTCAGACAAAATGTTCAGAAAAATACAATTGTATAGACATACATAAAATAAATATTTTCATTATAATTTCTAAATTTAATTTTTATAAATAGCATTTCTTAGGAATATTTTGTGTTGTAAATGGTAATTTGAACTCTCATGCCTGTCTTCCGAGAAATTAATAATGAGCTTTCCCTGTCCATGCTGACTTGCAAGACATGTTTCAGCAATAAGATGTAAAAACCCTGTGCCTTCTGCTAGTTCTGAGACTGATGTGTATGGTTTGTTTCTAGAAATATGGCTGAACAAAGTACATCAAAATTTTCAATGTCAAGGGTTCTGATGTCCCACATAATCATATGGGAAACCGTTTTACAATAACCAGTGTACTAGTCTATATTGTTTTGATGCTGTTACATATTTTCTGTTTGTTCACTTTTCATGTTTTATTCATGAATTCACTATTAGTTTACATACGTTTAATGGAGCTAATGCAATGGCCATCTATGACCACATAAATAATGTGGCAGAATCACGTGTTAAAGCACAAAGTGTAAGGATATAACCCTTAAGCAGTCATTTGGCTCAGTATCTATGATACCTCCTCAGAAGAATGCCTTCCTAAGGTGAAGATTAGGTGGAGATAAACTTTCTCCTTTATCTTTATCTTTAATTTAATACTATTCTCAAAATAAGACTGTGCTGGGTTTGGAGCGATTGTTCAATGGTTAAGAGCATTTGCAACTTCAGTTCCAGAGGATTTGGCGTCCACTTCTGACCTCTTGAGACATCAGGCACAACATGGTACACATATAAACATGCAAGCAAGGCACTTATACACATAAAAGTAAATAATCTTTTAAAATAATTTTTGTCTTCTAAAATTTTCTGTTATCTTTTTTAAGTTAATGCTTTTGCATAGTTACATTGTCTATTAAATACCGTCACCCCTTCCTTCCTTTTTCTTAACCATCCCCATTCTTTTCATTCCTCTTAGTTCTTGTTCAGAAATTTATTTCTTCTTTAATGTGATATACACACATTTGATTTTGTGTACTTACATAATATCTTAGGACAAAATATGAGAGAAGGTATAAAGTAATTGTGTCAATCCTCGTAATATGACTATCTCTAATTCCATTCATTTCCTGAAAAAGACAAGGTTTTCCTCTTCTTTAAAGATAAAATAGTCAATTATGTGTATATCCACCATAATTTCCTTGTGCATTCCTCTGTTGATCATCTAGCCTGCTTTCACAATTTAGCTACTATGAATAGTTGTATAATAAACATCAATGTATAAGTATCTCTGTGTAGATATTTTTTACTAAGACTTCTTTGGGCAAACGCCCATGAGAGATATAACTAGATTATGCAGAACGTCAATTTTTATTATTTTGAGGAATCACCATGACAAGTCCCACAGTGACTAGACTAGTTTATATTCTCACCAGCAGTCTATAGAGGTTTCCTTTAGTCCATATTCTTACTAGCGGTCACTGTTTTTTGTCTGTTCATTTGTTTGTTTGTTTTTTTCTTACTGATAGCCATTCTGGCTTCTGAATAGCAAAGGTTCAGAAGTCAGATCATGTAAAGAGACAGCCTACAAAAGGGGAGAATATTTTTGCTATCTATATCTCTGACTGAGGATTACTATTTAGAGTATAAAACACTCAAAAAAAAAAACAAAACAATCAAATCAGTAAATCGGATAAGAAATAGACAATTCCTAAAAGATAAAATATAATGAACCAATAAATATATGAAATATGTGTTTAAATTCACCAGTCATCAGAAAAACATTACTACCTATGATTTCATTTCACCTAAGTCAGAATAGAAGGCATCACACGTTCTCCTTACCCATCTCCTGTTGTGGAATATTTAACTACGTAAAGGTCTGTTATGTCCATTTATGCTGTAGAATATGACTTTAACTATGTAAATGTGTGTTATGTTTTGTTGTATTTGTTTAATGATGTAAAGATGAGTTTCATTTGTTTAAACTGCATTTGTTTAATTATGAAAATATGTGTTGTTGTTTCACTTTGCCTGCCTAAGGTACATGATTGGTCTAATACAAAATCTAAACAGTCAGTATCTAGGCAAGAGATGCATGGGTGGGGCTGTAGGAAGGAGAAAATGAGTAGGAGGAGGAATATAGGCTCAAGAAATAAAAAAGAGAAGAAGAAAGAGAGAATGAGGGAGAAAGAGAGGAACAACCTAGGGCCAGAAGCCAGGCAGCCACCAGCCAGACATAAGAAGTGAAAGTAAGATACACCAAAGGGAAGAAAGATGAAAAGCCTTCATCTCTTCATAGATGAAGAGAAACAGGATAATTTGAGTTATAAGGGCTAGCAAGAAATAATATATATAAAACCAACACATGAACTATAGGCTCAATGTCCTTTGTTTTTGGCTAGAATCCACTAATGAGTGAGTACATACCAAATTCAAATTTTTGGGTCTGGGTTATCTCACTCAGGATAGCGTTTTTTACTTCCATCCATCTGCATGCAAAATTCAAGATGTCATTGTCTTTTTACCACTGAGTAGTACTCTAATGTGTATACGTGCCACACATTCTTCCATTGAGGGGCATCTAGGTTGTTTCCAAATTACAAATAATGCTGCTGTGAACATAGTTGAACAAATACTTTTGAAGTATGATTGATTGGGCATCTTTTGGATATATTCCCAAGAGTGGTATTGCTGGATCCTGAGGTAGGTTGACTCCCAATTTTCTGAAAAACCACCACAGTGATTTCCGAAGTGGTTGCACAAGTTTGCATTCCCACCAGCAATGGATGAGTGTTCCCCTTACTCCACATCCTCTCCAGCATAAGCTAATATTGGTATTTTTGATTTAAGCCATTCTGACCAGTGTAAGATGGTATCTCAAAGTTGTTTTGATTTGCATTTCCCTGACAGCTAAGGAAGTTGAACATGCCTTTAAGTATCTTTTGGCCTTTCGAACTTCTTCTGTTGAGAATTATCTGTTTAGTAATAAGGTGAACCCAAAGAAAAACATATATAGATCCACCAGGAAGTTGGAAGCAGACAAGATTGCCTTGCAAAAGTTGGGAGCATGGGGATGGGGTAAAGAGAAGGGAAGAGGGGGAGAGAGGGGGGAGAAAGGGAGGGTTGGGGAGAGCTTGGGGGAGTGGGGTGGTTGAGATGGAGGAAGGATGGATGTGGGAGCAGGGAAGGAGATATCTTAATTGAAAGAGCCATTTTGGGGTTGGCAAGAGGCTTGGCTCTGGAGGGGTTCCCAGGAGTTCATGGGATGACTCCAGCTATGACCCTGGGCAGTGGAGGAGAGGGTGCCTAAATTGGCCTTGTCCTGTAGTCAGGCTGATGACTATCTTGAATATCACCATAGGACCTTTGTCTGGCAATGGATGGAGACAGAGACCCACATCGGAGCACTAGACTGAGCCTCCAAGGTCCAGTTGAAGAGCAAAAGGAGGGAGAATATGAGCAAGGAAGTCAGGACCACGAGGGGTTCACCCACTGAGACAGTGTGCCTGAGCTAATGGGAGCTCACCAACTCAAGCTGGACTGGGAATGAAGGAGCATGGGATCAAAGTGGTCCCTCTGAATGTGGTTGACAGTTGGGGCAGACTGAGGGGCCAATGACAATGGCATTGGGATTTTTCTCTACTGTCTGTGCTGGCTTTTTGGGATTCTATTCTCTTTGGATGCATACCTTGCTCAGCCTGGATGTAGTGGGGAGGGCCTTGGACTTCCACAGGGCAGGGTGCCTTGCCCTCTCTTAGGACTGGAGGGGGTGGGGGTAAAGGTGGGGAGGGAGCGGGAGGAAAGTGGGAGGAGGGGAGGAAGTGGGAATTTTGATTGGTATTATTTTTAAAGTAATAAAACAAGGAAAAAAATAAAATAAAAAAAGAAAATTTCACCAATAAATAAATAAAACCAATATACTTATGATAATTCATCTTATCCTAAACATCTTTGGTGTTCAATAGAATTATCAGTGTTAGTAAAGTCTTCCTGTATGTTTGCCTTTAAAAAATAATCAACTGATTGCCAGATGAGGTCATTGAATAAATGCAAAAATCTTACCAGCTTTCATGACGAAATAAGTGAATGTTTGGCAACTATTGGTGATGCTACTAGAGATTTGAATTTCATCAAAAATTATAATATGTTTAGTATGAATTTGTCAATTTTAAGAAAGCAAACAGAAAAATTCAGCCTTTAATGTTGTAAAACTAACAACTGTGCTATGTATTTATTAAGTGCCTATAATAAAACCCATTTGGAATTGAAAATAAATAAGTTGTTAAGATCATAGAAGAAAAAATATGAAATATGATAGAAGAGAGACAGCAGGGACCAAGTAGTTGAGTGAAATGTGAGAAAACATAGGCCAAGTCCCAACTCACACAAGGGAGATCCTTTCAGCTGCAGAGCTAAGGCTCCACTCAATGATTCCTTTAGGATCCTTTGAGACCATTACCAGCATTCAAGGCTAAACTTTGCATTGTCAAGTTTTATTACTCTTACTAAATATGAAGATAATAAACAAGATGCAAGGTACATAAAAACGTTGCCCGGGAGACATAATAAATCAGCAATGCACAAAACTGCTTCATTTAGCTCTAAAAAACTGTGCACCCCAGAGAACTGAGTTTGGTGACAAGCTGTCACACAGCACTGCTCACTTGCTTCCTTGCCTCCTAGTAATTGGTCCAGAACTGACTCAGAAGACTGATCAGCACCTACTGTATCACCCACATCACTTCCTGTTGCAGCTGGATTTTTCTGGGAAGGGTTCCATGGAGATATAGACCTTCTCTGATGCTGATGGGTTGCCAGAGCTGATAAGATCACACAGTAGGGTGAGTGATACTGAACTAGCTATGTGACAGCAAGCTGCTGTTATTTTTAATGGCTACATCAAGAGTGACTTAATCACTGACTGGTCCCTAACATATGACCAAATGGTAGTTCTTAAAACAGAAATTCCTTAATAGTTTCCTGGCTGCAAGTGAGCACAACTATTTCCCTTTAGGATTGACTTTCAACACAAGTCATAGCCCTCAATACTCTCATATTTTTTTAAATGTCCTGTGAAAGAATGGAAAGTTACAAATTGTCCAAGTTATGAGTGCAGGAAGTACAAGTCAAAAGATGTTCAGGACAGAGGATGTACGCTGAACAGACTTCAGCAAAATGTGTTATTCCTGTAATATTGCAAATGCTTTGACAGGCAAACACGAAGATAGTGATGAGAAATCTGTCATTTTCTGGAAGGTACTATCAGTATTCTGTCACGTTGTCCAGTCATCTGCTCAGCAGTATTTTCATTAGGCTTGGCAAGATCAAGGTCCTTAGTGTGCACAATCTGAAATACAATAATGAAGACAGCATAAAATATTCTTCAATACAATACAGTTTTTAATTAATCTTAATATGAAGGGTTCACTAGTTACAAAAACATCTAAGTGATATATATAATATATATATATATATATATATATTTTAAATATATATCCTTTAAAAATTCAACATCTTCTTATGGAGGAGTCATTTAAAAACTAAAGGCAAAGATTTTTCCAATTTTCTAGTTTTCTTTGTTTAAACAGGGACACAAGGTATCCTCCATTCTTTTGATTATGTGAGAGAACCGAGAAAGAGCAATATCAGGGGCCCTCAATAAATGATCACTGGCATGCATGTTGAACACATTGAATTTACTCCTTCATTCTGTACAAAGGACAGACACCTTGGGATGAGGCCCAGCCACATTACAGAGAATAATCTGCTTTTCCAAAGTCTACTGATTTAAATGTTAATCCTATCTAAAAAGATGCCTTCATAGCAATATCGACATTGGTGTTAGACCAAACAATCAGGCCCCCAGCCAAGCATAAAATTAAGCACCACAATGGGTGATCATGGGGAGTCTCAGTTAAAAGCATGTTAGCAAAAATCTATTACGGAGATGTGAGGGTTTCGTTGAGCGATTTGGCAAAGGTTTAAGAAAGTAGTCATGGTAGAGAGAGTTTGCACTACACTGAAAGCCATGAGAAAGGAGAGCAGTTTTATGACTGGTCTTTCAATACATTTTAGTCACAGGAAGAGATTAGAATCGGAATAAGTCTGATTGCTAACGAATCATAAGCAATCAATCATTTCCGATAAAAGACAGGGTGTTTGATATTTGGAACTGGCACAGTGGCCTTGTTTGTGTCACATTTAGGCAGAATTATGAACTAACATTGTTTTGTCTCACTTCATCATGGCCTTGGAATACCCTTGTTTGAGGCTGACAGTGTAACAGATTGTTTTTGTGAGTTGCATGGTCTAGTTGCGAGCACTAGACGGGGAAGCCTGATGCCAGAAGTTAATGAGTTCCCCTCCCTCCATTTCTCAACAGTAATTTAACTTTTTCTGCTCATACCAAAAAAAAATGTATGAAGGAGATTTTTCCTTTTTTGTTTTTAGTATGTTTGTTTGTTTTAGCTGTACTCTTAAAATTGACCTTAATTTAAAGGTAGGAATATTTTATATGCCGTATGTATATCTAAAGAAATATTTTGATTTGTGTCCTCCCCCTCACTAGCTTTTCCCAGTTGATCATTGCTCTTGAGATGTGTCCTGTCATTATGGATTCCCACAAATACCATTGTAAACAAGCTTACAACCACAGGACTTGCTAGAACAAACAGCCTTTTATATTCTCTGTCTATCCAGTGATGCTAACTCAGCTCACTTCTTGCAAATTCTTCTACACTGTGACAAGAATTTGCTCTCTGTGGTTCTTAATTAATGTTTGATATTCAAATGTATACAAGTATTATCCAGATGGCGGGATAAGTATACTGTACAACTACACTCTTGAGATGGGTACATATTTACAGAAAGCATCTACAAGTATTTGAGGACCATGTGCTTTACAGCTTCATAGTAAGACAGTAAGTGGCTGGTTCTTTTACTGTTGATGGTACACAGATTTTCCTTCACATATTGACAACTCCTCACTTTAGCCCTTCTAACTGACATTTCCCGTGTCTCTTTCCCTAATATTGTAGTAACATAGTTCTTAACTTTCACTCTTCCAGTTTTTCTAACACTTCTTCCAGTCTTAATTCTATGTTATACTTTTTGTTTCCTATTCCCCAAGTTGGTTCTGTTTTCTTGAGAGAATTCAAGTAGATTTACACTTCTACACTGCTTTGTGCAAGTCCTCCTATGTAGTCATAGTGTTATGTGTAGTTTGCATAAAGCATAAGTCAACTAGAAGGTCATATCTGCAAGTAACTTCTAATAAAAGATGATCCAAAATTCTACCTGATGACCCTTAAAGCTAAAAGCATGATAAAGCATAAGATGTCTATGAATGGCTCATACAATTAAATGGATCAACAATTAAAGGCTAGGCTCACAACCAAAAATTTGGCTCTGAAAGGTTCGTATGTGAAATTAATAGATAGGAAAGGGACTGCTTGGGTTGAACATACCTATTTACTTTACTACCTAGATATCACACTAGCATGAAAGAAAGTGTTCACATCCATGAAGCAGAAGAAACAGAAGACAGTAGACTTGAAAAAGATGAGATAATAGACTCAAGAAAGTTAAAACTGGAAGCATGGTGGCTTATGCCTCTTACCCTACCACTATGAAGACTGAGGCAGGAGGATTAGAGTGAGTTCAGCTCTGTCTGACATAAATAATGAGTCTTAGCTTTGTCTGGGTCACATTTTGAAACCTATCAAACTACAAAAGAAGACAAAACTCATTATTTAAATCTTCAGGTAAGTAAATAAATAAAAGCAACAAAGGACAAAGAGAAATCTAATTCTTTCTATTGTAAATAGCGCAGAGCTGATGAAGTGGGTGACCCCAGATCTCATTATAAGTTGACAAAATGAGAAGACTGTGCCAGGAGGGGAAGAATTGGGTAAAGGTTTATTTTAAAAATAAATAATATAAATATGCTGGTAATAACTTCATCCCTGTGAAGGAATGGATGTTCCCTGAAGATAAAAAAGCAGTTGAGTTCATTCACATCCAAGGAAGTAGTTTCAAAAGCACCTTCACTGTCTAGTCTCATATACACAGAACACCAGTAATGAAAAGATACCCATGATGATTTTCCAATATGGGACTGAGAAAGTGAAACAAAGAAAAAAGAAAACAGGCTCAAAAATGATAAAGTATTAGGGAGAACATAAATTCTTAAAGAGATAATCTCTAGACTCTAAAGTTCAGAGCAGTATTCTTTTCTCATTCTGTGGATGTTTAAGCAGACGATGCTGTGCCAGGGAGAGACCCACTCTGTGAAGAGAAGATATACAGCGAGCTCGAGTGGACAGCATTTGTGCAGGAGACAGAAGCAGAGTGCGTGAGCTCCACCTTAGAGCAGCGAGTGGGTGTGCATGGCCACTTGAACGGAGCTGCAGCTGATGTGAATGAAGAAGCCAAAGCCAACACACCTCCTATTCTAGCGGAAAGACGGCAACCCTTACCTACCAGGTCACACTTATCGGAACCTAGGGGCATTTCGTTTTCACCTGAGCTTTTAAACTGAACAGAGGAGTGCACGTTGAGTCAAAGAAAGGGAAAATTCCCACACAAGAAGATAAGCATAGCAATGTCCATGAGGTCTCTTCATCTCTTGGTAAAGAAATTGTCAAAGCTCAGTCCATTTTTAACTTACTAAGAGGAGCTCAACAGAAATGAAACGTTGTAGGTTAAAAAAAAATCCAAGGTACTCTTAAAAAAAAGAGTGGTGTGGGGGGAGAGGGAGGAGAAGAAGAAATATGAGGAGGAGAAGGAAGTGGAGGGATAAGAGGAGCATTCTTAAAATTAATCACTGAAATAATACATAAAAACAGTTGCAAAGAAAATTTTAATTAATTCTAAGTTACTAAAATTTATTTTCCCCAATAAAAGCCCCTGCCAAAGACTAAATTTCACCCTTCTCACTCAAAATACAATTCTACAAATGTACACAACTGTAAACTTCTGAAGCATCTGAGAACATAGACAATTCGGTAATCTTCCATCGAGATGCACATAGAAAGAGTCAGGAGTGTGACTTCTGACTACTTTGCAAGAGCCCCAGAAGTTAATAGACTGAAGGGCAGGACTCTAAGGCAGCTGTTCTGAACCTGTGGGTCGCGACCCCTTTGGGCATCAGGTGACACTTTCACATGGGGTCAACTAAGACCATTGGAAAATGCAGATATTTACATTATGGTTCATAACAGTAATGAAGTAGCAAGAAATTAATTCTATGGTTGAGGGTCACCACAGCATGAGGAACTGTATTAAAGGGTCACAGCATTAGGAAGGCTAAGAGCCACTGCTCTGAAGCAGAGTTTATATTACTTGTATATATATGGATACCCAAGAAGTGGGGCATCATATGTGACAGTGCATGTGCAGAGTTCAAACAAATTGTCGGGGTCAGTTCTCTCCTTCTACCATGTGTGTGTCTGATGAAACAAACTTCAGCTTGTCAGGCTGGGGGTCCAGGAGCTGTCCCCCACTAAGCCATGTTGCCAGGCCCAGAAATTATATTTATATAAACACATATATAATATGTAATCTTATTAACTAAACACATAAATAACAAGAATATATACTGAATGAAGCATCCAAAACAGGATACGAGTAGCATTTCAGTCAGACAAGCTGATGACAACCTGTAACTCCTAGCACTCCAGAGGCTGAGTCAGGAAAAAAATTGTTTGAGGTCAGCATGGGTGCATGTTACAGTCTATTCTAGCCCTGACTTTATAGTGGACCCCTTTATCAAAAGACAAAATTAACTACGCCAAATAATTATCAGATGATATAATTATATAAGATAATCCATGCTATTTATTTCCCATTGACGTTATTCTCAAATATGATGACAATGTATGATATATGAGTAGAATATAGAAAATGAAATGAAAACTCATGTTTTTCTGGAAAATTATGTATCTGTTTTTCCTATGAAAATTTATATCTACACACACACACACAAACACACTGTGGAAAACCGTTAATACATGTTGAGTTTTCTTGAAAATGCATTACAATAACATGTGTGCTTACACTTCTTCCATACCTAAGCAGAGTTGTGACCTATGGTAAAGTTTGACTATGATAGTTATCAGAAAGAATAAGTTGAAATCTCTAACGTAAATCTGTAGCATTATGGGAAAGACAGGGTGGAGGTTAATCTTTACCCTGAGCACATTTTCTGGTCACAGATTCTTCTGTTTTCCCAAAGAATTTTTTGTTTTATTTTGGTTGTGGTTTTTCGGGACAGGGTTTTGTTGTGTAGTTTTGGAGCATGTCCTGGAACTATCTCTTATAGACCAGGCTGGCCTCAAACTCACAGAGATCCACATGCCTCTATCTCCCGAATGCTGAAATAAAGGTGTGTACCACCAGTGCTCAGCTCCCAGAGAGTTTTTAAAGTGATCTTTTATATTTTTTTTTATTGGCTTGCTCTGAACAAGCATTATGTACCCTCAGAGTTAAGAATGCTTGCTGGATATTACAATCATATCGTCAAAAACAACTTTTGTTGACAATACAGTCTAGAGCTCTTGAAGGGCTCTAGTTAAAGGACTAAAAGGCAGGAAAAAATCTGAACTCAACAGGCTGTAGCAGAGACATCTCTAGCAGCACAGACAGAAGCTGCAGTTAAGTCTGTTTTGTTTGCAGAGAGGGTGTGAGGAAACACACAGAGAAAACTGCCCTCTTCAAAGTAGAAGGGTGTAACATGAGGTTTTGCTTGTTGGGATTTCTGTCCTGCCCAGTTCCCACAGCCAGCAAGTCCCAAAGAAAATCACACAGAGGTCTCCATAAGATTATAAACTGATTGGTCCATAAGCACAGGCTTCTTATTAGCTCTTGTAGCTTATATTAACCCATTATTCTTATCTTTGTTAGCCACATGGCTCAGTACCTTTTTCAGTGGGGCAGGTCACATCCTGCTTCTCCGGTGGTCTGGGTAGGACTGCTGAGGGAACTTTCTGCTTCCCAGAATACTCTTGTTCTCATTGCCCCACTTCTATTTCCTGTCTGGTTTTCACGCCTATACTTCCTGCCTGGCCAATCAGTGTTTATTTAAAACATGATTGGCAGAATACAGACAATTCTCCTGCACCACTTTCCCCTCTTTTTTTTTTAAACAAAGGAAAATATCCATAGTCCATTTTTGGGGAATGTGGGTGTAGTATTCCAGGCTACTTCTGGCTGGTTGGGGGCACTGATAATCTTATGGGGACCTAAAGAATATTTAGAGTTATGATCAAGTCCTGACTGGAGTATCCTGTGAGGCTTGATCATCTCAGGCAGCATCTTGAATCTCTTCTGGATGTAGATCTCAGATATCTGGGCCATCTGTTCCTACCAGAGATTTCTCAGGTGGTCTTCATTGATCAAACCTGAGTTTTCTTGACTGAAAATGAATCCACAGCCTCTCATTTCCTGTGGAAACAAAAGCAAAATCTCTTCTCCAAATAACATACATTTTGACTTCAATTTTGAAGTCAAGGTATTTTCAAAATACCTATCTTGGATTAATTCAGCAGCATTCATAAGCAAATATCTTTTAGCAGCTGTTGATCCTTCCTCAGAATTCAAACAATTCAAAGAGAGCACAATAACATACAGTATCAAGATTCTCTGTGTATTTTTCATCTTTACGTGGCTTTATTTTAACTTCTATTTCTTTTATTTTTACTTTTAACTTTTGGCTTTTTGATACAGGTGCTCTGTGTATCTTTGTCCTGGAACTCCCTCTGTAAACCAGGCTATCCTTGAACTCACAGAGATCTGTCTGTCTCTGCCTCCCAGGCATCAGGATTAAAGGTGTGTACTACCACACCTTGAAGTCACAGAGGTCAGTCTACCTCTGTCTCTCAAGTGTTGGGATTAAAGGTGTGTACCACCACACCCAAGTACTCTTTTTTATTTTAAGGACTTTAACATTTTTTAAGCCTGCGTATATTTTTAACACACTGTAAACCATTTAGAGGTTTTCTTCATCGTTGAATCTCTCTTTACTGTATATCTCTCTTTTTCTGACCACATGAGTCTTTAATTTACAAAGCAATATTGGTAAGGTTAAAGCTGTGGCTTTAACAGCTGGATCCAACCCATTCCTTAGCTTTCTGAGATTCCAGCCTCATGGCAGAGGTACTGGCTGTAGCCATGTTTATTGTCACAATTCTATGGCGTTTCAAGGTCCTTGCCAGCAAGAAAGCTGCAATAGTGTGCTCACAAACCACACTCAAATGCTCCGTAGTCAGACCACCTGCCTGAAAGAGTCAGAGGTTGCCCTGGCAGGATGGCTGGCATTTTAAAACAGTGCAGCTTTTTTCCTGCTATGGCTGAAAACTGAAAAGCATGTGGTCAGCTTTTCATCAACACTCTATAAGTGTTTTGTGGCAGGATCTGTAAAAAGAGCTGCAAGGTTTTGCAGCTAAAGCTGAGTGAGGAAGCCGCTCTTAAATGAGAGCACTTGTTTGCCTCTAGCAAGCAGAGCAGACCTGAGAAATTGCTGCTACCAAGAAAACATGCTTTACTCTATTCTTTCCCAAGCTTTCTCAGGCTTTCTGTAGATGCAGTTGTCCAGGTGGGCGCCATTTGTAACAAGAAGGAGCGGCTTGTTGGGATTTCTGTCCTGCCCAGTTCCCACAGCCAGCAAGTCCCAGAGAAAATCACACAGAAGTCTCCATAAGATTATAAACTCATTGGCCCATAAATTCAGGCTTCTTATTAGCTCTTGTAGCTTATATTAACCCATTATTCTTATCTATGTTAGCCACATGGATAAGACCTTTTCAGCAGGGCAGGTCACATCCTGCTTCTTCAGTGATCTGGGCAGGACTGCCGAGGGAACTTTCTGCTTCCCAGAATACTCTTGTTCTCATTGCCCCACCTCTACTATCTGTCTGGTTTTCCCATCTATTCTTCCTGCCTGGCCAATCAGCATTTATTTAAAACATGATTGACAGAATACAGACATTCTCCCACACCAGAAGGGGGACTGGTAACTGTAAAATTCCACTCTCTTCTCAGGGGTTCTACAGCCTCTGAAGAGTGTCCCTCCCCTAATTTAGGCTTGGTCAGTTTGAAGTATGGTTGGCTGGCCTGATACTATGACCTGACAAGTCATGACCCAGTCTTGGACTTGATGGACAGATCCACCGACAGGCTGCCTGATGACAGGAGACAGAAGCTGGAAGATGTTTGTCTCAAGTCTGGAGTTTGAGGAAGAAGCTGGCCATATTGGAGATTTGCCACCTTTATTACCTAGCTGGGACTCTCTCCTTGCCTGTGTGCCTGCCTAGAAGTCTATCTAACTTCTGTTTTATCATTGGGATTGCAGTTGCAGTTCTTTGGGCACCTAACGTACATTACATTTGCCCCCCTCCCTTTTTTTTTTTAATCTGAGAATTACTTGGATTTTTTTTTTGAGAGTCACAGTTAACAAAGCAAACAGCCTGCTGTACAAAATTCTTACTGCAAATAAATGTGACAATATTCTTCCTGTTGTAGAGTGTTCTTCTTTTCAAACACACACAGTGTGAAGTATAGCTGTGGAAATTCCACGTGGTCAATATTTTTATATCTG
The DNA here is from genome assembly GCA_004026605.1 of Ondatra zibethicus. Lineage (NCBI taxonomy): Eukaryota > Metazoa > Chordata > Mammalia > Rodentia > Cricetidae > Ondatra > Ondatra zibethicus. The sequence continues at coordinate 152,144 of PVIU01000365.1, read as the reverse complement.
GTTGCCTTTCATTTGTTCAATTATGAGAAAATGCTGATGGTTATTTATAGATGATCATAAAGTACTTTCTTCCCTTGCTTTGCCCTGATTATGTGTTCCCTACAAAGCTCTTAAACACCACATATTTATTTGCACAGTTAATATATAAACAGTGACACACACAAGCAATAGAAGCATGGGAGGATCAGAAAATTCTTCATTAGGGAGAATCCAGTTTTACGTAGTGATCTTTATACATACCAACAATGCAATTAAAATTATAGTTTACACCTTAAAGAACACATTAGATTTTCTAATCTAAATGTAGCAGAAGTTAAACAAAATGATCCACACCTATAATCCCAGAACTCAGGAGGATGATGGACAAGCCCAAGGTCACCTTGAGATACATATCAACACAAAAACTAGCCAAGAACATAAACTAATATTAATAATAAAAAGACCCAATTTTAATAGAAACTGTAGCAAAATGTTTATTATTAGGCAACCTGTATAGCAGAACCCTGAAGGTACTTGGCATGGGAGGGAGGGTACAGGGAGGTGAGCAGTGAAGAGGGTCTTCTCTGGACAGAAATTCACCTTTCATTAGGACAGATATGGCACTTCCCCTGCTGTGGGCAATATAGGAGTTGGCCAGCTTTAATCCTTCAGCCTCACGCCCATAGACTTTGACTTAGTTCCACGAGTTTTCGTTTGTTTGGTTTTGGGGCACACCCCTCACCTTTGACTTGAATATTTGGACAAACTTGAGAATGCTCTAATGACTGATAAAGGCAGAAAAAAAAAGGCGTTTTAACCCTAACTTGACTGTTCCTGTAGTATTTACCCCCATATTACATCTTTTGCAATGGTATTTTTAAAAGTATGTCTCTTTTCTACACACATGTGCAGGTTTGTTCAATTTTTTTTTCTTTCTTTCTTTTAGTAGTTTAAGGCTATCATCATCCCTCTGTCAAGGGTAGCAAATCAAATGTCATCGTTGTGGGGTTTGTTCAGATTTTACGACAGCTTTCTGAGTTAGTTGTTCAGGAATATCTGACTCTGAAGGTTCACTCTTGCACTGCAGTGTGGTGATGTCATCTCAAAGACTGTAAGCTTTCTCATCTCAGAAACTGTACCACACCCACTCTGGATCCACTTTACTGTCTCCCATGGTGCTTCAGCAGTGGAAACACGAGGGGAGGCATGTGTGGAGGTCATAGCAGTTTTAAATAACGAGCCGACGTACCCCTTCTCATGGTATCTTTAAGGTGCCTGCCAACACCTGTCATTCAGATGCATTTTGATGATTTTCAAATGGCTCTGTGGCTGTTTGCTGGCCAATTTCAGACTGCTAGATAGAAAAATGTTATGTCTGACCCGCTGTGGTAGTTCAGGCAGACACACTTTCCAATGCCCGTCAGTCATTTTCAAAGCTCAGCTTCCATGTGCCCTTCAGCCTCATTTTCTCCTTGGCCTCACCACCTCCCCTCTCACTTTCTAAGGCATATGAATGGCTTTCTGCACCCCATGCTTGTGGTCTTCCAGTTACTGCCTTCTGGGAAATTCTGTGTTCATCTGGCATCAGCAAAATAATAAACACAATGAGGCTGACCACATGATAAATAGGTCTACAGTTAATGACATGTCTTACATGAAGAGTTAGATGTTATTTTCTGCTGTTTGGGAGGGCAAATCTCAAGGGAAATTGCCACTCTCCTGGAAGGGCAGTTAATAAATATGGATACGATGTTGCCTTCTGCATTAAATTAACAACATCGCTCCAGGGTATCTGTGAAATTCACTGTGAGAGGTAATGAAAGGGAACCTTAGTGGGGGAACTTTTTCCAGGAAGCTTGATAAGACTGCCGTTTCCTATTGAACTGTCATGACGAACTTTGGGTGATACCATTCCGGATGCAGGTGTCCAGGTCAAAGGATATTAAGGGAAGTTCAAAAGCACTCCTCCCATGCTTGCTGATATTCTATCTCAATTGCTATGTCATGGGAAGCGTAGGCATAAGCATGTGCTGGAAATGAGGCATAACCTAAACTGCCTGTCAGGCAAATGAAAGAAGCGTAGGAAACTGAAGGGAAAGGAAAAGCATTTCTCTTTGACAATTCTGTGTGCTGTGCTTGAAAGTTATAAAGGGAAGATTTCAACAAATGTGTTGATTTCTCAGCATGAGACTTTAAAGAGTGCTAGATATGTTTATCCTCTTTCTTGCAGGTGATGCTTTTAAGGATGCATGTGTATGTCTAAGCTTATCAGATATATTTAATTTAGCATGTGAGTTATATCTCAATGAGGCATTTTAAAGGCATTTAGTAATAGAAATAAATACACTGATTTCATTTTTAATGTGTTCACTTCCATATGATTCCAAACCTGCTGAAAAGTAGACACACCACTACAAGCAAAGCTGTGTAGAATCACTCACAGCCTTTCTGAAACCTGTATCTCAATTTGTGTCCTATATAACACAGCCCTCAGACCAGCACCATAGGCTCATGTACTCGGCATTTTCCTGTCCTTCCTCAATTCTCCATCTTCAGTTTTATGACATTCATGGTTTTCAGTATTAAAGACTGTCACTTTCAAGACTATTTCTCTATAGGATTTGTCAGGTTATTCCTCATAAATATACTCACTCTATATATTTTGGTCAGGGATATCAAGGAAGTGCAACTGTGTGTGTGTGTGAGAGAGAGAGAGAGAGTATGTATATGTGTATATGTGTGTATGTGGATATGTGTGTGTGTGTGTGGATGTGTATGTGAATCTGTGTGTGTGGATGTTTGTGTGTGTGTGTGAGACTGTGGGTATGGATGTGTGTCTATGTGTTTGTCTGTGTGTGTGTGGATATGTGGGGGGAGGTGTGGAGGTGTATGTATGTCTGTATGTGTGTGTATATTTATATATGTGTGGATGTGTGTGTGTGTCTGTATGTGTGTGTATACGTGTGCATGTGTGTGTGTGTGTGTATTTTATCCTATCAGGTAGCCTGCATTCCGGCTCAGCACTTACTTTGTGACGCCTTTGTTCATCAATGAAGAAGATGTTATCGGCCAGATCTGGTATCTGCTTTTCCTTTCTGACTTGTGAGAATTCTGCATGGTGGTAACTTGATGCTGTAAACACACTGCTCTTGTAACTTATTTTGATAGTGTCTGGGTCCCTTTATTTCACTCCTCCCTTTCTTGAGTGACTTAGCACAGCAAGTCCTCCCTCACGTACTCTGTCCTATTGCATCAGTTACAGTTCTGACAGTGCCTGGTTCTCTTTAGTATTTGAAGGTTGAGAAATCAAATGCACACTAGGTGTAATCCATATTAATGGAGTGCTCTCATGCCATAGTCTCAACGTTTGTACCTTGTCTGCTAGAAATCTGGCTTGTGTTAGCTTTAATGTATTTACATATTTGCTAAATCCTTTATGTGCGGCTAATCCCGGAGGACTGCTCACCACTTTTTACTGACACACAAACCTTTCATGGCTTCCATTCACTGTATGTCCATCATCAGTTCAAACCCTAACTAATGCCTTTCAAAAAAGACATGAGAAGACAGGGTGAGAAGCCAGGAGACTTGATATCAGAGGCGTGGAAGAAAGGATTTGAGTTTGGATAAGGACAGCAATAATGATCACATTTGAACTTCTATTATCGATTACGACTGACCTTTGGAAGCTTAGGTTTCATGAATGGAGGTATTTATAACTATTTTTTCTGTATATTTTTTCTAATTGAAATACTGCCATAATAAAAATGACCTAAATCATAGAAAGTGTGTTAAATCAAATTCTCTTATTGGACATCTTTCTACCTTCAATTTAAAAGGGAAGTAGACCTATTCACACCAACGATGTACCTCATATGTCAGAATAAATTTTTTAAATGCGTTTCAAAGTTAGAAAAATTGTATATCACAAATATAAAACTATTTTGGTCTTTTACTTTTCCAAGAAATATACATTATTAATACCTCATTTCTCTGTAAATAGAGCTATCCATTATCTGCCACTGGTGAGGATTTAGAGATAATGACACCTCCACCAGTCGTTAACAGACACACAAGGAGCACAGGTTCCAGCGCGATCAGACGATCAGACGGTGAACTAAATATAAAAGGAATGCTTCCCAAAGTGCCATTTACATTCCAGGGTAATAGAGATGGAATGCATATGTCAAGTTATTGAGTTGTCAACTTAAATAGAAACCAGTATGTCATCCAGTAATTATTGCTATTTAGGCCTGAGGCATTAGTGCTAATATTAGCATGTGAGTGTGAAGTACGCAGAGAACAAAAGGGAGAGGAGGTGATGGGAGGAAATCCTAAAGATCTCCCTATGTTGCTGAGTATCCTGAGTTTACCTTTAGCTACATACTGACACTCTAAAACCAGGAAAATACGCATAAGAATAGAGAAGCTATTGGGAGTGGGAGGATTATAAACTGATAAAGGACTCACCTGGCATTTAGGGGAATGTTTAGTATATTTCCATGAAGATCCACTGGAAAGTACTGAAGTCTAAGAGAAATTAGATTTGGTGGTTCAGTTTTCTTATAAGTGAGGTCCATTTGTTCTCCTCCCTCTCTCTGTACCTCCTTTCCTTCCTCCCTCTCTTCCTCTCTCTCCCTCCCTCCCTTCCTGCCTCCCTTCCTCCCTCCTTCCTTCCTGGAGGTGAAGTTGACTTTGAAAAAGGGTCTCAATCTATAGCTAGGATGGCCTCATCCTCAAATTTGTAGTCCTGCGTCTCAATACCTAGAAGCTGTGCTACTGACTTGTGCCGTGTTGGGTCATTACAATGAGACTTTGTGAGAGACGTTTTGGACTGTACTGAATTGTTTAAAAATGTTGAAATCGAAGTATATGTTTAACAAGCAATTTACTGTATAGAAATCTCATGCAGTCATCCACCTGTGAATCAGGTTCACGTTTTACATATATGTGCCTGGTAAATCCACCTTATGTGGCCCTCTTGGGGTAATCACTTTTATAATACTAGCAATTTTCTATCAAAGCCGAGAAATAAAAAGAGACTTTTCAGGTCCCACCTGCAGAGGTTCGTGAAACACACACAACCATAAATAGCAGACCCTTCTTATAGGTAATATATCTAACTTAAAAGTCAAGTTTATGTTTAAGGTCACTTCTTGAAAAAAAGTAATAAATTAGAACCTGATGTTTGCTGTGTTCTCTGTGTGCACAGTCAAAGGAGAAAAAAATGCAGAGTGGTGGGGGAGGGTGCTGGGGAAGGAGTAGAGAAAAGCAGATACTCTGGCATCCTGTGTTGGTCCATTCTTCAGGAACATTAAGTAATAAAAGAATCCATCTGAAGATTAAGATAAAATCTAGCAAGACCAACACTGTCTTTCCTAATTCACTATGCAGACAACAGAGTCAGCAAAGGAACATTGAACTGCTTCCAACTCCCTTTAAAAGCATATACTTTGGAAAGCAGAAGGCGCCTTTATGTGGACAACCCCCCACACATGCTGCCACCACACTGGCTGGAATTTTATATGAATGAACTAAAGCCACACTGTGCAGACCCACATCCTCTAAAATGAAAGACTCTGTATTTAATGGTATCACAGGGCAATGCAGGAAAAGGCAACCCTACCTTTTAGAGTTCTGTTGCCATGTCCTTTGGATGTCTGCCTTTCCCCTGTTTAAATGGGCCCATCACACCAGTCAGGGACATCTATGTTTCAGGGTTCAGTCCAATGACATTCTCCTTGAAGAAGGCATCCCTTTCTGCATCTCCCTAGGAGGCAAAAAGCACCCAGCACTCCCCAGCATTATGCCTCAATGGAAATTCTACTTCTCTTTAAGCTTGTGCAGAGACTGTAAGTTACAGGAATGCAGATTTCTCATTTAAATTCCATGCAAATTTCTGTTTGCATTCCCAGTGCCCATCACACTGATGATGATTATACTGAAGATCAGACAAAGTAAGACCTTGCTTTTTAGCGTCTTTATTGGGCAAAAGCCTTCACACTCCAACACAAGCCTGATTCATTCCACTTGCCAGAGTAGAGGAGAATTAAAATTAGTCCTTGTTTTTATTGTGGTCCCCTCCTCCTCTCTTAAACCCTAAACATTAAACTGCATGAAAGGAATAAAGAAGTTGTAAATACAAGTTTGGTCTTAATTAGGGAGTGTAATTTGTAGGGTTTTCTGTTTTGTTTTGTTTGTTTTTAAGAAAAAATTACAAAGCTTACCTTAAGCAATTCTCTGACTACCAGCTTTCTGGTATTTTAGCTAATTCTTGTATCAATAAATACATGATTTACTTCATAGTATAAAAGAGGTGTCCAAATTATAAAATCTTAAGACATAAATTGCCTTGAATTACAAATCAGGTGTTGTTTACTATGCTTCTGTCCGATGTGTGATAAGTGACCATACCTTACTCACCTTTTAGCATCTGCAGGGAAGGTACCAGGACCCTCAGGACAGTCCTGCAGAATCTCAAGCTTCTCTCACAAAAAGGCTTTTTCTTCACAAGTACATCTACATAAACCTTAAATCATTTTTGAATTATTTAATCCATATACTGCAATTGCTATATAAGTAGATATCATACTATGTTGTTTAAGGAATAACAGCAATAATAACTGCAGATACTGGTGTTTAAAATAGGAAACTATTGCCACATATAATAATTTAAAATGCTTAAATCCCTCCACCCACGGCCTGGGGAGCTATGTGGTTGAGGAGACAGAAAGATTCTGAGAGCAAGAAGGGATGGCACCAAAGAATAATGTCTTCCAGATACAAGACTAGCCAGGCGGTGGTGGCACACACCTGTAATCCCAGCACTGCTTTATGGGTATAACAGAACGGTGCTAGAACCATTTTATTGTTAGGTTCCTTCAGCAGAACATCAGTACTAGAGATTTTTCACTGGGTCCATGGCCTGTGGTCTCAGACTCTTGGCCATTCAAACACTATCCAGCACTGGTGCAGTTCTGTGGAGTGGATATTAAATACAGTCAGATAGCAGTTGGCTAGTCTCACAAATTTGGTGCCACCATTGCATCAATCTATCATGCTAGCAGGTCACCATTAAAGACTGAAAGGTTTGTGGCTGGATTGTCGTTTTCCTTTGTCCTCTGGTAGCATGCAGGAAACCTTGCAGTATGATGAACACTAGTCAGTAATGGTGAAAGTTTTAGTTAGGCACCAGATCAACTTTCTTTCTTTCTTTCTTTCTTTCTTTCTTTCTTTCTTTCTTTCTTTCTTTCTTTCTTTTTTTTTTTTTGAAACAAGGTTTCTCTGTAGCTTTGATGCCTGTCCCGGAACTAGCTCCTGTAGACCAGGCTGGCCTCGAACTCTCAGTTCTGCCTCCCGAGTGCTGGGTTTAAACACGTGGGCCACCACCGACCGGCCAGATGAAATTTCTTATGTTTACTGAGACGTGTAAGTGTTGTCCTCAAGAAGAAGGACTTACCACTAGTTCAGTTAGAGAAATCAATAGCCTAGATTGTTTGGAGGTTTGTATGGGGACCCTTTGGCCAACAGCTCACCTATGTTAACCCATTCCTGCTACTAGAGATTTCACTTGGTGGAAAGAGAGATATAGTTTGGTCATCATCTTTCTCCCATTATTTGGCGGCTTCATCTAGATTTCTTTCATGTCTATCTATGAAGTGAAGTTTCTACGGCATTAGTATTCCATGCAGTCTCTCAAGAGACCACTAGCATTAGTTGTCTCTCTCAGCAGTTCCTCCCTTATCCCTCTGTTCTCTCCACCTCCCTCGATTTAATCCTCTTGCTCCAGTCTTCCAGGCTGTCTCTCTATAACTATATATTCTATTTCTCCTTTCTTGAGAGAACATCCCCACCCCATAGTCCCTTAATCTATATCTTACATCTGTGGTTATATGAATTGTAGTGTGCCTATTGAAGGCATAAAATGTAACATTTACATATTAAGATAATACATACTATATTTGTCTTTTGGGGTCTGGATTATCTTACTTGAGACGATTAGTTCCATCGATTTACTTATGAATTTCATATTCTTTTTTAACAACTGAATAATCATGGTGTAAATGTATGGCACTTTCATTATCCATTCATCTGTTTATGGACATCTAGGCTGTTCTTAATTTCAGGTTTTTAATAGAGCTGCAATGAACAGGGATGAACAAGTGTCTCTGTAATAAGCCCTTTGGTTATATGTCTGAGAATGGTAATGCTAGAACTGCCATACTTATTTCCACAGTGGCTCTACATGTTTGCACCCCTGCTAGCAATAAATAAGTGTTCCCTTTCCCCACAGCCTCAACTGAATGAGCTGCAACTTATTTTTATTGATCTTGGCCATTCTGACTGGTACAAGCAGAGATCTCAAAGTAGCTTTGATTTGCATATCCCTTATTACTCCTTTAAGTGTTTTTCAGTAACTTGTGTTTCATTCTTTGGGAACCCTCTGTTTATTTCTGTACCCCATTGTCTACTGGCTTGTTTGTTTTTTTGACGCTTGGGATTTTTGTTTGTTTGTATTTTACATTTTACCCTCTACCTGATGTGCAACTGGTAATGATTTTTTCTTATTCTGTAATTGTTGATCTTAGTGCCTGTGTTGTTATTGGTGCTCTGTTGGGAAAGTCTTTTCATGTGTCAATGATTTCAAGATTACTCCCCACTTTCTCGTCTATGAGGTTCAATATAGCTAGCCTTATGTTGAAGTCTTTGACCAATTTAAAATTTAGTTTTGTACAGGATAATAAGTATGCATCTTTTAATTACTTTATAGACAGCCCATCCAGCTTGACCAGCTCTATTTGTTGAAAAGGCTATCTTTTTTTTCTGGTCTTTATTTTGGCTTCTTTGTTGAAAATCAGGTGTCCCTAGGTATATGATTTATGTCTGATTCTTCAATTCAAGTGCATTGAACAATGTGTATGTTTTTATATCAATATCATGCTCCATTTATTACTATAGGTCTCTATTACAACTTTAAATAGGGATGGTGATACCTCCAGCAGTTCCTCTATTATTCAGGATGTTTTAGCTATCCCAGGTTCTTACAGAGAACCCATTGCTCTTCTTAAAGTCAGTAGACCACACCCAAAGGATTTATCAACACTAAATTCTGTTTCATTGATCTACAGGTACAATCTTCAGCTAATACTTCACTTCCAGAAACTGAATAATTTTATAGTATGTCTTTAAAGTAAATTGAGTCTTTGTGGTGGTTTACATGAAAATGATGCTTATAGACCCATAGGGAGTGGCACTATTGAGAGGTGTAGGCTTATAGGAGAAAGTATGTCACTGGTGGTGGGCTTTGAGGTTTCAAGATGTTCAAGCCAGGTTCAGTGTTATTCTCTCTTCCTGCTGCCTGAGGATCCAGATGTAGAAGCTTAGCTTTCTCTCCCACACCATGTCTGCCTTCATAACTCTGTGCTTCCCACTATGTTGATAATGGACTAAACCTCTGAGCTATAAGATAGCTCTAATTTAATGTGTTACTTCATTAAATTTGCAATAGTTATGGTATCTATTCATAGCAATAGAAATGATAATTCAGACAGTCTTTCACCTTTTTTGAAAATCATTTTTGTTAATGTATTTTGTATATTGTACAAAAATTTTAGTCTTTGCCCCATTTCTGTGACTTAAAAATATTACTGGAATTTTCACATAATCTATTAAAATATTGATCTTCTGAAAGATCTAATTGGCCTTTTGGGAATTTCACATTTTATGACCCATTTAAAACATTTGATATTGTAAAGTAAAAGATATTGTCAACTTAAAGAAAAATCTAATGAAAGAATATATAATTGTTCTGTCACATATTCTGAAATATTACATTTTTATTATTTACCCATGTGTACACCTTTATACTAAAAATGCAACACAATCATATTCAAAAACTACTAACCTGAAGATTTGAATTTAAATTATCCCAAGTCACAGATGTTCTCATCCACTTTGGAACAAGACAGTTAACTTTTCTGAGCCTAACATTTCCTGTCTAAAAAAAAACCTATCTTTACATTTTGTAAGTATAAGTTCTCTTAATTTTTATTCAGAGTTGTACTATAGATTCATTTGGGCTTAATTTAAGACCATAACAAAGCATATTGAGCAAAATCATATCACTTCATCTTTTATTTAATTAAAGAGACTATTAACATTTTATCATGAGCTTAGTTCCTGTTTCAATGATAAGAATTAACTGCTTTATCAACAACAATAACAGCAATATATTTCTAGAGATTTAGAAATGTAAAAACAACTTTGATTTTTGCTTCATTAAAATAAAACTTTTATTGTCATTTTAAGCAGGGTTTAAATGCTTCAGTTATACCTTGTTTTTAATATTTACTTATAATAACTTCTTATACTAATTTTCAAAAAACCCTACTACATTATTGGCTGATTTTAACTTATTAAATTTATTTAAACTCAGCTCTACAGAATTAGCTACTGACAAAACCATGATAATTTATTTTCATATTATAACATAATGTAATCATATACAACAAGCAGGAGGCCCAGTGCTGAAAACTTTAGTGAAATTCATGTATTAGTGACTGTCTTACTTAGGGCTACTATTGCTGTGATAAAACACCATGACCAATACAACCTGGGAAGGAAACGGTTTATTTGACTTACCCCTCTACTTTACAGTTCATCATGGAAAGAAGTTAGGAGCTGACATAGAGGCCATGGAGGGATGCTGCTTACTGCCTTCTTCCCCAGGGCTTACTCATCCTGTTTTCTTATAGAACCGAGGACTACCTTTACAGGGGTGGCCCCACCCCCAATAAACTGGGCCCTCATACATCAATCACTATTTTAAAAGATACCTTACTGGCTTGTTTATTGCCCCATCTGACAGAGGCAGATGGTGAGGGCCCCTTTTCTCCAGTGACTCACTTTTGTTCAATTGACATAAAACTGGCCAGCACTGTAACTATATTGATCACTGCAGTTAAGTGAGTTCATTTCTTGGGAATAATGTCTTTTATTTGTGGAGTTTAATGTGACTATTCAATAATCTATGTACAATGAGGTTGCTATAAATTAAAATTATGTATCATTGGAAAACAATTTCTAAAGATATAGGTATAATAATTACTTGTCTGAATTACTTTGGGCAAGTTTTTAAATTATGTTGTTCCTCAGGTTCCTAATATGAAAACAATAGTTATACTAAAATTCCTTCAGATTCTGATCCATGTTAGCATCTTGCTAACACTCAACACTAGCTGTTTCAGCAAAGAAAAACAACAGGCGCATGAATGTAATGAAATAGCTGAGGAGGAACAATGTGGACAACATTTGTCCTTGTTTTAGATTCACTAAAATTAACTGATAGTTTTAAAATATATAATTTAGACTTGCTATGCCGAAATAGGACTTTGTGTGGATTCAGAATAACGAACAAAACGATTTTGTTTTGGTTGTCTTTTCTGAAATTCAATGAACCTGTAATCAAGATATATGAAATGAGCATAACTTTTGTTTAATTTAAATAGCCTACCCTTCCAACTTTTTCATCATGATCATTTGACAATCTACACAGACACAATACTAGCCTGCTTTAGAAAGGAAAATAGAATTGATCCATGGGACTATTCCCAAATCAGGTCTTAGCTTCATTTTTATGAGTTTACCCATTGAATTTACCTTAGAAATTAGAAATATGTTTTCTTGTTATAATGATACACCACACTGGTGTTCCAATAACACTCTAGTTCAATTTGAAAAATCAGAAGCTATCTGTAAAGATGCAGACTGATAAAAACACTAAGAAGTTTTCCAAAGCTGGGGAGACAATCCAGGGGATAAAAATGCCTATTCCAAGAGGGATAAAATCTTAATTCAAATATCCAGAACCTCCATTAAAGCCAAGAAGCATAGGACAAATATCAGTGACCCCATTATTCCCACAGGGAAATAGCAGAATCTCTGAATCTCTGGCCAGCTAGTCAGCTACATACCAAACAGAACAGAAAAATAACAAACAAAATGGAAGTCAAGAACTGACATCTGAGATTGTTCTCTGGGGTCCACATGTGTGCTTTGGAGTGTACATAACCCCCAAACACACACACACACACACTCATACGCACATTTCTCTAATAAGGCTTCAAAATTGAATGATATCCTTATTCTCAGAAATGGATAATGCATGAAATGGCGGGTCACTGAACATCTTTTCTAAATGGATCACTGTTTTATAAACTGCATAAAGCTAAGTGAAAATTACTGTCTCTTACAGAACATAGAGTGTTAGTTGGAAAGACTGAGCTTGCACCCTGGTATCAGTAGGTTGTAACTACTTTGAGAGATTCAATGAACCGAATCAATGCACCATGGCTGTGTGGCAAGCAGTCTAGAAGATTTGTCAAATACAGGACTGCAGTCACGTATGGCTTGTAATGTTTCTTCATTCCTTCCTTTAAAAAGTAAAGACAGCTGTTTTGCCAGCATAAAACAACATTAGTTCATGCTTGTACAATGGCATTCTAATCATAGTTAGCAAATGACAAGTCGCCATAACTGTAGGTTTTCATCTGATGGCACCTTCTGGAAACAAGATAAATGAAGGAAAAGCAACACCTTTAGAGGCTGTCTTGATTAGTGTTGACATTTTTCCTCGGGGTTGACAGATGCTAATGAGTTTAATTTAAACCTGAAACAAAAGATCAAAGATACCTTTGAAACAAAATTTTGCTGATCATCAGCAATAACAGGAAGCAAATTTTATTTGCATATTCCCACAATGCAACCCCCGGCACTACTCATAATTTTATTCTTCTTTGTTTATAACTGAAATCAAATTCAGAAAATGTGGGAAATTATAGGAAGTACAAATATTAAATTGACATGATTCTGATGTAAATAAGTGATTCAATTTTTTAAAATCACTAATAAAAACCTATGGATAATGCATAAAATTGTTATGATATTTTATTTGTTATCTTTGTTCTTAAATCCTGCTGAAAGATGATACTTTAATGTGGGTGTCTTTTTTTCTTTTAGGCATGGTTTTATGGACAGACTCCTGCTATCCTTTTCCACCCTTCCCTCTAATTATCTTGTCTTTGGTAGAACATGAGATCATTGGAAGCCTTTGTTTTTTGACAGAAACTTTCTTGAATTTCTCATTTCAGTCATGGTGTGAAAATGAGGTACATGAAAGAGCTGTCATAAACTACAAAAAATGCTACCAATATATAAAAACAAGGATCTGTACACTGGTCAGGCTTTGCAAAGTACTTCTCAACCAAAGAGGAATGACATAAGGAAGCTGAAACACTTCGAGAAAGCAAGAAAAGGAAAGGCAGAAACCCATGTTCAAGAAGGAAATTCAGAACCAGCTAAGGAGGGGGGTGATTCAGTGAACACTGACAGGCAGAGGGGCAGCACTCTTTTAAAACAAAGTTCACGCTATGAACCAATGTGTGCTGAAGAGGAAGCAGGCATGACGGAATGCCTGTGAGCTACAGGAGCGCTAAGTCCCGACAGGATAGGTTTAACTCTTCTCCAGGAAAGCCAGGCACACACAGAGTTTTATGTGAGTGATTCCTGGAAGCTGAGAAAAACCCTATTTTCCTCATATGATTTTATTACTATGAAATTTGTTGTTGTTTTTTTTTCCAGAATGAATTTAGCTAATAAAATATGAGCCATTCAAACTGTGCTGTAGGTGGTAGACACTATTGCAATTTTTCATTCCTGTTTTTCTTAGAACACATAAGAAATAAACGATAGTTACTTATAACTATAATAAGATAATACGACCTTGTTAAGATCACCCTAGAATTAATATTCTTTACTACAATAAATTTGATAGTTTAATGTAATTTACAATGCATTTTATGTTTTTACATTTGCACTTTTAAATAAAATTAACAATATATCTTTACAGAGTTTTTTCATTCATTATTCATCTCTTCTAATTTAATCAATTTAAAATTCAGAAATTTGGTTGCAACTGTCCAGGAGTACCTAATAGTTGGACAAAACTGGAATTGCAATTTTTTGAGTGCCTTATTATTTAAAAAAAAAGATTAAATGAAAGTGACAAAATTGATACCCTTTAATAAGCTATAGGTGACTTTTGAATCATATTATGCTTGCATTTGTATATCTGTTTGGTTGCATCATCAATTAATACACAAGTTTTGCTAAATGCTGTTTTTTTTTTCTTTTCCCTGTGATAGATAGATTTATGGCAACTTGACTCAAGCTAAAGCCATCTGAGGAGAGGAAACCTCAATGAAGTAAATGCCTCCATAAAATCGAACTGTAAACAAGCCTGAAGGACAATTTCTTCATGAGTGATTTACGAGGGAGTGGACAGCTCATTATGGATGATGTCATCCCTGGGCTGGTGGTAATGGGTTCTATAAGAAAGCAGGGTGATCAAGCCATGTGAAACAAGGCAATACGCTTCACTCCTGCATAGCCTCTGCATCAACTCCTGCTTTCAGGTTTTTGCCCTTTTTGAGTTCCTGCTTTCACTGCTATATGGATTGTGAGTGAAATAGACCCTTTCCTCCCCAAGTTGCTTTGGTCATGGTTTTTCATCACAGCAGTAGTAAACCTAAGATATTCTCCCAAATGTAATCCTTTTATATTCACCAGGAAGAAGTTGATAGGAATCATAGAATATGTCATGAAGGGGCTGTCTCTGATCACATCCTTGTCTTAATTCTCTTTATTCACAGTCTACTGTACTATTACCCATTCACTCATTCTTTGACTTGCATCCACACAGGTATGTTATAGCTCACAAGTCTGCAAAGATTTCCATGTCCAACTTTTGGGTGTGTACCAAGTGGGGGTATGTTTCTTCGGGCCCTTTGATTAGATGAAGACAAAAAACTAGTTTAGGTTGATAGAGTGCAAGAAAAGTGTTGATAAAAGTTTTAAATTTCCAAATGAAGCTTAAAGAACCATATTCTAATTTACCACCTTCTCCCTCTCTTGTTGTTCTAGAGTGGCTAAAAGCATAGAAAGGACAAAGAAAGTTAAAATGTACCAATTTTGTGGGTTTTTATAAGTTATGTATGAGCTCGTGTGTATGTATATATGTATGTGTTTCTAATGCATTCTCTTTATATATCTTCCTTTTATTTGCCTTTTTGTTTTCTAAAGGGTAAGAAAAAGAAGGCATAAATTGGTTGATGTGTGATGTTTTTGCTGTTTTGGCTTTTTGAGGAGCCCACCGCCCAGCTTCCAAATAAATCACACACAGAGACTTATTCTTAGTTATGAATGCCAGCCTTAGCTTGGCTTGTTTCTTTACAGATTTTCTTAAGTTAAATTATCCCGATTACCTTTAACCTCTGGGCATTTCCCTTTTCTTACTCTTATTCCATGGCTGGCAGGGTGGCTGGTGGCTGGGTGGCTGAACTCTGGTATCCTCCTCTCCTATTCTCCCTTGATCCTCATTCTCTGTTCTCCTTATATTTATTCTGTCTGCCAGACCCACCTAGCCTTGCTCCTGCCTTGTTACTGGCTGTGCATCTGTTTATTAGGACCATCAGGTGCTTTAGACAGGCACAGTAGCACAGCTTCACAGAATTAAATTCAGTGTAAACAAAAGTCACACATTTGAAAATAATACTCCCCAACCATTGGATGGGTGGGAAGTTGGGGGGATCTAGGATGAAAAACCAGATCAGAATATATTGTATAAAAATATTTTCAATAAAAATATAATAAACCAACAGTTTCCGGAGTAACTAAAAAGGAAGGGAACCAGAAATAACCTTTCATTGTCTTGAGTGTTTGAAATATAAATAATGTTGAACTAGGACAGTCCTGCCAAGTCATATGCTTAAAGCAACTTATTAGTTAAAAGAAAAAAACTGAGAGACTTAAGGGTTTGAAAATTGGAAGCCATTCTACTCCTCCTCAAACTGATAATAAGCAAAACCAAGTTGGGGAAATGGCAAAATATACTCACAACTAATATTGTACCCAATAAAAAGCTGCGACCAGGTACAGGGCGAGTACAAACTCTTGGAAGAGGCAAAGTCCAATGGTAGCTCTAGTGGGGTCGGTTTAGAAGCCAGCGTCTTGTGGGCAGGTGACAGCAAGCAAACCCTTGTATGTGCAAACTGAAAGCAGCGTCCTAGTCAACAAATTGTTCTATCGTGTCTGCTTTCCAGCCCAAAAGCTTCACAAGAAGACAAAAAGAAAGAACATGAGGAGGACAAGGAGGAAGGAGATTAGAGATAAAAAGGAAGAAGAAAGACAGAGGAGATACAGAGCCAATATTCCTATGGCTTTTGTGTCTTAGAAATATGGGTCATATGTTCAGGAATTTCTCCTTCGTGGAATATATTACCGTATACGAAAAAACCTGGACATAAGTGAATAATTTGTTGTCTTAGATATGGAACTGAAATCTTTTTAACTAATAAAAGTATCTATTAAAACTTAATCAAATTCCCTTCCCACAAGGAAGGCTAGGTCAGTATCTTCAAAAGGACCAGGTTGTGACTTTTGCTTTGATTCCATCCAATCCTCTCCTATTCCTACTCCTCTCCATCCGATCTCTCCTTCGCCCCCTTTTTACCTCCTCTCTTCCACCTTATCGTCCTCCTCTTCTTCATCTTCCTTCTTTTGTCTTCTCTGCTTTTTTCCTTTTATGAATTTAGTAGATGTTTCCATGAATCTCTTCATATTACACTAAATTATTCTCTGTGACAGCCTGTAGAGTTTGTTTACTGCTGTGGATGCACACTCATAAGTGGCGTCCTTTGTACTTAGAAGAAGGCTGTGTATTTCAAGAGGCAGTTTCTATTCTCACAGCATCTCCTGATTTATTTTGTAGCAGTGTCTGCTCACAAGTATTTGATGACAAGGTTGTCATTTGCTTATCAGTACTTTGAAAATGAATTGAACAGAGCATGATTTTCAGAGTCTGAAAATTGGATACTGTATTTTATTAGTAAGTTTCTTCAAGATCATGGGGCTGGCAGGATATAGTAGTACACAGGTCTAATCCCATACGCCTGATGTGAAGAATATGGGCTGAAATATAAATGTGTATGAGCTACATGCATGAAGTATATATATATTTGTAGGTGTATGTATGTATGTATGTATATCTTAAGACCACAGCACCAGGCAGAATGAGGAAGAACATGGGTAGTTGCTTAGGGGTGGTCTTTAGAAATGTACCCTTAAGTATAATATATCACTGCAGCCCACAATCAGAAACTCAGTCACATGACCATAACTAATTACGATGACAACTGGGTAAAGTAATATACTGAGAGGAGGGAGGTAGCCAATCTATGCTCTATACTTTAGTAGCTGTAATTACTTTGGTTATTTCTAAATTTCATCACATCTAAAACATACTGAAAATATTTGGGATTAAGATTCACTATAATTTTGATCACGCTGTCTGCTTTTATTTTGGTTTAATTACAACCATCTTTTCTATCCTTTTATGTTGTTGTTGTTGTTTTGTTTTTTTGAGATAGGGTTTCTCTGTGTAATAGGCCTGGTTGTCCTGGAACTCGGTTTGTAGACCAGGCTGGCCTTGAACTCAGAGATTTGCCTGCCTTTACCTCCCAAGTGCTGAGATTAAAGGTGTATGCCACCATGTATGGCTTATCTTTTCTGTTCTTAATAGTACATCAAAGTACCATGACTTTTGGCATTTAATATCATGGATTCAATAATACATGACCACATCTCAATAACCTTTCAATAAAAATATTCTAATAGAAATAAAAATGAGTGTGGTGATAAATTGATAATTTAAAAATATTAACCAAGATAAGTGATATTTATAAAATATTTAATTTTTCCATACATCACAGAGAAGACAAAAGTTAGCACTTTATTTAAAAGCAGTAAGCAAACTCACTAAGAAACATTGATAGGAAAAGTAACTGAAGAATTCTAAGAAATTGGGTTTGTCATATAAATCCATAAGACTATTGTACTTTAAAATGTGTATTTTGTAGACACTATGGAAAACACTTCTCAAATGTGTGACCTGTGTAACCAATGGCCTGACTGGAAATGTGAGAACTGATATTATGAACAGTTGCACCTCCTTCTAAAATGGAGTAAGGCTGAAACCCTGACAACCCAACGCTTTTATCTAAATAGATTGGAAGACTCCAAATCTATGGAATCTATGTTATGGCATGTCCAAAATGCAACTTCTGAGACAATTTTATAACTTATGACTTGAGTTTATACCATCATTTAATCATTTTTGAAAAAGTAGTGCTAAAAATTTACACATGAGTGTAGCATTGTTCATTTACATCAAATATTTCATTTATCATTGTGAATGAAGAGATGTATTTACTGAGGTGGATGACTCAGTTCCCAAACTGACTCTAGTTTGTACTACCATGACTGTGTTTGCTCAGTGAATCCTCCAAAGTTTTCACTCTTTAAATAGCAAAGAAGAAGAAAATTCCCTGTTTTATAATGTTTAGGACTTTTTCTTTTTCTCCGGGGTTATTCATAACGCATTCATTTGCCTTAAATAACGACATTTTATGTAGTCCATCCTATGTTATGTTTAAAAATTTAAAGGAATCCAAGCAGTATTATTTCCTTGACAGCTTTGTATGTTAAAATAGAAGTGCTAAGTCTGGGGAGCATTCATGATATAATGCATTTACTTTCTGCTTTCTTTTTCCACCCCAGAAGAACTGCCAGGACTACAAGTTGAAATAAATACAGCTGATAAGAATTTCAAGGGGAAATGATCTTATTTCTGTGTTGCCTCTGCCTCAGTCCACACGGACACTACTATTTTTCAGTTTCTGAGCATGCTCTTTGTGAGCACTTATTATACAGTTTATTCAGTTTTACTGTATTTATTATTGGACATGAAACTAACCAATAAAGTTTCTGTGTTGAAAGGGCCAGCTGTAAAGTCAATAAAAAAATTCTGAAGTAGATAATAAACCAGAAATGTTACTTTCCCTTCATTTCCAATTCTACATTTCAATGGAGATCCTTTCTGCAGAAACCAGAATGTGGACGCCAGTGTTCTCAGAGCTAACCCAGACATGGCTGTTTATGCAAACCGCTGACAATACTGTTCATTGCGGAAATTTTTATTTTGTTGTTAGTCTCCCTCCTTGACTCTGAATTTGTTAATGGAGTTTCTAATGCTCAGAGTAAAATAGTCACTCAAATGTCTATTGAACTGAATATAAACTAAGTGAGTAGAATTGTAATTAGGATTCTGAATGAACTGTTTGGGGAAATGTCACATGCTTTTGTTTATGGGTGACAACTTTTCTTTCAGAAACAGAACAACAATCTGATGTGTTAAAGATGCTGTGTATGGATTGGTTTCACTTCACACGTGATACTTCATGTTACGGGAAGCACAATGTGTTCCTTTCAGAGTCCTACACTGAACGGATTTCACATGGTTGCACTTACCTCCAGCTCTGCAGACTCTGAGGATGAGGTGAGATTTCAAGACTAGAAGTGCCAAGCTGGGAGTAGTGGCACACAGCCTTAATCCCAGCACTCAGGAGGTAGAGGCAGGAGGATCTCTGTGAGTTTCAGGCTAGTCCAGTCTACACACGAAGTTCCAGGACAGCCAGAACGATGTAGAGAGACACTGTCTTGACTAAGCCAAAAACAAAAGCAAGCAAAAGGAATTGACATCTCAGTGACATGATCCATCAAGAGATACCTAGCTCATTTGCAGCTGTATAACATAAAACTAAATCCTGGATCTAATTTTCACTTCTCAGCATTATGGCTTAGAAAAAGAAGACATTCTGGCCATGATCCTTGAGACATCGCAGACAAAAACACTCAAACATTGTACACAACAGCCACAATCAATGCTGTGGCATCATCTCAACGTCACCAACAGTGCACAAGATTTCTCCAAAAGAGTTATTCACAGTGTTCTTGAAGACATGCACCTGTCTCAGGTCTTATGTATCCTAATCATCTATTTGAGAAGATAACATGGCTTAAAATTCCAAGACTCTTTCTCTCCAATGTCAGCAGTAAAAAACTTAAGAGCAGTTTGGTGTAAAATTACTATATTGAATATTAACTGCATTCAAAGATGTCTTTAATTCTCCTCAAAGTTAATAATAAAGAAGCATTCTTGTATCATTATCATTATTACAAAATCTTTAACATATGTGTTTTCAATATGTTCTGAGGAAATTATGACATGAAAGTAGCAAAATAAATAGACAAGCTCCTTATGATTTTTTTTAAACCAGGATTAGAGGGTTTAGAGTGGGATAATTCTCTATGTGAGATCTGTTCTTGTTTAGCAACTCAGGTTGAACTGCTCATGTGTGTTCTGGCACTCATTGCCGGAAGGCATGTCACAGATTTCAGTTCCAGATCATCTGCACTTATTATCGCTAGACCTGTCAACTGTATGAAATGACCCCCTCATGCGCGCTGTGTAACATAAGAGAGGAATGTGCTAAAGCAACTCAAAATCTACCACCTCAAAGAGATGGTTCCAATTTCAACTCAGCTCTTTTCCTGCTACATTAAGCCTTACATTAAGCCTTCTCTGGGCTTGTTGTCTTAGAATTGCATGCAGAGTTCATTTCTTTTTTCATGGGTCACTGGGAAGGATGTGTTGCACCATGGAACATGCCCTTTGTTCTTTGGTTGAATAGCTGTCATCACTTCCTTCCATCCTCCCCTCCATCTTTTATGCAAAAGAAAGCAAGCAGAGCTTAAAACTGAGTTAAAACATATAGTTATACATTCTTATCCTTTTATTTCCCTTATGCTAAATTTTGCATAAGCTAAAGAAATTCCATGTTATTAATATTTGCTGAGTTTTTCTTATTTTTTAAGGGAATTATTCCTGTTTTCTTTTGTTAGACAAAGCAGAGAACCCCCAAAGTTGGGATGGAGACAGATCTTGAATTGATGAGGCAGCCCATCAAGCAATTGAACACACACTGCTTGATCTGTCACCTTAAATCGGCTCCCATCTCCTCTCCTTCTCCTAAATCCTTATAGGTCTATAATTTTTAGAGAAAAGAAAAGATTTTTGTAATACCCTATTATACCTCCTTGAGAAAAATCTCTGGACTTTTATAGTCATGTATTTTCTGAGTTTTAACCATAACTAGCCAATTCTAAGATACGACATGTGTCTTCTCATATTTTGTGTGTGTGTGTGCTCCAGAGCTGACTGTGGTAAGGTTTAGTGTTAATCACCATTCCTGACTTCATCCACTCCCCACTGACCTCATACCCACTCATATCCATAAGTACACATGTAAGCTGGTGACTCCCACATTCACAGTCTTGGCATGGCCTTGCCTCTGCTGTTTACACTCACATTCTCTAGTTTAATGGGCATAATTACTTGGGCATAAAACGTTTAAAGTTAGCATGAGAAAATCTAGAATTCCATAATTGGCACCCAAACCTGTTAACCTTTCCCAAATGTACCAGCCCTTTTAGTTTAGCCGAAATCATTGAGAATTTTATTCTTTTATTCACTCAATTCTTCATGCTTTTGAGACGTGTATAGAGCAGACATAAGCAGCAGAGAGGTCTTTCACATATAGGCTACCAGCAAATATTTCTAGAAGATATGAGTACCCGGGTATGCACAATCCATCTGTTCACTTTGTCTACAATTGCTTCTTTGGTCCGACCCTTGCATTTGCCTACAGTCTAGTGTCACTGCTTCCAAGCGATGCATCAATCTGAATTCTACTCTAAACAGGACCCATGGCCCCCGATCTTTTGTAAGTACAGACAGATCCTGCCTTGTCTAAATGTTTCCATTTAAATCATCAACAAACACATTAATATCAACATTTCACCTACGGTCTAGCTTTCTGGGCCTGTATAACCTCTTATACAGGAAGTGCATCAAAGTCCTGTTCTGCCAACACTAGGCTTCACTGATGTCATGCCCCAGTTTCCCCTTGTTTGCTCCCCTAGCAATGCTGCCCTCTGACACAAGCATCACTTTCTGCCCTCTAGGTCCATGCAGTCTCTGTAAATGATGAATTTTCAGCAAAGCTCTCTTTGACATATGCTGACTAGAAAAATGGTCAGTTCAGTATGGCAGCGTGTCTAGGATTCTAGTACATAATAGGTTAACAGAAGACTGATCCATGTCCTGGTCCAGACTGCCTGAGCTATAGGGTCAGGCCCTGTTTCAGAAAAAAAAAATCCCTCTAAAGAAAGAAAAATTTGTTCTTGTGCTCTCCCACCACCTAGCCTGGGCAGCTTTTTCATGCCAGTATCTTTTAGGCTTTGCCATGTGAATAGCAGAGACTGCTTCTCTCTGAATAATAAATCTTCTTTCATTCATTTACACAGGAAGATGTTCCTGGGGGTGGTCCACTGTTTCTAGAAGGCATGCCAAGAACACACAAGCAGAGACAAGTGCCAAAGCTTCCTCCAGCCTAGACTGTGACTAGCATAACCTTTTATTGCTGCATATTATGGGGATTACATTCTCTTGGTTTATATAGGTAGCAGCCCTGTGGCTATAAAAAACCAACACATTTCCTAGGTGGCTCTGCTAAGGGGCCATGTACACAAGATACGAAGCCTAAATGAGCAGATGGTTTTGTATCATGCCATTTGTAATATCCTCCTTAAAGTACATTACTTTCTTGGGCAGAAGTGGACTTGGCCTGTGTGACTCTATGTCCAATGAGAACAAGACTGAGAGCCGATGCCCTGGATCTGGCTTCTATTCTTCTGAGATTTTTCTTCTGAACACTCAATCCCTGCTGTTTCTGGAATGATTGCAGGAGGAGATGCATGGTGTAAGGCTTGATTTTGGAATTTTTAGCATTTTAGGATAAACAAATGCACACAGATTTTTACTATAGAATAGGATTAGTGCCCGGAAGTTAGAGAGTCCTTGAAACATTCTCTTGCCATTTCCAGTTACTTCAGAGCCTAATAAAACAAGCTGCTCTAGCATTCCTTTCATTTCTTTGTCACTCATTCACCAGCTTCATTCACTGTTCTCTTGACGATTCTCTTTAGAACTAACTATTTAAAAAGAACAGGAAAACAATGTGCACCGTTCTATTTAGCCATGTGTGTAACATGTTCTGTCTTATTTTTTAACATATGGTTCAGAGAGTTCCTAACATTTTACTGATAGCCTGCTACAGCCCGAAGTGAATCATCCAGGAAGTTGATCTTATATTTCACTCATGTGAGTATCTAATTTTTACTCCTTGTATCCTGAGTAATTTAAATCAACAAGCTTTAAATAGTTACTTCAACAGCACGCTGTAATTCTTACTGATTAGAAAAATGGCTTCAATTTCAGAAATATTCTACCACTGCCCCAATTCTTTCCAAAAGAGGCAAGTATTAATGAAGCCCCATATTTCTTTGATTAAGAGCACCACTCATTAATATATAAGCCTTCAAAAATCAACCATTGCCAAATGTGACTATTCTTCTTATACATCTTATACATTTTGGTTGTCATTCTTATATATTCTAAGGAAATTAAAACAAAATTGCTTTAATTTATATAATCCACTATCCAGTTACTTCATTATACAAATGTATATTACATACAATGTTGAACATTCTATTAGATTGTATAATTTAACCAATAACTTACTCAATGTCTTTGGAATAAAATACAAAAGCAGAGAAAATGCTATGCAATTTCAAGCAAAAGAGAAAGAATTCTAATTTTTCCTACACAAAATGATGTTTCATATTAAAGCATGCATTACTATTCATCAGACAAACATGACTTTATTCATAAAATAGGGAACATGAAGCAGAAAGATCATAAGTTGTTGGCCAGCCTGGAATACACAGGAATGAACAAATCAATAGTATGATTTTATTTTACCAAGACAAAACTCTCAATTTTCTTTAGTGAGTATTCCTCAAATACTAGATACTTATTGTTTTCAAAACATTTTGTTTAAGTCATTTAGGAAGAAAACATTCAGTCGATATTTTGTTTTACATGTTCATAGGATGATAGGTTTATCTTCCCACCAAGGAGAAGGACGTTCCACCAGTGTGCCTCGTGTGGAAGACTCGCATTGGGGATGCCTCATGCTCAGCACATCACTTTGATTCTGTAGGAACTGCGTTTAGTGAAAGGCAACATGCTGTGTAATAAGTCATCTTCTCAGCAGCTTCACCAAAATGCACCTCGGCAGTAAATATTCCCATGGCTGAGGCTTCTGTCCTCCTACATTCTAGCCTCCTCGCCAGCCACCGTGGTCATCTTCAGGTCTCCAGGCTGTTAACACCCATAAAGAGAGGAAGCATATAGTTCAATCTCTTCTGCATTTGTTTAACCCCCATGGCATACATGTGCATCCAAACATAACGAATGTATTCAAAGACAATTAGTCATATTGGAACATAATTTTTAATTGATAACAAAAATAATTTCAGATAAATGTGCATTACACTGTGCACAAATGATTAGTGATTATGACAAGAAATAAATTAATAAGTGAAATTTTTATAACCTTGTAAAAGGTTTTATTATAACATTAAATAATTAAGAAGCAGCATCTCATCCATCTTCCATTTTTTTGTGTACAGAAAAAGGTTTAAAGCTTTTGTTTAAGTCATTTTCCTCCTTATAGAAGGTCCTGTAAATGAATTACGGGTTTTAGATGATTGACTGGAATAATGGCTAAGAACTACTTGAAAGGCAAATAACATATGCTTGTTTTAACTCAATGAAATAATTGGCTTTGTTCTGAAATATGCACCTTGGGCATTGATTTGTTGAGAAGCTTTCTGAAGAACAAAACTCCTGTATAACAGGACAGTGTATCTGACAAAATGCTATAATATTAGGTGCAATAATGTATGTTTTTAATAACAGAGGTTCTAAAACATTAAGAACTATGACTTGATGTGTGTCTTAGGGTTACTATTGTGATTAAACACCATGATCAAAGTAACTTGGGAAAGACAAAGTTTATATGACTCATGCTTGCACATCATTGTTCATAATCAAAGGAAGTCAAGACAGGAACCCAAACAGGGAAGGGACCTGGAGGCACGAGCTGATGCAGACGCGGTGGAGAGGTGCTGTTTACTGGATTGCTCCTCATGTTTTTCTCAGCCTGCTTTTTATAGCATCCAGAACTACCAGCCCTTGGATGGCACAAGCCATATCAGTCTGATCCCTCCCACATCTAGTTTAAAGAGTCACCTATAGGCTCGCCAACAGTCTATGGAACCTACAATTTTATGGAGGCATTGCTTGAATTAAGGTACCTGCGTCTCCAATGATTCTAGTTTGTGTAAAACTGACATAAAACTGGCCAATACAGTGTCCTAATGGGAAAAGGCATTGTCTTTTTCTGTTACTTTTGGAGACCTATATGTCAAAATAGATTAAACAGATCACCAAATAATTGGTGTGTGTGTGTGTGTGTGTGTGTGTACATACAGTTTTTAGGTAAAAGGCTGCAATGTAAAAATTCAGACCTTAATTTTAAAACTTCTTACTTAGAAGTAAAGCATGGTGTACAGACTCACATTTTATGGCTCAAAGTCAAAGAATTAGACTCAAGAAAACTGGCTTATCCAAATAAACTGTTAGTGGCAGTATCAACCAGGATTTCATTAGCCAATAACAACTTGATCAAGGTTATTTAAAAATACTTTCTGCCTAGCTGAACAAAACATATAAAATATCAAATTATAATTGAAATATTTGTTGAACATACAATCAAAAGATGAGAGTAAGTATTACATCATGTAGCAAACTTTGCTGGTAAGCCACAACCTCCTGGTGATATACAGATTAATAGAAATGGATTGAATTAAGATATAAGAGTTAGCCAATAAGAAGCTAGAACTAATGGGCCAAAGCAGTGATTTAATTAATACAGTTTCTGTGTGATTATTTCAGTTCTGGTGGCTGGGACAAACAAGCAGGCCCTCCAGCAGCAATGTCAGAGTTTCTTCACTGATTGTAGTTTCACTATGGGGTACTCTTCTCCTCTTGTGCCTCTCATTCTCCTTCCTTTTCTTTTCTTTTCCAAGACAGGGGATCTATGTGTAGAACTCACTCTGTAGACCAGGCTGTCCTCGAACTCAGATATCTACCTGCCTCTGCATCCCTAGTGCTGCAACTAAAGCTATGTGCCACCACTGCCCAGAAGGATATACTTCTTTCAAAGGAGAAATCTAAATCCCTTTTCATCTCAGTGGAAGCTACCTATTCTGAAAAATGAAGGAACCTAAAAAATCAGTAAGTTACTATACTTATCACTTCCAACCTTTATCACAACAGCTGTGCCCACTCAAGGAATAAGGAAAGTGCAATACAATAAAATCATTACTATGCTGAATATTTAGTTGTCTCAAATGTAAATGTAAACATTCTCTTCCATGAAATCTCTACTATTATTTTCTCTGAACAGTTAGTAACTTTTCTAATCAATACTCAATTATACAAAATACAATCAAGAGTAAATCCTCAAACAAAGACTATTGACAAATCAGTAGCCAAATAGGGAAATGCCTCCAAATACAGAAAAGGCATTTTTGACAAAGGTATGAAAACACATACTGGATAGAAGATAGTCTGTTTAACAACTGCTATTTCAGAAAACTGAATTTTTACATAATGAAAAAAATAAGTTCCATGTATCTCACCCTGTATAAAAATCTTTTCAAAATGGATGAAAGAACTTACATTTGCCCATATACGTATCAATAGATGAAGAGATAAAATATAATACATACCTATCATGGAATTTGATTTCACACAAAAAAATTGAAACCAATATGTTAAGTGAAAAAAGCTAATCAACTAAACTCAGAAATGAAAATAGCACATATCTCTTATATGTATCATTTATACTCGTGTGTGTTTGTGTGTGTGTGTGCACGTGTGTCTGTTTTTAGGCCATAAAGAGGAAAGGAGAGCATGAGAGGGAATAGGGAGGGAAAAGAGAGTAATGAAGTGTATATGATCTGAAAACAAGAGGGAATTCATTGAGGTGAAGGAAAGAGATCAGCATTAGGGGTGGTTGAGAAGGACGTTGGAGGGGTGTAATGAATTTAAACAAAGCATGCATACCAATGCCACAAATAAGTCAATTACTTTATGTGATGTCTTCAAAAAATGTGTGTAGTCTTCAATTTTCTTTAATTTCACATATGATTAGTAATGTAGGGAGTGGGAACAAAGAAATAAAAAAGAAAAATGACCATTTAAATTAATGGTCATGATACTCAGTCTTCATCTAAACTTAAATTCTGATTATTTTTGACAAGGTTTCTCTGTGTAACAGTCCTTGCTGTCCTGGAACTAACTATTGAAAAATTAATTATTTTAAATTATGTTTATGTATGAAGTGGGGCAAAAGGGGTAGGTGCAGCTGCTCATGGAGGCCAGAAGAGATAATTAATCCATTGTAACTGGAGTTTCAGGTGGCTGTGAGCCAACTAATGTGGGATCAGTCTTGAGTCCTTCACAATAGTAATATGTACTCTTAACCAATGAGCTCCCTAGTCTCAAAGCATAAGGACTTTTAATGTAACAACACATGTTTCTACAAATAGAAGTTATAACAATTATGCTGTCTGTGTTCATGAACATACACGATAAAAGACGATGAGCAGATCTCAAAGTATGAGTGGAAAGTAATAAAACAGGAAGCCTTGCAATGTCCTAGAGAAGATGCAGCTTGAAGGGCAATTGTCAGTACATGTTGTCTGTGTGCTTTCAGATCTGAGATATGGCGAATATTCATTAAGAAGAACCTACAGTTTATGCAATTCATAGAAATGGCAAAGGTGCATGAACTTTTAACAGTGAGACTTCCAGAGAAAGGATGGCTAGCATGGGACACAATTTCCTTTTCCAGTGAAGGTCCCTATGGTTTAGTTTCTAAGCTACAATTTTCACTTTTTGGAAGATCGCATTTGTGATAACTGTCACCATTGGTGTATAAATATATGAGGCATTCAAAAAGGGGAGTACCCTAATAACTAAAAATAAGATATCAACTTTTAAAATATCTAATCTTTGTATCATAGAACTAATATGAAGTATAACATGAAATATACTTATCATAAGAGAACTGTGTGCTATTACCCATTGTCTTATTCAGAATTATATACAATCTATTAGTAGCCTACTACAATCCAACCGTTGTTCAGTAGTTGTTAATCTATTAATATTAAGTCTTAACATATTTTATAAAGTAACATCCTATTCAGTTTGCATGTCCTCCTCCACTTTTACTGTGCAGCTTCATTCCTGTTTAATGTCAATAACAGATGTGGGTCTTAGTTCTCCCATCATAGCAGGGATTTCCTTTCATGTGTCATGTTGTCGAGTTTTCAACACCGTTATCTCCTTCAACATTCCCTACAGATGGTAGTGCCTATTCTGCTCCTTGAAAAACTGCCAATATCATTGCTTAGATAACACAATTTTTAACAATTTAATTTCAAAGGGATTTATGTTTCCAAAGTTGTAGTATTTCTGCTGCACAAGTAGGTTATTTTACAAAACTTCTTTGTGTATAAGTACATAGTGCTATAAATATAGACATGGGTATTGATTTGTTCTCTGGGAAATGAGATACATATGTGCAAAATATTGTTCAGTTGATTTGTTATGTGAAAAGGCACATCTCTTCATGAGGAACATTTCCTGGGGGAAACATCGGCTTCTATGGTTGTAGCTGTCTCTAACATGATTCTCAAACATATGGACTCTACTTTCATTGCTTCTATGACCCTTTGCTAAACATTCTGTACATCAAAATTATACAGGTTGGGTTGCTAAAAAAATTGACTAAACAAGCTATGAACTCTTGTTTCTTTTTGTTTGTTTGTTTGTTTTTGTTTTTTGAGACTGGGTTTCTCTGCAGCTTTGGAGCCTGTCCTGGAACTCTCTCTTGTAGACCAGTCTGGGCTCGAACTCACAGAGATCCCCCCTGACTCTGCTTCCTGGGTGCTGGGATTAAAGACATGTGCCACCACCAACCAGTTCTGAATTCAATTTTTAATATGATGATATATCTTATTTATTTAGATTAGAAATCATAAAATAATATAATTATTTTGTTTGTGGCTTATACAATCTGATTTACTAAAATATACTTACGGTAGCTAATATAAATGTTAATGGTGATATAAGTAAGCACATTGAAGCCAAGAATACCACAGTATATGACTTAATTCATTGAAAGAAATATATCATTGGCATGTATTGCACATATAAAAGACAAGTGTATTAAATATTTAGTGCCATTTTTAGAGGAAACCAGGAGGATGCTGTGGCACTTTGAATGAGAACGTCCTCATAGGCTCAAATATTTAAATGCTCAGTCACTAGGGCATCGAACTGTTTGCAAGGATTGTAAGGATTAGGACAGATGACCTTATTGAAGGAAGTATGTTACTGGGGTGGGTTTTGAGGTTTCAAAAGCCCATTCAACATCTGGTTTCCCTCTCTTCCTATCTGTGAATCAGAATGTAGCTCCCAACTACTCCATCAATTTCCCTCCCATGCCTGATGTTCTACACTTGGATAATGAACTAAATCTCTGAAGCTGTAAGCAAGCCCCCTCTAAACACTATCTTTTATATGACTTGCTGTGGTCATGGTGTCTTCACAGCAATGGAATAGTGACTAAAATAAATACTAAAATTAATTTTAAAGGGCTAAATGACATTTTAGAAGCATAGTTGTGTATTCAATATAAACTATATAAATCTATGATGATATAAATAATTTTATAAGTTCCATTGATCAGAAGCAAAAACTATTAATGCCATGAATCAGTAATTATAACTGTTGGTATTGTCTGTTATTAGATATATAGAGAGATAGAAATTATTAATATTAACATAATGAATTATGTTAGCATAATTATTAACATAATAATCTTGTTTAATACCTCAAAGATATTATCAAATAGATAAATAAAAATATATATGTCATTTAATTGAAAGAGTTCAAATCTTTTAAATAAAAAACAAAAATTTATATTTGGGGTTAGCTGAATCATTTGAATATTTATCTTAGTAAACATAAATTATATTACTAAATCAATCCCTCCCTAATAAATTTTCAAAATTTATGATTAATGAAAAATCATAGAAAAGGAAATATCATAACATTCAAAACAAAGAACTTTGTAAAGCTCGAAAAATTCTTACATACTCACAGTTATCTATTGAGTTTTTGAGCATGCAATTAATTTAGTTTTAGGAATGCTGAGAATGTTAGCAGCCAGCAAACCTTTGCTCGGAACCATTCATGTCAAATAAGCCTCATTTCCTTTTTAACTATATTACTAGATTCCTAGATCAAATGATTACTGAAGAAATAGGCCCTAGAGGTTGTTAGAAATATCTCATTATACTTGTTGACAGGAAGATAAACTTGTCTGAGTGACAGAATTAAGAAGAAAAGTTACCTGAAATATATAATAGGTGGGTCTCAAACTAAGTGAAATTCCTTAGTGAAATGGGTGCTCAGTGTTTATAACCCAATATTTTGTCAGTAGGAGAATGAATGAAAGAATGAACTTTGGCAATTTTAGTAACATTTGCAAATGGGAAACTATTATAGTTACAGTTGATAGAGTAGATGCCAAAAACTGAGAAAAGTATGGGTCAATTAAAGAGTCTGTGTTAAAGTTCAATTTTAAAGAAATTCTGTGGTATATACATGAAGTTAATATTGGTTTGAACATACTTTATATTAAATATCCTGGAAGTTTTAATACATGCAGTGGTACATACAAGCTGTACAAAGTACAGATCTTATATAAAAAAAAAAGAAGAAAAGAAAAAACAGCAATAGCAAAAAATAAAACAGCAACAAAACTATCAATAATAATGAGCCCACCATGCTCCAATGTGTAACTCCAAGTTTATGGTCACATAAATGTTCTTAGCTACACTCATTGTGCCATAGAATACAGCAAAAATGCATGAACATGGGGAAGGGATTTTTTTAATGAAAATGCAATAATGGGAGGAAGATAAGAAAAGATGGGAGATGAGCATAACCAGAGTACATTGCACACATGCATGGCATTGTCAGAGAACCAGCTCACTCACAAACCAGAGACCATATCTGATGTAATATATTAACGTTCCTAGCTATCATGCCGAATACTGTTATCTTGGTGGGTGTGATGCACATACATGCAATTTTAACAATCGGGGGCCAAAGCAGCAGGGCTACTGAACGTTCAGAACGAGCCTGGACTCCATAGGCAGGTTTAGATTATATCCTGAGATTTTCTTCTCTCTCCCTGCCATTATGATCCCTTTTCCCTTTCCTAGCATCTAAGGTTATTCCACTTTATATATTCACACCTGAACATTTGGAGCTAGAAACTTCAGATAAGAGAGAGCGTGTCACGCCTGTCTTTCTCAGGGAGTACCTCAATTAATGTGACCTTTTCCATATACACTGATTCAGCCACAAAAGTCATGATTTCATTTTATTTTCTAATTGAATAATATGCATAGAGGATATGCATCACATTTTTGTTACCCATTTCCTTACCATTGTAGGTTGAAGGACATCTATGTTTTTTATTCCATTGTCTAGCTTTATTGACTAGAACAACAGTTAAAAAGAGTAAGCAAATACTAGTGGAGTAGGATATCCAGTTCTTCGATCATATGCCTAGAAGGGATAGAACTAGATCACATGACAGATGACTTAGTCAGTGTTCTATTGTTGAGAGACACCATCGCCACAGCAAAGTATTTGTCGGCTTGCTTATAGTTTCAGAGAGTTAGTTCATTGTCATCATTGCAAGTAGCATGACAGCAAGAACAGAAAACATGGAGCTAGAGAGGGAGCAGCTAGGCATTCAGAGAGAGAGAGAGAGAGAGACAGAGACAAACAGAGACAGATTCTCCATACATATTTCTTTCCTCACAACAGTGATTGAGTGTTCTCACTGTACAATGTCACCGGGACTTGTCAGTTGTTTTGCTTATAGTCACCATTCTGAGTGGAACAAGACACAATCCAAAAATTGTTTTAGGTTGGATTTCCCTAGTTGTTTAGGCTAATGAATGGCTTTTGAATTATTTCTTCACAATTTCTAGTTCTCCTAGATTTGTAGCACAGTTTTTAAATATGTGCCATTTGTTTTCTTTTCTCTTTGACTTTGGAATTCCTTATATATTCTGTATATTAATCCTGTCAAATATATAATTATCAAGGATCCTACCCCCATTCTGCTATTTTCTTCTTCATTTGATTGAGTGTGGAATAAACAGAAGCTTTGAGTTTTATAACATTTGTCAACTGTCCTTTATTTCTGGACAAGTAAAGTCCATGTGAAATTGGGGGCGCTGGGAAAATGTGGAGGGGGAATTAAATTGAGAATAGGAGAAGGGGGTAAATATAATGGGACAGAGGAAAGAGGAACAAATAAAGATGTTTGATAAAGCCTTCTCAGTAACAAGAATGAGAACCCTCCATTTCTCGGAGGTCATGGTAGTCTAAGTGACTTTCCAAACAAAATTGAGTATCGTTGTAGTCCTTGGTTGCCTCTCAAAAGTTGAAGGTAAGTTCATATTGCTTAAGAAAACAAAATTTTAGGTGTAGGACATAAAAGATTCAAGTCCAACCCAATATAAAAACTCATTTCTTACTATCTGGCTTGCATATGTCCTAAGTATGTTATGCTTGTTGCCACAAGATGGAAGCAATTAACAGTCTTATCCAGTTGTGATGCTTATGAACCACAATGACCAACTTGGAAAGACAACCCTAACGTTCCAATAGTGGCATGTATATCTTAGAAGTAACCAACAACTGCCTAATTGATTTAAAGGCCATTCAACAGGGAGAAAAATCATTCCTGGTTCTAGAAATCTAGAAAGTCTTCTAGGTTATTGGGTTCATGAATCTTCTAGGAAAATCTGCTACTGTCACTTAACTAGAACAGTGTAGTGCCAAAATGCTTTATAAATTCATATTCTTTCTTCATTTTAATGTTTTTCTCTTTTTCTGAAAATAAATTCTTCTTTCATGCAACACACCCCAACCAGTTTCTCCTCCCTTCATTCCTCCTAACTCCCCTTATCTCCTCTTTACCCCATATCCATTCACTTCCCCTTCAGAAAAGAACAGGCCCCCAAGAGATAACAGCCAAACAGGAAAAAAACTACGATACAATAAGACAATGAAAAAACCTTCATATCAGTGCTGGACAAGGCAACCCAATAGAAGAAAAAGAGTCCCAAGAGCAGCCAAAAGTCAAAGATACACCCACTCCCACTGTTAGATGTCCCACAAAACACCAAGCTAACTACCATAACATATATGCAGAGGACCTTGTGCAAACTCATGCAGGCCTTGAGCTTGCTGTTTTAGTCTCTGTCAACCCATGTAAGCCTACTTAATTTGGGCCACATTCTCCTGGCATAGTCCAGCCCCTCTGACTCATACAGTCTTCCCTCCCCCTCTTTTGCAGGGTCCCTGATCTCCTAGGAGAGGGACCTAATGGAGACCTTCAATTTAGACTCTATCTCTCTGTAAAACATCTGGTTCAGGGTCTCAGAACGTGCTCACCACTGTTGCTGGAGGAATCCTCTCTGACAACTGCGGGGCAGCCTTTGATCTATTAATATAACAGAATACTGTTAAGAATAATTTCATTGATTGTTTTCTCTTTTTTTCCAATGGTAATCTATCCTAGGTCTCTGGGTTGTCCAATCTCCAGTTCTTGGTCATTCCTCCAGGACATTTTTTTATTTGTTTGCTTGTCTTTTGTTTTTGTTTCTTTTTTTCAAGACAGGTTTTCCCTATGTCCTGGCTGCCCTAGACCTCAATCTGTAGGCCAGGGTGCCCTCAAACTCACAGAGATCTTCATGCCCCTAACTCATGAGCACTGAGATTAAAGGCGTACTTGCCCACAACATCTTGTCTGCCTCCAAGACTTCATCATTCATACAATTGCATAGAATAAACTTTAAAAACAATAATAATAGCATATGGCAAAAAGAGTCCATATACCCAAATTAGGAAAAATTCTTTTTTGGGGTGTTCATGTGATGAATGTGTCCATATACATGTGTTGGTTGGAGTGTGTTGTCTGTGTTTGTCAAGATCAAAGTTGGCTTTGAATATATTCTCCTATTCTTCTTCTGTGTCTTTATTTTTGGAGACAGGATTTCTCTGTGTAAAAGCCCTTGCTGTCCTGGAACTCGCTCTGTAGACCAGGTAGGCCTTTAACTCACAGAGATTTACCTGCCTGTGTCTCCCAAGTGCTGGGATCAAAGGCCTGTGTCACCACCACCATGCATCCAGTATTATTCTTTGCCTTACTTTTATTCCGTACAGGTTTACTCACTGAACTTGAAGATAGGCTCTCTCTCTCTCTCTCTCTCTCTCTCTCTCTCTCTCTCTCTCTCTCTCTCTCGGCATGGGCCTCAAGTTAAAGCTGACAGTGATTGGTCTCTCTACAAGTTCTGAGCCACCCTTGCTGCAGAACAGATTGTAGATAGAGGGTTTTCTGGCTAGATTTGCACCCAGGTTTCTCTTTCTGAATAATAACTTTATAACTACATAATTCTAGGATTTCCATCATTTTTCTACATGATACTGAGCATTTTCTAACAATGCCATTTTTACAGAAATGCAAACAGAGATTGCTCATTTGCTTCCTGGCTGCCCACACCCAAATAATCACACAGAAACTATGTTATTTGCAGCACTTTGAATAATAGCTTAGGCATTTTTCTATCTAATTCTTGTATCTTAAATTAACCCATTTCTTTTAATCTGTGTATCACCACAAGGCTGTGGCCTGCTGGTAAAGTTCAGAGTCTTCCTTCTGAATTTGGGGTCAAGGGTTTGTGCCACCACCACCCAGCCAATGGAATATATAAATGTATAAAGGAAAACATTTAATTGGGGCTGGCTTAGAGTTGAGAGGCTTAGTCCATATTGTCATCATGAAACGCAGACAGGTATGCAAGCAGACACAGTGCTGCAGACGCAGGTGAGGGTTCTGCACCTGGAACTTTCAGAGAAGCCATAGCAAGTGTAAGAAAGGAAAGAGGCATCAATACAAGTGGGACTGCTCTTGTCAGTTCAAAATCCAAAAATAGGCTAGTAAAATGTCTCTGTATTTTATCTCTGATAAAACAAAGATGCAGATTTCAGTATGCATAACAGGCACAGAGGGAAACTTGCGGACTATGCTGTTGATGTGACTGTGATCCATTTTGGTTGCTTAATTTGTATAGTTTATTATATGCTAAACTTTGTTTTCCACACAGAAGAAATAACTAGATATCAGGCATTTTTATCCAACTAGTATTATGTCATGCAAGACATAAGGAGATATAAATATATCTAGAGTTCTGTTAATTAGAAAGCATAATACATTTATTCAGCAAAATTAAAAGCTTAAGCATTCGTATAATAATCAATGTATATACTAATGTCTTCTTAAAATATAGACCTCAGGAAAGATTAAAGTATACTGCACTGTGAGTTTGATTATTTTAACTCAGTATAACATAAAAGTAGACAGCTGACATGAGCTAATGGGAGCTCCTCTCTGGACCAACAGCTAAGGAGCCTGCATGGGACCAACCTAGACTCTGCATGGAGATGACAGTTGTGTCACTTGGTCTGGTTTTAGGGCCCCTAGCAGTGGGACCAGGACCTGTTATTAAAATATACGCTGACTTTTTGGAATCTATTCCCCCACAGGGATGCACCTCCCAGCCTTGATGCAGTGAGGGAGCCTGGTCCTTTCTCTACTTGATTTGCCATGCTTTCTTGACTCCCAAGGGTGGCCCTACCCTCTCTGAATGGAGACAGAGGAATAGATAGGGGAGAGGTAGAAGGGAGGTAGGCGAAAGAAATGGAGGACGGAGGGGAAACTGGTTGGTATGTAAAATAAATGAAAGAAATGAAAGAAAATTAATTTAAAAATGTAGTTGAGACATTAAATTCTTCTGCTGATTTAAAACAAGTTATAAAATTATGTCTTATCTAATTATAGATAGCAAGGAATAAGATTTCTAAATATACAATTTAAACTCATGCTTAAAAGTGGTTTTGAAGATGAATATAAAAGTTGTAGATTAAAAAACTTTCAGCGTAATGGAAACAGGTGTTGAAGATCAAAGTGATGGAAGAGAAAAAGTATACATTGAAATGAACGTATTTGATACATAGGAAATGTTAGACTCTAAGAATTGATTTGATTAGATGTCTCAGGATATTTGGTTCACTTCCTCTGCTTCTGAGACTAATATCACTTAGATAATTCATTATCATGCTCATTTGTTGGTCTTCCCACAAACACAGTCTCCTGTGTTGAATACAGAAATTTGTAAACTCGTCAAAAGTAACTCCCCAGTGCTTTTTCATCTGTGTGAGAATCTCTATGCCATTTTTGCTAAAACTCAAAGGACAACTTTTATATATATATATATATATATATATATATATATATATATATATATATATATATATGCATGCTTTTGTTTGAGAAGCTGGTGGAAAAATGCTCATTTCATCAAGTTCCAAGAGTGTAACCATTTATTTATTCACAAAATGCCTAGTAAGCCATAAATACACTATAGACACTGTCTTCAGAGATCATAGTGCTATTTTTAAAAGTTGAAGAATCAGATTTTTGACAGATGATATTTGGAAATTTTCAGAAAATAAATTGTTACCTAATGAAAACTAATGTGAATTTATCTCTTTGGAAAATTTCATCATAATTATCTATGAAGTATAATTTTACAAGTTTTTTATATAAATTAGTCCACGTACTAGATATAAATGCCAAAAGGTATGATCATAAAATTATAAATTTAACAATAATATCCTAATTTAATGTAGTTGATTAGTGAAAATATTTATAGCTATAAATAATGTACACAGGCTTCAGTTGTAATTTAATGATAATTATATTTTAACTAAACTTATATTTCTGAATAATAAGAAAAATATTACAATTTCAAATATTCGAACACAGGTTTTAAATTGTTTTCAGGGAAAAATGGAAGTCATATAGAACACAATTGTTTCTTCTCTTATACACTGATTTTCTTTTCCTGAGAAGTTTTCTGAGCTTTCATCACATTTCTTAGTCTTGCAGCCCTGTTCAGACATATAAAACAAGAGAACTCACATGGGGAAGAAAGGAATTTCTCAAAACTCCCTAACATTCCACATATTCGATTACTTTGTACATATATATGCACATTTACTTCCTTTTCTGAGAAACAAGGTATGAAGTAAGCAGGGGAATTTTTCTTGGAATTTATTTGACAGGAATCAAAACATTATGGTGAACTTTTAATGACTAGTAATTCTCTAATTCACCTTGTGTCTGTTCAGCCACAAGATCTCCAAAAGTTCATCAGTATTTTTATGGTTTAAGTATTTAAAATTAAACTCCTCATGAACTAGGAATATTTTCAATGTTACTTTTTGACTGAAAA
This sequence comes from Ondatra zibethicus, assembly GCA_004026605.1. Lineage (NCBI taxonomy): Eukaryota > Metazoa > Chordata > Mammalia > Rodentia > Cricetidae > Ondatra > Ondatra zibethicus. The sequence goes on along the minus strand of PVIU01000365.1, from coordinate 114,722 downwards.
GCATGAAACATAGAAACTTTTTTCATTCATATCTAATTCATCCCATAATATAACAACATTTTTTCATAATTCTTAAAGCTGTTTCAGAGAAAGAATAAATATTAGGGTTAAGATTAATGCACAGATTTTTTTTCTTGTGAAATTGTGTGCTTGAGGTAAATCACTAAAGATTAGGTGGATGATTTTGATTTTTGACAGGGGTTAATCTTGACAGGGATAGGATGACCACAAGCATCTTTAATAAGAAAAATATGCACTTGATATCTAGGGAGAGACTGCTGCACAGGAACAAGAGGTATAAATCCATGCAAATCTGTCAGCTCTTTTCATTCACATGATCCACTAAGACATCACAACGACAGTAGTTTCTGAAGCATCCTAAGCAACAGATGCTTCTGAATTCAAGCTGGCCAGAATTCTAAAAATAGAGTCAGATGGTAGAGTGAGTCTAACAGTGGATATCGGTGTGTGCACTCATTCCTTGAAATGTGCAAAACTCATCTTCTGGGTTGTTACTTGGGATTTAGAGGGAAAAGATTTGAGGAATTGAATATCTGCTTAGGGAGAGCAATAAAGCCTTACCCAGTAAGGTTAGCATAGAACTAGTGACTACCAGTCCCAGGAGGATTTTATTTATGAGGGTTTGCCAGAAGAACATACACATTTATAATTAATTCCTAGAAAACGCAATAGTATAAAATAGTACTTCCCACAAAGCTGATCCTACTACATTAAATAAAAGAATTCTGTAATAATTTTATAATTTTCATCCTACTGGAAAACATTTTTAAAAACTCTGACTATTCAGTTTAAGTGACATTCAACTTTGTCGGTCCATTTTTTTTTTTTTTTGCTTAAGAAATAAAAGATTTCTGGAGGCGTATCTTTGTTTAATCTATTATAGCCTTACTTGATTAATACTGTTGCTTTTGTTTAATCATTTAGGCATCATAGTTCATGCAGATTTTTTCCTTTACTCCTGTTTTGTTTGAACACCAAATCCTGTTGCAGAAAATCTGTCTCAATAAATGGTGCAGTATGCTGAACAGAATTTGCAGAATAGTGCAATGATGCCATTGCTTTGAACCAGAAGACTTATGAGTTGTAATGACCCTCTGATGTTTTTTGGATTCCCTGAAGCTTTGATGAAGCCATGACACATGTCATATCTGTAGTAACACTTACGGAAAAATGAAGGCATTCTGAAACAGATTCTTACTCAATATTTCCAAAATCCCTTTGATTATTATTCCAAATAACAACCACTTGTCAAAGAACTAATATACTTCTACAAATTATGCATGCTTATACTTTCCACAGGACTGAGATGATTATGGAGCATCTGTGGCCACTGCAAACATTTGGTAGATTATAACCATAAGGAGACATTGAAACACTAAGATTCCAACCCCAATGCATTAAAGTGAAATACCAACTTTAGTGATCTATTTCTTTATCACTAAGATAAATTATGAATTTCCTACAACATAAAGCATTTAACAGAAAAAAGTCACTGGAAGCATGTTTTACTTTTTTTGTTAGCCTTTTAGTGATAAGTGCAATCATTGTTCTAATTACTTTTCATCTCCTCCAGAGCAACAAAACTGCATCACAAGCACAGTAATCATGGCTATAATTATAGCACTAGTCTCAGAAGTATATTTTCATAATACAGAAAAATATATAGTGTTCAATTAGTTTTTTTTCAAAAACATATTTTTGAAGGATTTTATTGTTTACTTTAACATCTTCAGGTAATTCACTCTTGAGAAAGATGTAAGTATATATAAATAATACATTTACATACAAATGTGTATTTGTGTTAGTGTGTTAATCCTCTATTAAATAATCCAGTAATGCAGATATATATGAAATGTGGTTTTAAAAGCATGTGTATATCTTAGTCTGGAAACTTGAAAATTATATCAACAAGAATAAAGTACAACATTGTTGCCCTGTGACATGGATGCTATTGACCCTTGATCACAAGGACATTCTCTGAGTTGTTTTTCTAATAGAAGTGATTAATCTCTTTGCAAAAGCAACATATTTTTCGGCCTGAAATAACTACCCTGTTTTCAACAACCAAGTAAAGTGAAAAGCAGAAAGGAAGCATGTAAAACTTTGGCACGTACTAGGTGTTTTTACTCACAATTTTTATTAACATCAATGGTTAGAAAGCAGTGATTGGGCAGATCAGAATTTTGGTGTCTAAGCCAATAATAACTTTATAACTACATAATTCTAGGATTTCCATCATTTTTCTACATAATACTAAGCATTTTCTAACAATGCCATTTTTACAGAAATGCAAACAGAGATTGCTCATTTGCTTCCTGGCTGCCCACACCCAAATAATCACACAGAAACTATGTTATTTGCAGCACTTTGAATAATAGCTTAGGCATTTTTCTTTCTAATTCTTGTATCTTAAATTAACCCATTTCTTTTAATCTGTTTATCACCACAAGGCTGTGGCCTGCTGGTAAAGTTCAGAGTCTTCCTTCTTCGGCAGCTACATTGAGTCTCCCTCTCTATCTCTGGATTTCCCACCTGGCTCTATTCTGCCCTGCCATAGTCCAAAAGCTTCTTTATTATTCACAATATAGAGAGAGGGATCCCACATCACAGAAATGTTCTAAACCAACATTTAAATCTATACTGTAAATCGGGAAAGAATATGTTGTTTCTATATTGATAGAAAAAAATGAGCTATAGACGTAAGTACCTAATAGAACTTGTTTCTTTAATGAATAAATTACTAAAATGAAATAGGTCTAAAGTCAAGGAAGAGTTTCACACCAAAAAAGAAGACTTTGGTGGTCTAAAAATTAAAATACACTTAAAATTAATAAAAACAAAACAAATATGTTAAGAGATGGATGAGAATTCCTTGTGAGTGAATAACACTCTCTATCATGCCTTAATAATTATAAACAGCAGGTTACTGCGTGTTCATGAGATTGCAGTTGTTTGAAGGCTTAGACAAGTTTGGAGGCAAAATCACAGTCTTCCATGCTAGCTGCTGGCCTTGGCTATCTGTCATTCCACCCTTAGTTCTATCATGATGCCACTTACACTTCAGTTCTTGGTGAATTTTCATAGAATGGTAATGTCTGGATCTCAATGGAAAAAAACAAAAATTCTACAATAATTTTTCAGTATTGACAGTTATTTTTTTCATTCTGTATAGTCCTAGCTGTCCTGGAACTAGCTCTGTAGACCAGGCTGACCTCGAAACCCCAGAGAACTACCTGCCTCTGCCTTGCCTTATGCTGAAGGAGTGAAAACGAACAAATGAGCCATGTAATTTTGTACCGACTTTGTTAGGACAAAAACTCAGTGGGTTCAGTAGAATTTAAAGCAAGAAGGAGGAATAAACTATTGCTCAGCGTAGAATGGTGTATTCTAATTAGTAGGTGAAAAAGACCAAAGAAGCTTGAAGGCAGTTTGTGGAATATATGAACTGGGAGATGAATTTTTAAATATGATCAAAGGTAAGATTTAGTTTCACATAATAGATCTGAAGGTATTTCAGATGCACAGAGTTGGGGTTTGAGATTGAATAATGTGAAAGAAAATTTACATTCCTTGTAGTATGAGACACCTAATGGAAGTGATATTAGAATAAGAAGAAGTGTGGTGTGAGATTTTCCAGAGGAATTTAAATTGATGCCTGTAGATTCTCTTCTCAAGCTATTCTAATCATGTTATAATTAAAAGCAGAAAATTATGGTCTAGTTTGAGTGAAAATGTAGTGTGGAATTTAGGTCAATAGTATATAAGTACTCAATGAACAAACCTGGAATTTTCTTTCAAGGAACTCTTTAGTATAAAAATTAACAGTGATATAAATTTGGTATATAAAATTTTCAATAAAAATTTATTGGATTGACCAACAGAATGTAAGTTCAATTAACATGATAACCAGTTAACACAATAAATTTTATTAATAATGGACAAAAATAGAATGAAGTTAAAGCATTTAAAATAAAACACTCATTTTAATTAAAGATAATATTGACTTTGATCTGACATAGGTTAAACATAAGCATTCCTACAGCTAGTCTTATTCTTAAACATAAAAATATTCTCTCTACAAAAACAGGTAAATGGACAAAGGTTAATCCTCACTACTTCTTTTTAATATTATGATAGATGTGTTCTGAAGAAATAAGGTTCTACAAATCACAAAGCAACAAAATTATAAAAGAAGGATCAGGCTCTCTGTAGCCATGATAATATGATCATATATATAAATATAAATCCTTAAGGCATCCTCTGAAAATCTATTAGCACCAATAACTGACTTTAGAAAGTTCACATAATTCATTTTGATATATAAGCAGTAAGTGAATGAAACCCAGAATAAAACTCCATTAATAATACAATCAAAGATTTAAAAAGTAATGACAAATAGTAGCACTTGTCTGTGCTTGATTCCCAGGAAAAACAAGACAAAAAGAGTAAAATATTTATTAATGCAATTAATAAAAAGACAAGTACATTGAGATTTAAAATATCATTGTAAGATAATAGAAATTATATCCTCCTGCTCCCTCTTTCATGATGATCATTGAGCCTTGGCAAGAAGAGGTATATTATAAATGTCCTTTGTAGGTCTGAGCTCTCCTCAGCTTCTTATTCTCTGAATATTTAACAGTTGTGGGTCTCAGTGTTAAACACCATTCACTGCAAAAAGAAACTCCTTATGGGTGTTGAGAGATGTACATATCTGTAAGTATAACAAGTGTGTATGTGTCCATTTAATCTACATCCATTTACACCATAACAATAGGAGATTATTCCCTAATGTCCATGATTTATCAAGCAACAGGCTATTGGTCTTGAAAATGGTGCTTGGCCTGAGTTTCATTCTGTGGAGCGGGCCATAAATTCAATCAGAAAGTGGTTGGCTGCTGTCATAACACTCATGCCATTATGCCACAGCTGCATCAGTGGGCATGTCATACCAGGCTTGTCATTATTGGTGCCTACAGGGTTCACTGCTGAGTAAAACTGATTATTGATTTTTTCACTGGTATGGAACATAGAACCTTTAAACACTATGAATGTTACCCAGTATGAACAAAGCTTTCAGGCCAGTATTGGCTTGTTTACTCCATGTTCAAAGATTCAGTATATGGTGTCTTCAAAAATAGGGTATTCCCCTTACCGCTTGATTCCACTGCCTGCAACAAACAAGGGAGCTGACTCTCTCCCTTACCAGTCGCAGCACTCAATAGTCAGGAAGATGGGCCCTGCACAGCACAGTAGAGCTGACCCTGTTGGCAGAGGCATGGGTGAGCTGAAAATGGAATAGCTGGCCACACCCCCTTGCCCCAACCACCTGTGGTGGATGAGAGAGCTGACTCTCCCATTTACCAGCTGCAGCACTCTGGAAAGTAGACACTGCACCTTGCCTGGGCAAAGAGTAGAGCTGGACTTGAATATGTAGGTGTGGGCGAGCCAAAAATGAGGGCAAGAAAGCAGGAGAACCGTGCCTGCCACTGGCGCATCCCTGCAAGGGGTGAAGTGCAAGGACAATGCTGGAGAGCTCACCCTGGTGGTGAAGACTGGGGAGAGTTGTAAGCTGATCAACTCAGAACCAGGGTAATGAGTTGGCCCACCCCAACTCATCTGTGATCTGCTGGAGCATGTGAAGGGGACAATCCTATAGACCCAAAGCTACAGTATCTCCACAACACAGGTCAACAACAGAATACCCAAGAGGAGTCCCAGTGAGCACCCAGTGTTAATAGTGTAACAGAAACCAGAGACCTCAAATCAGACCAAAGACGCCTTGCAATGAACACTCACAAGTAAAGATAGATGAATAAAAGGGTTTACTGTGTGACTCACTGCTTCCATGATGAGATTTTCCCCCCTTTTTCTGTTTTTCTTATAAATTTTATTTTATTTTAATTTTGGGGAAAGCTTACAATGGCAGAGGGCAGATAAAAAGGAATGGAAAATGAATGGGATCAAGATGCATGATGTGGAAGAATAAAAGACTAAAAGAAAGTTGTTAAAAAAAAAACAGAAAAAGAATGTGGTCTCACCATCAAAGTCTGGAGGAACCAAGGACAATATGGCAACATGCATTCCACAGAACTCTGTAGAATATCACTGGCCAGCAACTCCAGAATAAGCAAACTATTCTTGGAAGAGAATTGTTTTATCTGATAATACCCAATGGTATCTAGGAGGGCTGTTGTCCACCTGTTATATGGAAACAAACTCATACTCACCTACCAACAGAAACTGATAAACTGTCCCTAAAATCTAAGAAATCAAAAACATCCCAAATGAGTAACGTGTTCTCTAAATGTAAAACCAAGTCAAAGGAACTTTGTTTGTTTGTTTATCAATTTAAAATGTAATAGGAAGGCAGGCACAGTTAACACAGCATTGTAATTAAAAGAGTTGAGAAGTTAAGGCAGGGGGATGGCAAGTCTGAGATCAGTCACTGTTTTCTAGAAATTTCAAGGCCACCTTGGGTATCCTTTCAACAATATTATATCACAACAGACAAACCAACCCAAGAAAAGAGCAAATGATTATAAATTTAATTTTACAACTGTACATGGTGTCTACATAAAGATGAACGTAAACACACATCAAAATGGCTTAAATTCTGGAAACAATCCCTAACCTTAATGTTAGCTGCAATTCAGCAAAAATGTCAAAGCAGTTCAGTTAAAAAGAATAGAAGTATATTTTCAAGTATTGGAACTCCACATGCAAACATATTAATTTTAAATCTACAAATAAAAAATGAATTGAAAATAGGCAAAAAATTTACATGTAAATATAAGACAATGGCAAAAAAAAGAATTAAAGGAAAGATGAGAGAAACTCTTGAAATGATATAGGTATGTAATGATATAAAATAAAAGCATAATTCATAAGATAGTATAAATGAATTGCTAGTAAACATATGAAGTGATTAACATCATTAATAATTATGAAAATGTAGATCAAAACTAAAACATATCTTGCTTTTCTACCATTCTTCCATACACCCCTAGTAGGGACTATCCTCTACCTACAGTGTGGAATTGTTGGCCCAAAGAAGTTTTCTAAAAATGCACTGAAGATGATCATTCTCAGCCCTAACTTGTTATCAAAAGGTGAAAAACAAACCTCAGGCACTAGAAAACTCTAAAGATATGCAGACCAAAAAATCAAGGTTGGCCATCCTTGTCCCAAACCTCAAAACTTTCAATAAACCAGAAAAAGAATATTATGCCACTGGCTCAATGTGGTGTCCATCAGTGTAGTCAGAAAATACTAGCTTTTACACACACTGCCTGATTCTGTAATCTGGATGATTCTGATATCACTAAAAATAAGTCAGAAGAGACTGGTGAAAAGGCGATATTTTCTTCAAAAGCTTTTTTGTTCAAACAACTTAAGTCAAGTCACAATGAGATATCCTTTTAGAAAAAGTTGATGGATGCAGTATTCAAAAAAAATTTTAAATGGGATCCACATATATTTCTATGAACTGGGGAAGACAGGCAGTGTGTTGGATATACATAGAATACTCATCATCATTAAAATGTATTATTAATGATATAAATTCAATGCCCCAAATCCTGTTGATTAAATGAATCAGAGTTAGGAAACACATATTCTGAGGATTCATAAATTTGACACAGAAATTCATTTGTAAAAATGGTTGCATAATTAAATATTTTACTTAAACAATTAGTCATGTATGGTGTCTCATTCCTTTAATCCTAGCTTGTGGGAGGATGAGGCATGAAGTTTGCTGTAAATTTGAGGCCAAAGACATGCTGAGTTTCAGACCATTCTTGGCTACAGAATGAACCCATATTTGAAGATAAAAATCATTCGACTGTATATTATGATATTTAAAATATTCTTTAAAGTGAAAATAAAAGAACTACTTAAAGAAGACACTGTGGTATGCCTCCAACTATGAGCTGGATCACAGAAAATTAGTGCTGACAACTCATGGAAAGTTCATTAGACAGTGGCAGAGGAGGAGATTACTGTTACCAGCTTCTTGCCAGTGAAAGCAATAGAAATTCAGAAGGACCTCCTACATCATAACAATGTTGTGTTTGCCAGTTTTTTAGGAGATCTAAACCTTAGAGATTCTGTCAACTTCACGAGGAAATTGGAGTAAGTGAATACTGACATTCTTAATTAGTTATAAAATTCTGTGAGCCTAACAATCATCCCTTCATAGTAATTGGAGGCACTGATAAAAATCAAAGACGTTAGCGATTGACCTGAGATAATACCGAAACACATTTTCTGTTTAATGGCCCTATGATTTCAACATGCATACTACTTGGAAATGTATTTTATAATTTTATGCACCAGTAAGATTTTACTGCATGGGCACTATATTTAAACTGTAGCTACTATGAAAATGGGAAAACTTAAGAATGTCCAAATCACTTTTAAAAGAAAATTTCAATCTCAAAATATGCACTATTTTGTTTATTTAGTTTTTTACATACCAACCAGTTTCTCATCCTTCCTCTCCTCCTGTTCCCTTCTCCCACCTTCATCCATTCCCCCTCTGTCTCCATTCAGAAGGAGTAAGGCCTCCCATGAGAGTCAACAAAGCATGGCATATCAAGTTGAGGCAGGACCAAGCTCCTCACCACCGAATTAAGACTGAACACGGCCTTCCACCATAGAGAATAGTTCCAAAGAGCCAGATCATGTGACAGGGACAGGTCCTGGTGTCACTGCTAGGGGCCCCACAAAAGAAAGAGCTACACAACTGTCACCCAGATGCAGAGAGCCTAGGTTGGTCTCATGCTGGTTCCCTACCTGTTAGTCCAGAGTTCATGAGCTTCCACAAACTCAGATGTATTTCCCCATCATGATATTGATCTTCCCTGCCCATACATTCCCACCTCATTCTCTTAAACTGGACTCCCAGAATGCAGTCCAATGCTTGGCTGTCGATCTCTGCATCAGCTTCTATCAGTTTGTATATGAGGCTTATAAGATGACAATTAGGGTAGTTACCAATCTGATTACAGGAAAACTAGTTCTAGCACTCTCTCCACTATTGCTAGAAGTCTTAACTGGGTTAATCCTTGTGTGTTCACTGACACCAGATTTCTCCCTAACCCCAAAATGGCGCCCTCTATCAAGACATTTCTTTCATTACCATCCCCCTCCTTCCTGCCCCAACTAGACCATCATGATCCCTCATGTTCCCATCCCCTCATCTCCTCCCATCCACCACCCCACCCTCAGTTTACCCAGGGCATCTCATGTATTTTCTCCTCCCAGGGAGATCCTTGTTTCCCTCTTACTGCCCTTGTTACCTAGATTCTCTGAGGTTGAGGATTGTAGCCTGGATATCCTTTGCTTTACATTTAATATCCACTTATGAGTGAGTACATACTATGTTTGTCTTCCTGGGTCTGGGTTACCTGATAAGGATGATTTTATTTTTTCTATTTTCATGATGTCATTGTTTTTTTGTTTTTACAGCTGAGTAATATTCCATTTTGTAGATGTACCACATTTTCTTTATTCTTCAGTTGAGGGACATCTAAGTTGTCTCCAGGTTTTGACTATTATGAATAATGCTGCTGTGAACATAGCTGAGCAAGTGTCATTGTGGTATTATTGAGCAGCTGCTGGGTATATGCTCAAGAGTGGGATCACTAGATCATATCACAAAAGCATATACCCAAAGAAGGTTTTAAACTGATGATGTAGCCTACAGGCAATTACAAAGCACAATGGCTCATAGATGAGGTGCGCGTATGGACAAGAGTGAATTTCAGTGGCAGAAGAGTGTGATGCCTGGAGGAGAAGCACACACTTTCATGGTGCAGATGGAGTTTTAGTGGAATTTAACTGAAAGAGAAGGTCCGAATATACAAAAATATAAAGAATGAAGTGAATATAACAAGAGAAACAAAACAAATTTGTTATATTGTAGGAAAAAAAATAATTAAATGTCCAGCCAAACAGTGAGTATGAGAGACAGCAAGGATCTCCTCAGTATCGGGAAGCCTCTCACTAATTGTTAGGCAGTAAGTAAATTCATTATGGATTTACATTGTATCTGATTGCTCTGTAGCAGGGGAAACTGCAGTCTGGTTGAAAGCTAGATATTAAGTATATGTACATGATTAATTTTAATCAGAACAGACTTTGAAATAGATGTAATTGAAGTCGTAGGAGGTAAAACTATGATTTCTTATTACTAAATGATTAAAAGAGAATAAGTAATAATGAAATATGTTTAAGTTCTTTGCATATTATCTCCTTCAATCCTCTGAAGCCTCCAGTTAGCTAAAGCATATTATCTGAACTTTATAGATTAGAAAATAGTGCAGCAGCTAATCCCTGGTTCTACACAGTACTCGTGGAGTGGAATCAGATGCAAGCAGCTTGTACTTTATTGCCAGGACTGGAAATATCATGGTTCCACCAAAATAAGCACCATACACAACATGAGAAAATAAGAAGAGACAAGGAAAGCTAGTGTGAACTATTTGCTTTGTCATCCTGTATCAGGTGAACACTGTGTCTAAGGATTTGTCTGCTTGCATGTATTTTTAAAGTACAAAGTTTACAAATAGTATTGCAACACTAAAATTATAATAAGTATTATATATTTTAATTATTAAAATTCTTGTTGAAAATCTCATGCTGTAACCCTATCAACTCACTAAATTCATAATTCTGTGTGATTTTAGTTTTTATAATGAACAATCCCATCTACCTTTAAAGGAGCAAGATATGCCTGATTCTTTTAAAATGCTTTACTATATATGTGTTAATGTTTAAACAACTCAGAAATAAATGATAATAATAATCTTACTATAAGTGACAATAAATAAAAATAATCTTTGCAAAGTTGTGGGAAAATAAAATGATGAAATTTTAGACATAAATTATGTAAAGACTATATGAAAAATATCTTAACTTTCATTGGCTGTGGTTATATATGAATATCCCATAAAACCGGTACTCACTAGATGGGAGCAATGACGTCATGAGTTGGAGACCAGCCTAGGCTTCAAATAGAAGGGTAGAAGAAAGAAAGAAAAAAAAAAAACCAGTCCAGTTATCTCTTTACAGTAAGTCAATATTCCCCCCCCCCATTTTTTATAAAGGAATTTAAAATAAGACATTTGATTTTGTTGGACTTGGTTGTGCAGGCCTGATGTGTAGATGCCAGAGGCTGAGCTAGAAGGAGCACAAGGCTACCCCAGGCAACTTAGGAAGATTTTAGTCTCAAAAATAAAAGTAAAAACAGAGTTGAGAATAACACATATCAATAGACTCTTAGCATTCCATGCACAAGACCTGGGCTCCATTAGCGCGCGTGCGCACACACACACACACACACACACACACACACACACTAATTTGATTGCTACCCTGTTCATGTTTTGACAACATTCAAAACTGTTTCTGAAGGTTTATGGTGAACTGTCACGTGCTACCTTCTACTATCACAGCAATGTCTACTTTCCCTATAACCTCTGGACATTTTCCCAGCACATTGTGGGAAATTTGCTGTTTACTCTACTGGGTCAAAAACTGCTCATATAAGCTCAGGAACTATCCTGTCTTTTTCATGAAAACAGAATTTCAGTATCTTTCGATACTAGCATACCATCTCATTAAAAATAAACAATAAAAAGCACTGCAATGAAGAATAGCTTTTTAAAGAATCTATGAATGCCATTATCCTTTGATAAATATCTATGCCTTTGTGACATAGTCCAGCCCTTGTGCTGAGAGGGATATTTTGCTAGGAATGTGTTAAGCATGAGGGTACTGACACTAAGCAGAAACATAGTCTAAAATGTACTTTTTTAATTATATCTCTCCTTATTTTTAAACAAACCTTAGGTGTATTGAATAGAGATCAAGTAGGCATCTTGTTTATAATTCCAACTAAGAACCAGTGCTGGTATTACATTGTCCATTTTGGATTAATTTAATGATATTTCTATAGATTGTATTTCTATTAGCCCCTGGCCACCTTTTCCTTGCTGAATAAATTAGGCACAAAATATACTCCACACACAAAAACAGTTGGAATGAATGTGCATGTGTGTTTTTCTTGAAAATGTTACAGAAGGTGATGTCAGCGATTTCAATTGATAATAATTGAGGTTGGGGTAATTCTTTCAGCATACGCCAAACATCTATTTTAGCTTTCTCAAAGGGACAATTTTGTCTGAAATGCCATGGTACTCCTGATAGTACAGTCCCAGGGTTATCTTCTGCACAAGACTCTAGGTTTTATTCCCAGCACCCTAAAAACATAGTAAACTAACAAATACAGTGATCATAACTGAGGGTGACTGGATTCTCAAGTGTGGATTCCATGCCAGAAACATCAAGGGCACCATTCCATCCTTACCCCAGGTTCTACCCACTCCATCCTTACCCCAGATTCTACCGGGCACCACTCCATCCTTACCCCAGATTCTACCAGGCACCACTCCATCCTTACCCCAGGTTCTACCAGGCACCACTCCATCCTTACCCTAGGTTCTACCAGGCAGTCTTCCTCATCTCCAGAGTTCATGAAGAAGCAGGTGCAGATAAGATATGGAACTGGCTCAAGATTTACTGCTGGGTAAATTTACTGCAGAACCAGAGCTTGAATATTGTTCCGACTTCAAACATTCAACATACTGATCAATACCCATGCTTCTCTTTCACCATTCCCTTCATTTTAAGCAGAAGAACTTACTCCAGTTCATTTCAAACCTCAGTTTCTCTGCATAGAAGTCAGAGCCAATTCAGTAACAGAGTTCTCTCTTTGATTCCTTCCACAGTATTGTGACCAGTAAACGATCAATTGCTGCTGGTTGTTTATTGGAGGATCATAACGCAGAGAAAATATTGTTGCTTTTTCCTCTTTACATGCTGGGTCCAATGACAGAACATTCCAGGATTAATGACCTAAAGGACTCTGGAATGTATGGAAAACATCTGAGTTAAGTTTCACATATGTAAAATAAAATCACCTGGCAACACATTACTGAAACTATTCTGAACTGTAATACTGTATTGAGTTTTGAAATGGACCAGGTTGCTGGTTGTTGTTCCTCTCATCACTTCATCTTTTCATAGACTCTCTTATCAGTAGTAAGGAGAGTTGGCCTCGTTTGGCTAAAAGCACTCAAAAATTCCTCAGCAGACACGCATTCCTTAAAAGTTGGATAGTGCAATAATAAAGAGTCTGTGTGATTTCTTTGGGGATAGTTATTTCTCTAATCAGTCTGATTTGCATTAGTTCCACTTTAATTTGTTAATAGACACTGGACATGCATTGACTGATTTTCCCAAGCTTCCAAGAAAACAGAGAAACCTGGCATGATCAATAATGCAATCACGCTTCTGCAACATCCAGTACAGCCACAGACAGCAGTGGCTACCACAAAGTCTCAAATAAAATCAAGAGATGTTCTGAACTATTTTGAACAAATTTAGTACTTACTCGTCTACCTAAATTCAGATAGTAAGAAATTGCTTTCCATAAATGTTGTTTCTCTAGAAGAAGCTCGTGATCAGCAGTCTAGTGTTTCACATCTGTGTAGAAAAGCCTACCCGGGAGTCGTTTCCGCATTAGACACATGATTAGGCACTGATAGATGCATGGAATTTAGTAATACCATTAAAACATTCTCTGCTACACAAAGGGAGCAGATGTCTTAAGTTCGAACAACTAATCAGAAAGTAAATCAAGCAACATAAAAAACACATCTGGAATCCTGTAAATGGAAGAATTTAGACATATATCATTCAGTATTATATCAAATTTGGGTTAATTTGTGAAATGCTGTGCTGGGTGTTTTTATGTAAATGAAGCCAGATAAACATTTTATTCTCTGATCTCTGAAATGATTTCCTATGGAAAGTAATCTGTCAGGTTCCTCAAATGCTTCTTCCCCGGCCTCTGATAACTCAGGCTTTGGGAAATCATTCTCCTTATTAAAGCAATATGCTCACCGTGAGCGAAGCCAGTCTACAGGGAACAGTGCTGAGCAAGTAACGGTCTGCTGGCGAGTTGATGGACTGCGTTAATGGTCCCCGCCAACCTGGAAGGAACACTGACAGTGACTTAGTCTGTAATGTATTTCATATGTAGAGCAAATTCCCCATGAGCTCCAATGAGCACTGTGCACGTACTAATTGCACACTATGTAAATCAGGACCTTGTGACTGTGACTTAAATTTTAACTATTAATCTCTAATCATTGGGACATTCTTACCTACATATCAACAAAGAATAAGCTAAGGTAGAGTTATGTAGGGTCTATTCTAGGTTATTTTACTAAAAATAGTCACTTAATTTGGAGCTTCAGAAATTCCTTTCCTGAGAAGATACTCTTTATAAATATTAATGAATAGTTAATTTTTTTGAAAGGGAATTTCAAGTCCTTCAAATCATTCTAAATGTTCTGCAATTTTTTAAGCAGTGTAATTTAGAATGAATGGCATACTATATTTCAACACAATAAAAATAAGTACAATGCTTCATGTGAGTGGTTATACTAACAATAAAAATTGTAGTCAAGATTTCAGCTTTAGTAAACCTTGGTCTGTCTGACTGTCTGTCTGTCTGTCTTTCCTTTTAAGGGGTGGCAGGGTTTGTGAGTTTTATCTCTGTCTTTATTTTCCTTTTGTTTTGAAACAAAGTCTCACTCTGTACTCCAGTTAGTCAGCATTTGCTCAGTAGCTGACCAGGACTGGCCTCAAATTCAGTGATCGCCAGCCTCCCCTTCCCAGGCCTCACAGAACAGGCATGTGTGGCCATACTCGGCATGTCTTAGAATTTGAAGTGTCTCTTCTTCTTTCAGGAAATAAACCTGGGCCTGTTTGTCTCAGCATGTGTGCTCATTCATTAGAGATAAAAGAAGATAAGCTGATGAGGGCTTTCGGTTAAGGTCCAGTAGCTTGTTCCTGTTGCATGCTCTATTATTATAGTAAAATGACCCGGGAGACTGCGCTGACCACCAAGCGTTTTCACACCCTTTCCTGTCGCCAGTGGCCTGAGGAACATCTGAAACTGTGGATAAAAGCTTAACAATGAACTTCTGTACTCAATTTTTTGATTTAACACCAAATTTGAAGCTGCCTTTAAACTTATGCCAGTGAGGTATTAAACTCCCCTTGCTAGCTATCAGTCTCGTACTATTCTACTGGAACAGAAAAGGGAGGAAATTCCTTCCTTTACCTTTCAGTACAGTCTAACTCTCTCCCTGTGAGCATCTAATGAGAAAACTCTTTAGAAATAGCAAGAAATATCCTACAGTTTCAAATTATGTGGTAAAACACAGCTATTAATAAAATGGCATTACCTGAAATAAAATATTTTGCTCAACCAGCTACCATAAAATTATTTCAGTGCATAAAAATTTATCCCTAAGAAATATTAAATGGTTAATTTTTTCTCTCAATATAAACAATATAAATAGAAGAAAGAAAGCTTCCTCAATATGACAATATAACCAGAATCTGAATGGTCCTCTTTCTTGACACATGCTTGATGAAAAAAAATAGAAAGCAAGAAATTTTAAATTATTAGGCATGGAACTTCATGGTTTTTGTCCAATCATTGATGCCTTAAGTGAGCCCCAGATATTATTAATCTCTTATAAGTTTCATACACTTGTTAAGTCCCGCACTTTACTTCACTTATAGCAGTGACCTTGAACCTAAATGATGCCCAGATTTTTATTTCACAGCACTAATAAAAAGCTGTGTCACTGCGGTGCTTAATAAAACTGAATGTGAAGGTTTACTAGAGGTAGGGGATTTTCCAGATCAAAGCATGTTCATTTATAAACGTTATAAACTATTGATAAAATGAGTTGTCGTGCGATGGCATGTTTATTTGAAGACTGAGGATGAAAAGATAATATTGTTAATTAAAATCAATAAAATCTTTCTCCCAGAAGGTGGGGCAGGCCGCGGTTGCAGGGACAATGGCTTAACAGCTGGACATTATTAAATGTGTGTTAACTTGAGCACCTCATTGGCGATGGACAAATAAAGCCAGTTGGGTTTTACTTTTATTGCTGGAATGGAAAGGTCTCATGCTTATGATCACACAGAAATAATGTAGCTTTCCATTTAGTTTCTCTAATTGTCATAATCTCTGCTGCAAACCTCCCACATTTTTGTCACTGGGTAGCCATAAACTTGCCAATGAGAAAGACAGTCAATCATGCAGCTAACAGGCAGGGTGGAATTCCTGGCCCTGAGGACTGCCTTCACTGTCTTCTCAATATGCATATCTGTGCATGGAGACCTGAAGGTGACTTAGCTTTGGGCCCATGAGTCTGATCATCAAAGCTGTGTGAAGACTCCATTCCCTTCCATCCTGTTGTATTAACAGCAGTGTGCTCCTGGAAATATAGGGGTGCTGGAGTGGCCAAGCCTGTTATATGTGATTTAAGCTTTGGGGAATTGTTCTCAAGTATATTTTCCTCCTTTATTTCCAAAATATTCTTGATAATTATCACCACTGGAAAATTTTGGTTTGTAAAGCCTGAAATTCAAAATGCTTGAAACAAAGAAAAACTGAGAAAGTGAGATTGTTAGGACAGATAGAGAGACTATGGGAAGGGTCGTTGACACTGAGGCCTTGCCAACCATGAGTCAGGATGCCAACCCCCGTACAGATTTTGAGAAGTGCTTGCTGTGGAGAACAACTTCACACACAAATAACCAGTGGAACTTATAAGCAATTAAAATAGCTATGTCATAGAACATCCTTCAAAATGTTTTCCTTAATTTATCCGAGAATCGTTGAGTTTTAAAAGACATATATCTGGTTAGTTTAAGCAGTCCTATCTAAATTTCAGTTGAACTATCACAAAACTACTTCTTTATTATGGTTTCTCCATCCTCTACTCCCAGCATCCCCCCCCACATGCCCTCCCACACAGATCCATCCCTTTTCTGCCTCTCATTAGAAAACACACTTCTAGGGGATAATAATAAAATATAATATAATAATATAAAACAAACAGCAAACACTTTGGAATAGGACAAAACAAAGAGAATAGAAAGAAAAGAAGCCAATAAAAGGCCACCGGAAGTTTCTATCTGAGTTTAAGGCTTTTGTTTTTATTTTTACTTTGTGACTTATTAGGCTTAATCAGGGTTGCTGTTATGGACATAGGTGGAGTGATGGTTTTATTGTTGCTGTCATTGTGTTTTCTGTTTTTTGTTTTTTTCTTTGTTTGTTTTTAGACCGGCTAGCATCCAACTCATTATGTAGGTAATACGTTACTCTCATGAAACTAATTTTTAATTTAACCATAATATTTGTTTGTTAATTCTCTTTCTATTGAGTAGTAAAACCCATAAACATACAAATCAGACAAGTGAATTACTACCTTATCTCCAGAGCATTCTACCAAATCAGGTACATAGTAAGCTCTAAAACGACAAGTGTCAAACTGGTTATGGCATCTCACATCTGCAATCTTGACACTTAAGAGCAGGCAGAAGGATTACTAAGAGTTCAAGTTCAGCTTAGGCTATACAGGGAAGCCCAGTCTCAGAAATAAATGAACAAATAAAGTCCAAATTTGTGGAGTTCAGTGACTCCTGGGGAGTTGTCCTTCCCTGAAGTGTGGTTAATGTATTTTTAAAAAGGTAAAAAAAAAAAAATTAAAGATCAGGTGGGCAGGTAGGTGAGGGTGGAGAGGGTAGATCTGGGAGGAGGGGAGAAATAATCTCATAGTCTGAAATTCTGTAAGTGTTGATAAAAAATAAAAATTCTAAAAGTAAGGAAACAAACATATTTTATGTCAACTTAACCAAGGAACTATGTCTGATAGACGTGTGTGTGTGTGTGTGTGTGTGTGTGTGTGTGTGTAGGTGAATTTGCATGTATATGGATATATGTACATGATAACTGCTTGCTGATGAAAACCAGAAGAAGACATCAAATGTTTACCTTTATTGCTGTCTGTCTTATTCCTTTGCGACCTGGAACCTGGTCTCTCTTGAAGGCCGGAGCTCCCTGTTCCTTGTCAAGTCTAGCATCCAGCAAACCCCAGAAAGCCTCCCAGCTATGTGTAACGTTTATATTTCTGAAAATCTACTGAAACTTCCCTTTTATTATGACTTTATTCTTGGCCTTTAATTTTTCCTGTGCTCTTTAACACAACCCTTCTCCCTTGATCCTTTGTTGATCATTTCATGTGCACTGGGTTTTTTCTTGAGCTCCAAATTCTTTTTTATTAATAAGAAGCAATCTCAACCTTGCTTGTCTTTTTTAATTTCAGAAACACAAACAAGCTAAGATATTGTTCTCATATGTATTTTGGAGAGAAAAGTGTGTAGTTCTTCCATGCTACAAAATATACCCTTTACTCAGTTGCATAAGCTCTCTGTTTCTAGCTTCTTTGCCTCTCAGAAAAAAAACAGCTGAATTAATAACAATAATTGACTAATATGTTTGTTCTTTACCTTGATATTTAAGTTACATAACATGGGGCACCTAAAGAGATCTTTCAGAATTTAGGGCTTAAAATAAATCATTCTGTATTGTTTTGTTTGGCTTTTCCCTTCATTTATATTTTCTTTCCTTCATTTTTAGAAGGATTTATTCCTAAATGAAAGTAAGAGATGCCGGGCAGTGGTGGTGCATGCCTTTAAGCCCTGCACTTGGGAGGCAGAGGCAGGTGGATCTCTGTGAATTGTAAGCCAGCCTGGTCTACAAAAGCTAGTTCCAGGACAGGCTCCAAAGTGACAGAAAAACCCTGTCTCAAAAAACGAAACAAAACAAGCAAACGAAAGAAAGAAAGAAAGAAAGAAAGAAAGAAAGAAAGAAAGAAAGAAAGAAAGAAAGAAAGAAAGAGAAGGTAAGAGGTAATCTTATAGACCTTCATCACTGAGGTAACATTTAAGTTTTATGAGAGTTCTACAGCATTAATGCATGTGTCCTCCAACTTTATACATGAAAATCTTAAAACCTTCTTGAAGATGGTGTTAGAAGATGAGCGTTTGGGGAGATGCTTATATCGTGAGATTAAAGCACTCAAAGGAACTCTCGCTGCTATGACAGAGGTCCAAAGGAACCTTTCTGCCAGTGGCTATGTAAAGATACTGGGAGAAGTCACTATGTCCTCAAAGAAACTCCACCATGCAAGCACCCTGATGTACTCATTATTAGAACCTCTAGAGGGTCAGAAGTGAATTTCTGTTGTTTATAAGTCACATTATTTGCACTATTTTCTATAGCGCCCCAAATGAACTAAAACAGCAATAAATCGGAGAAAAGAATAAAAAATTAAGAAAAGAATAAATCAGAGTGTCCCTACCCCCACGTCTATGAATGTGTTCAGTGATTACTCCAAAATGATGTTCAGCAATCTCAATTTTAGTCTATACTATTCCCTTCAAGTTTTAGGAAGCAAAACTCTCATTGGTCACCTTAGGTCATGGGTCTGCCTCAATCCTGTTATCTGGAGCAGTTTATTCTCTAAACAAAATGATGAGTTTCTTTAAACATATTGGGTCAGGATTTCTGTGCGTTTGTCCATAAATTATCCTGTTTATATTTTTTCCTAACATTCAGCACATTCCTGGCTTAGAAATGACAGCCAATAAATATTTATTGGAAGAATCAAATATGGATTTGCTTTGTGCTGAATTTCTTTCACTGCCAAATTTGATTAAAGTAATTTTCTAAGGGTTATGTAACTGATTGAATGCATTATTCTCGCATAGCTAAGTTTACTTATGATGACTTAATGGAAATGCAAATTTCTGTGGAAAATATTGACAAAACAACCAAAGAAAAAATGGTATATAACAGGACAAGAGAATGATAAAACGTAAAAGAAAACAGACTTTGCTTTTAAATATTATGTAAAATGGCACTGGGAGATGGCCCCGTGGGCAAAGTGCTTGCTGTGCAAGCATTGGAAACTTAGTTCAACTCCTCAGCAGCCATGGAAAAGTCAGGCAGGCCTAGTCGCAGATATTGGAAACCTGAGCACTGAGTGACACTGACGGATTCCACAGACATTCTGGAAAGTCAATCTATCTGAAATTGATAGCTCCAAGTCACTAAAGACTTTGTCTGGGAGGAGGAGGAGGAGGAGGAAGAGGAGGAGGAGGAGGAGATGGAGGAGGAGGAGGAGGAGGAGATGGAGGAGGAGGAGGAACATGAAGAACAAGAACAAGAAGAACAAGAAGAAGAGGAGGAAGAACAGCAAGGAGATGGTGATTCCAGACATGGCTATCTGGTCTTCATGCACATATACGGCACCGAGACACATGCAGGTTAGAAAAGGAACTAATTTCCCTGCAGTAGCTGAGGCTTTCTTACTGAATTGTTGCTTCCACATGCATAGTTTTATAGATCTCACCTTAGCATTTAACGCCAGGTTCTCAGATGTTCTCTTTTGTTTATATTATTATTCTCCTTATTATTTGTCTTTACTTTATAATCAAAATCACACTCATGATTCAATACAACTTGCCAAACCTAGATGAGTCGATGAGTCATGTTACCATCCATTACTCAGGACAAAATGGTTGATCAACTGATCACTTTTACAAACTTGTTGACCATTGATAGGTATTGTCTCTTTTAGGGAAAGAAAAAGTTCCGCCTGCCTCTGCCTCCCGAGTGCTGGGATTAGAGGCGTGCACCATCACCGTCCAGCCAAAAAGCTTTATTTTAAACGAGGGTAACTTTCCAAAATAATCAAGTCAGTTTAAAAGACCACTGTGTGACTTATTCATATCATCTTGCCTGAAAGGAATAATTAACAGCAATTTATTTTGATTGAATTCTCTCAACTGACACATTTAGGTCAAAATTATTCC
This sequence comes from Ondatra zibethicus, assembly GCA_004026605.1. NCBI lineage: Eukaryota > Metazoa > Chordata > Mammalia > Rodentia > Cricetidae > Ondatra > Ondatra zibethicus. Next base: position 93,881 of record PVIU01000365.1, on the reverse strand, counting down.
AAAAATGGGTTGGGGAAATAAGTCCATATTTTCTCTGAATCACTTGAATTAAAAGTGTGGATAAACATTTGAAGCAGTATTTATAGCTTATAAATAAAATTTGTTACAAATAAGGAATTGTTGAAACAGAAAATTCCATTTTCAGTTAATTTCCTCAAGATTATTTAGGAGAACTCGGCTATATATTTAAACCAACAGTTGTCAGAATGTTCATCAAATCATCCTTTATTACAATGTGGTAAATCTTGCTGAGTCATATTCTTTTATACGATCTCTAGTCAGAAAAATAACTGTTTTCTAAGCAGTGCCACTCCGTGGTTATTATGACAACGGAAACTGTAGCAGTCTTAAAGGGATTTGAAATTGTTTTGTTTTCAGACTGTGAGGTGCTGCAGGGGTACCTTATGTTGGTAGAATGCTTGCCTAGCATGCACAAGGCCCTTCTCCAGCACTGAATAAAACTTGCATGGCAGAGCGCATCTCTAACCCCAGCACCTAGAAGGAGGCAGGAAGACCAGAAGCTGAGGGGCAACCTTAACTGCAATAATTTAAAACCAGTTTGGATACATGAGAACTTGTCTTAAAACACAAACAAGATTGTGAAGTTCAGATTCCTTACCCTTTACTCTAAAATTTTCTCCTACCCTCTAGAAACTGTGAAACATTCGTTCTACCAATATAGTCTTATTGGTGCAGATATGGTTCACTGGTACTAACAGAATATGTTTTAGTGTTGAAATAAAAGCATTGGTGATAAAAGCTGTTTGAATTGTGACTCTGCTTATGAATAATGAATTTCCTTAGTAAGTTTTCTTCAATTCCCTTTTCTAAAAGTTATGATTTCCCTTTCCTCAAACCTGTTTGTCCTCCTTCCCTGCATTTCATTCCAGCCTCCAATCTTATCTTTTAATTCATTTTGAAAATAAAAGAATGGAAAGCATTGTCTTTCTTCTTCATCACTCCATTAAGTTTACAAAAGCGATGTTGTATGGAGGCCGCTAGTTAGTTCCTGGACGCTTAGCCCTGAAATAATCACACAGAAACTGTATTAATTAAATCACTAGTTGGCCCATTAGCTCTAGCTACTTATCGGCTAACTCTTACATATTAATTTAATCCATCTCCACTAATCTGTGTATCGTCACATGGCTGTGGCTTACTGGATAAAGTTCCAGAATCTGTCTCCAGCAGGGCTACAAGGCTTCTCTCTGACTGTGCCTTCTTTCTCCCAGCATTCAGTTTAGTTTTCCCCACCTACCTAAGTTCTGCCCTATGAACAGGCCAAGGCAGTTTTTTTATTCAAAAATGGTATTCACAGCACACATCCCACATCACTGTGATACTATTTTTTGTTTGTTTACTTAATTTCTTTTTATTTTGTTTTGTTTAATCTTTATGTGTCTGTGTGTAAGAGCATGTGTGCCACAGCCTGTCTCTAAAGTTCAGAGGCTAGCTTGCAGGAGTAGGCTTCCCCTTCCCCTGTGTGCACTCAGGCCATCAACCTTGGAAGGTAGCACCTTTATCTGCTGAGTCAACCTGGCATTCTTTTTATGTGTGTGTTTCAGTACATATTGAATCATAATGCTCATTCAATAACTGTAATCTCCTGTTCATAGTCTTTATTATTACAGTGTCATGATTTTTATTTAGTTTTTGGCACGGTGAAACATTATATATGTTAATGAAGTACCACATGACATTTCAATATATGTCTACATTTGTAAAGTTCAAAATAGTTTCTCAAGTATTTATCATTTCTTAAATAACTCATTCAAAACTTTTTCTTGTAGCTGTTTGGATTGCATTGCACACCACTGTTACCTATAATCACCCCACTACACTACCACACAGTTACCTCCAAAGCAGTTGGGCATATTAATATTTCTGTGGTAGGAAAATGAAAGCTATACAAGTCCATAAAATTTGATAGTCTGGCATTTTTTTCTTACCAGTTTTGAAAGTGAGAGGAGATGTGCTATAATTCTTGTAACTTGTATATTTTTCTTTGTGGGAAAATCAATCAGCTTCCTATCTTACAGCTCTCATTCTTTCATATCAGAATGCTAATTGGACATATTTTTTAATTGACACATTTTATTCGTAATATTTTTCTTCAAATATGGTGATATTTTTATCAATAATCAGGTGAATATACTAAGACTTATTATATAAATTCTCACCTAATATATGCTCAAAACAATTTGCAAAACCACTCACTCAAAAGTCAATCAAAACCATGCAACTAAGTTAAGAAACAGACTGAATTTTTAGTATGCCTCATGGTTGTTTTAAGGATACTAGGCACTCTAATACTGCACACAGTTTCCTAGACTACTTCACACATTTTCCTCTCTCTCCAAATTGTCAACATGCTTGCCCAATCCTCAGTGTCACTCACATTCCAGCTTACTGATAAAAAGGAGGCAAATCTACAAGGCCACTTGTATCTATACTTATACAGCAGGTGTTGCTTCCTGTTCCCGTGATAAAATGTCACTGCCTGGATGGCCAGCAAGTACCTAAATAGCTCTGCTAGGTTCTATCAATTTAAAACCCTCAAAGCTTTGTTCCCTAAATGTTTTCTCCTGCTCAGGCATCTTCACGCTCTCTCTTGTACCACTCTTGTCACCCTATGAACAAGTTTCAGAAGCTCTCCTGGATCCTCATTTAAAAATCACCTCTCTAGTTTTGTGATTGCATTTATGGATATATACACTGAGGCAATTATTAGTTTTTCCTCTTTCCATTTTTGCTTCAGTGTTCTCTGAAATTGAAAACTCTCCATCTTGTCATTTTCTTTTTCATCTCGTTTGACTTCTAATAAATGTTCTTTCTTTAAAAAGAAATACTTAAGTATTTCTACCTGAAGAGCCACTTTTTATAATCATTGTAGATGCTTTGCTTCAGCTTCAGTAAATAACGAAACCCTTAATATTCTCTCTAGAAAAATAGCCTCCTCGTCTTCAATCTTTTCTATAGACTCACTGTCACGCAGCTTTGGTTACTAGGTGTCTACTTCTGAGTACCTCTCCTGCTATGTCCTTTTCCTTGATCTGGGAAATTTCTTTCTCACTATTAAGTTTATGCCTCTACTTAATTGTATAACAGGCTAACAAGTTCAAGGCAAAATGTTTCCCCTGATATCCAGTCTGCTCTGCTTTTCTAATCAACCTTCCAGTGCGTCAGGCTTAGAGAGTGCCTTTTGTTGCTTTTGCTTTTATAAAATCTTGTGTGTATATATGGGTGTAAGCTCAATAGGTGCTTTTATTTTGCCTTTAAGTTAGTGATAATGTTTGACTTCTACAGATGCTCACCAAAGGTCCACTAACAGATGAAAGAAAACTGTAGCAAACTTTGCTGTAAATAACTAGACTGCCATGAAAACAACCACAATTCCAAACCATCCTTATCTCAATTCCAGAGTCATTCTTCACAGAAATATAAAACAAACCTAAAATTCAAATGAAAGCAAATATAATCCATAAAACTGAAGTAATCCTGAACAACAGCAACTCTGCCTGCTGTATTACCACATCTGATTTCAAGTTAGAGTACATACTAATAGCAACAAAACCAGCATGTAGAAGACATGTAGAATAATGAACTAGAACAGAAAATATTGATATAGACCTATACAGAAATAGATACCTGATCTCTTAGGAAGAGTCAAAAGCTATTTTTAAGCAAAGGTAGCATCGTCAACAAATATTGCTAGGACAAATTGGATATCTCCAAGAGGGAGAATGAAATTAGAGCCCCATCTCTCATCCTGTTCAAACAATCAACTCTAAATGGATTGAAGATGTTAATAGAAGACCTGGAGAATTGAAATGTTGAAAGTACATAGTAAATAGATGCTAATATAAAACACACATAACGGTTTCTCAGTAGGAATCCAGTTGCTCAGAAAACAATGCCGTCAGTAGAGAAATTTGTCCTTATAAATTAAAATGATCTGTACATGAAAATGAAAAATTAATTTAGCAAAGTGACAGAATAGGAAAAAGTCTTTGATAGCTATATATATATAAGGCAGAATATTAATACCTAGAATATACACAGAGCAAACAAAAGTACAAAACAAAATCAAACAATCCAATTATAAGAGATAATTTAATGAGCAAACAATTCTTAAAATATGAAGTATAAATAGCAAATTGCATGTGTAAAAGGTATTCAGTACTATATTCAATGAAAGAAATACAAATTTAAAATACGCAAAGTTCCTCCTTATCTTTGTCATAGTGATAGTAAAGCAAATAATAACGAATGCTGAAGTTGTGAAAAACGCTGAAGCTTTATACCCTGGTTCTTTGAATGTGAATGAGTTCAACCACCATGGAGATTAGGATGAAATTCCTCAAAAGAAAATAATTCTGTCATATGACATAGCTGTACTTATTCAAAAGAATTTGAGTTCACATATTAACAGAGGCACTTTCATATCAATATTTATTTTTACACAATTGACAAGTAGCTAAATTATAAAATAAAACTGGGTGCTCATCAGCATCCATAGGATATATATACATATATAAAACATACATTATATATTACATATGTATATATATTCCCATTTCTGGATATGGGTATATTTTTTTTCACCACAAAGTACAAATTCATGTCAATTGCAAGAAAACTGATGCAACAGTTTCTTCTTTTATTTGAGACTCTGTGAATCATAGATTTTGAATAGATACATCAAATCATAAATATGTGGTTAAATATGAAATCAATATATTCAATATGTAACTATATATTTCAAATATAGTTTCATACATATATGTATGAAAAGTCCTAGAGCAATAAAGGATATGGCATTAGTAAGCATCTTCAAAGTATTTGTAATGTCTCAAAACATCTTTAGTCATCTTCTGCTAAATAATGTCAATATACACACTAAAAAATTAAAACTTGTTAATCATAAATATAATAGCAAAATTTAAAAGGAGAAAATAGATCCATTCTGTTCTACTTTCTCAGTCTGGATGATGCCCCTGTCATGGAGAAGGAAGGATGTCACTCACTGCTATTAGTGCCTGGTTCTTAAATTATCCAACTGCCCAAAAATGGCCCAAATCTCTATTCTGTTAAAAAGTTGATTCTGTGCAAATATTTTTAAAACATTATTAGTTTTAGCTAAGGTATGGGAAGTTGGATACAACATTGAGTTCAAATACTAGAAAAATATTCTATGTTGATCGAGTTATATTTGCTTGTGCTTTAAAGTGGTAATCCATTGGCATAATGACCATACTTTTTACTCATGTGTCACTTTTGGCTATCTTTCCTGCATTGATTTCCTGGTATTTATTCTATTTCTACATCTTTCAATCTGAATGTTAATTTAAGATTAAGTTATACATTTGTAGAGAAAAGATTGCCCCTAGGAGGAGTCAAGGGTGTCAGGAAAAGGAAAAAGCATACAGGTTTTCAAGGTGGATTTAGAACACTCCTGACAGCAGGTTGGGTAAATAGCTCACCAGGTTGGATCTGTATAATTCAAACCCTTCTCTAGGTTTAAATCTGTGCATGTATGGTGAAGGGACAATAGAATTAATTATTTTTAATTCTACCATGAATATATATGTGCATATAAACACACACATATGTATGTATTATGTATGCATGCATGCATGTGTATATATGTGAAAATGTCCTCCTCAGTATCTTACCTAAAACATGCTTCTGTGGAACAGTACCTGTTGTTTCTATTTTCTTATCATTATTTTCACCTAAGAAAGGCTGTTTCCTTCTCCCACCTGATGGAGTCTGTACAAACTTGGCTCTGTTTTCCCAATTTCATGTTATATATAAAAAAGAAAGCCCAGTTACTCTAATTTTCAAAGGTTGATACACATGAGAAATGGATAGTGTGCACTGTCCTCTGGCATTTCTGAATGTAAGTGTAATCCAGTCTATCTGATGGTGGTGAGGAGACACATTTCTTGAGGGTGAAACCATCCTAGACTAAAACTGAGCAAAGACACAGAAGGGCCAGAGTATATCCTATTGATTATGTTCCATGACTCTCTGAATACTGAGTTTGTCTAAAGAACCATTATGTCACAGCATTTACTGACTTTTGTCGCTCTCAACCAAAATTGTTCTTGAAAAAGCAATGGAAAACAGGGATTTGTTTAAATATGTAATTAATTATCATTATTCACAATTAAAATGTGCTGATATACTCTTTCAGAGTACTCAAATATTACCACCACCACCTCTTAAATTGTCTTCAGGGTTTTGGTTATTATTATTATTATTATTATTATATACACAGCATTCTACTTGCATGAATCCCTGCAGACCAGAAGAGGACACCAGATCTTATTACAGATGGTTCTGAGCCATCATGTGGTTGCTGGGAATTGAACTCAGAACCTCTGGAAGAACAGTCAGTACTCTTAACCTCTGAGCCATCTCTCCAGCCCCAGGGTTTTGTTTTACCTGGAATGACTGGCAGCATTTTGTGAGAAAGGTAAGTTAACCAACTACACACAATTCTGACATGGATTACTTCCTCTTTAGGAATTGTGAAATGCACATCTGTATCTTTAGTGGGGCAAAGCCTTCACTTTTAACCCCATCTGACTTTGAACTCACTGTGTAGTAGTTGACTAAAACAAGTAACAGTTCTCCCTCACTCTCAAGTCCTGAGACCACAAGAATGTGGTCATACCCAGCTCTGTGTTCTTCACACTCTGCTTCTCTTATACATTAGTATTCTTTGTGAGACAGGATCGTCAAACCATTTTCTTTTTCTTTATTCTGTATGCTCTTTCTGTATTGTACCATACACATTTAAACATCGCACCCAATCATCACTTTATTCACTTCCAAAGTTTTGTCTTCTCCCACAAGTTTCAAATTTCTATACATAATTTGTGGCTATCTTACATAAAAATATAATTTTGTACCATGTACCAGGCTTTTTCTTTTGGGCTACCAACTAGCTCCCAAGTCATGACACAGAGACCTTTTTATTAGTTTTGAATGTTCAGTCTAGCTTAGGCATGTTTCTTGCTAGGTCTCTTTAACTTAAATTAACCTGTTCTTGTCATCTACATTTTGCCTCAGAGTTTTTCCCCTTTTCTTTCTGTATGTCCTACTCCATTTAGCTGTCTGGCAGTTGCCTGGGTGGACACTGCCCCAGCAGTCTCCCTCTATTTCTCCTCAGTGTCTCTTCTCTTCTTTTTCCTCTTTTTTGAGCCTATATTTCTGTTCCTATTTATCCTCTCTGCCTGCAAGTCCCACCTATCCCTCTCCTGCCTAGTATTGATCATTCAGCTTTTTACTCGATAAGTCAAGGACCTTTGGCAGGCAAGGTGAAGCAAATCCAACACATCTTTACATAATTAAGTAAACGAAGCATAAACAAATGTAACACATCTTCACATCATTAATAAATACAACAGAAACAATTGTAATACACCTTCATATAGATAAAAAGTAATATTTTGAAGTGTAAACAAATGTAACACATCTTTTATAGTTAAAATAATATTCCACAAGAGTATCATTACTTCCCTTTCTTATGTAAAATCATGGTTAGCATCCCTGTACAAATATTAAGATAGAAAATTTTAGGCAGCATCAGTTGAAACAGCTATCAGTACAAAAAATGATGTTGTTTCCTGCTAAGGAGGCCCTTCTGGGTGCTTTCCTAATCTAATAGCAGGTCTTGGACGTAATCAATCATTGTCCATTAGCTTCTTATTGTCATATGTATACTGAATAAACAACACATCTTTTGTTTCTTCTTAATATTTCCTAGTCTTGTTGTAGCCATCTAAAACAGAGGCCCTCAAAAAGGATTCTGGGACTCCTGGATTTGCTCCTTTCTCAAAGCCCTGCTAATTAACCAATTAGTGTTCTACCTTAGCATTTCTGCATCCTTTCCATTGTGACTAATTTCTAACTCTATTATGCAGCACAGTTTTTGCCAGGAAAGTACACCAAGTGTGTGTTGATTAATGACAATTATTATTGGATTCATTGGGCATTCCCTGGGGTGACTAAGGATCCCAACTATGTGTGTTCCTACTCATACTCATGCATTTGATGTCTTTAAAAATTTACAAAATAACCACACTATATGCCAGTAATCCAAATCTAACAATTAGAGAACAATATCCAAGAGCATCAAAAACATAACCTAGTCGTATGTTGTCAACTCATAAACATTCTTTATAAAATTCTGTAGTCCATGCTTCTAAGATGCTACATTCTGAGGCCTGAGACTGCTAACAGCACCAAATGCAAACACTTGTTTTGTCCTTTACACTCCTAAAGTAAAAAAATAAGTTCTATAGTTATGTTAAGGAAATAACAATAATAAATAATGGGGTACTTTTAATAATACAGTAAGATAAAATGTTTTGTGTTACAAGTCTTACTCTTTGGAGTAAGCTACTTGAGATACATATGTATGTGAATGTCAGGATGAAGTTCGCTATTTTGCAAATTTATTTAAAATAGCCACTAAAATGTTACATGAACACAAACATTGCCATAGTTCTTGTCTATTCATAACCAAGATAGCTTCAATAACTAATAAATGGACAATATATACTGTATTGATATGATGGACAAAGGTGTGACTAAAATCCTATTGTATTGTTTTATTCATTTTATATTAATGTAGTGTTGTGTGTGTGTGTGTGTGTGTGTGTGTGTGTGTGTATGTGTGTATGTGTGTGTGTATGTATGTTTAAATTTCAGGTTAAAAAAACTTTTCTTTTTTATTATTATCTGTCCTTTTTTGAAAGTTGAGGTACCCAAAGTCCCATCCAGCTATACGGGAGAGAACTGACCATGTTTCATTTCCATAGAGCAGGCTGTTTTACAGCTTACAGTCTTGCTACCTCTGTTTCCTACGTAAAGGCATTAATCAACACGTGCCACCTAATCCAACAACAGTGCCATTTCTAGTTTAAAGCACCAATGTCTGCCATCTCACCAAAAAAGAAAAAAATAAACAAGGGGATCTTACCTATGTGGACCAATAAATTTTCCTTCTTTTCTGGTATTGTATATTTTATTAAGATTTTTTCTTTATTTTTTAATTTTATTTTTGAGATTTTAATTTAACTGATACATCTGTCCCTTACATCTTCTCCAAAAAAGCCCTGCTGTATACCTCTCCCTGCTCTCCCTCAAACTCGTGACGTTATTTGTTTCACTGCCTTTTATTCCATACATTCACCAACTGAAATAGAGGCATCAATGTTCAGTTCATGTTTGGACAATAATGTAGGTGAAATTTTTTACATGTACCTTCTGATATTACTAGAAGACAATCTCATACCAACTTCCCTGATATTCTGGCTCTTATAGCTTGATATAAAAAATTCAAGGAAAAATAAAAAAATCAATATGAAACCTACAAAGATTTTTTTGTCTCTTATTGCTCTGCTTGGTTCTTTAAATTTTACTTGTCTTTTGCATGTATATTATGATTTCTGATTTTGCTTTGTTTGTTTCTGGTTTTTTTTTTATTTCATGGGTTTTTTGTTTGTTTGCTTGCTTGCCTGTTGGTTGTCTAATAAAAGAGAGAAATAAAGCTTAGACTTGTATGGGTGAGGTGAAAAGGATCTGGGAGAAGATGGGGAAAGTGGAATTGTGATCAGAATTTATTGTATGGATTTTCAATTAAAAAAATGATACATTATCTTCAGCCTTTTACAAAAGAATCCATGGTTGGTGCCTCTCCTCCAATGCTGTGTCTTTCAAATTTAACCAAGGATTTGGATAAGGTCTTTAACAAAGTTATAACCATTTTTTCTGACCCTTATCTGTTTTAAATGTCAGGACTATGTACAAGTTGAGATCCTCCTTCTGAGAAGAACTGTGTTCTTTTTTTTTTTGTTTTGTTTTGTTTTGTTTTTTGCTTTTTGAGACAGGGTTTCTCTGTGGCTTTGGAGCCTGTCCTGGAACTAGCTCTGTAGATCGGGCTGGTCTCGAACTCACAGAGATCCTCCTGCCTCTGCCTCCCGAGTGCTGGGATTAAAGGCGTGTGCCACCACCGCCCAGCATAAGAACTGTGTTCTTCAATAGTTTTCTCTCTCTCATCATTTCATTCTCTGCTCAATAACTTAAAAGACAATCTTAGAACAAAGTAGCCACCAACACATGCCATTATAATTTTTTGTTTTTCTACAATAAATTTTAATGTATTTCCTTGAAGTTTATCAATTGCTATGAGATGTACCTGTGATAAAAATGATTACTGTAGTAGAACAAATTAATATACGCTACATCTCACGCAGGTGTATGCTGTGAAGAGGCTGCCTCAATTTCATTTAGTCAAGGCAGAGATGCAGTTGTCATCATGTTGCAGAAGAAGCAAGATGAGAATGCCTTACTGAGAAAAGGTACCGACCCATGTGGCTAAACATAGATAAGAACTATGGGTTAATTTAAGTTGTAGAAGCTAGTTAGTAATAAGCCAAACAATAGGCCAAACAGTTTATAATTAAAATAAGGCTTTATGTGTTTACTTGGGACAGAAAAATGTGAGACCAGGAAGGACAGAAACTTCAGTCTACATATGAGTGTGAGTGTGTGTGTGTGTGTGTGTGTGTGTGTGTACAAATATCACCTTCCAATTTTAATTTGTGTTTATGTCTATGAATTTAGGGATGACCAATTGGTATTAAATAACCAATTATGGTGCTCTTGCCTAAGGAAGACTATTATTCCCATTCTCCACATTCGTTACTTGCCTGTTATTTTTTGTTTCAGTCAATATTCCTGTCTTTTGAAATATATAAGTAAATTTCAAAATTTTCAAGTAAACATAAGATCACTCAGTGTATGCCTTCTTTTTTATATGTGTATTTTTGCTTTGCTTCATCAGGAGAAAATGAATGTGCTTCTTTAGAAGTTTGAAAAGAAAAGATAAAAGCATTGGTGTTATCTGGAGTAGAATAATTTTAAAATTAGCATCTAATGATAATACTGGTATTTTTAAAGATTTATTGGTGTTTGGCAAAAGTTGATAATTAGTTCTTATCTTGAAATGTATTTATAACTTATTTGATACTTTCTCTAAAAATAAATGTTGCTGGATTGAGCGGTTGGTTGGTTAAGGACATATATCACAGAAAAATATAAATATGTAGAATTTCTATGTCTTGTTTTTTATGTGACTCTGGGCAAGCACCATTGACTTTGTGCCTCTTTCTTTTCTATTGTGAAATAATGGAACATTTGTATTTAAACACCAGTGTTGTTACTATCCATCTTCAAGACAAGAACAGAAAATAACCCATTAGATGGAAGAATATAAGGAGTAGAAAATATGACTTTTTTATTAGCTCAAAATAGAAGTGGAGTCTGGAGAAAGTCATGATTGGGCTTCTCTTTCAGTTACGTTTTTATTGCTGTGAAAAAGACTCCACAACCCAGGCAACATAAAAAAAGAGTTTAATTTGGAGTTCATGGTTTCTGAGGCTAACGTATAACTATCATAGTGGATAGCATGGCAACAGGCAAAAAAATGGCATTGAAGTGGTAACTGAGTGCCCACACCTTCTTAGAGGTAGAAGGAGAGACAGAGCGACAATGGGAAAGGAGTATTTTAAATCCTTCACACTGAGCCTCAGTGACACATGCCTTCTAATAATGCCACATCTCTTTGTCTCATCTTAGCAGTTCCACCAACTGAAAACCAACTATTTAAACATATGTCCTTTTGGGGCCCTTTTTTATTAAAATTACTTTACATCTATCAAATGCAACAAAGTATTTGAGGAGGAGAAATACATACATGTTTTATCAATTCAACATAAAATAATTTATCAGTCCAAAAAAACATAACTATAAATTGCATGTAACTCAAACTTCAATTTTCAGTAATCAAATATTTTTCAACCATTAATGTATATATATGAGATATTTATTGGAGGTGAAAAAAATAATGGTAGAGAGAACAAAATAATCTCTCAATAACTTAAATTCATGGAAAATTGCAAAGAATTTACAATGAATAATTTCTGTGCAAAGAAATTGTGACTGTACAATGAAATGATTTCTGTACTTGCTCAGTTGTGCTGTATGAAAATGACCATTGTTATAAATCTACAAAATTGAGAAATGGTGTGCTTATTGATGCTGTCTTTCTTCCCATGTGGCTGATGTATGAGAAGCTGTGCATGCCTATAGCATGGCTACCCTGGGAGCACATCTTCCAAGATATAAAGCAGCATCTATTGCAGAACATCTGGGGATAAGGTTGCAAATCTCTGCCCCCATGCTGACGTGCACTGCTGCACCTTGGGTATCTGTTAGGAGGTTAAGACCTAGAGTCAGAAAAATAAAACTGAATTATCTATCAGGAGCAGGGTCAAATTACTAGTTTGTACTTCACAGAACAGCCATCCAGGTTACCCAGTGAAACAGATGCAGCAGAAAGAAGGCAAGATTTGACCCTAGTAGCTGGTGTCAGGCTGCACAACGCAGATGAGAGCCAATGGAGGTCAAAGGGAAGAGGAGAAGGAGCAGCACTGGGTTTAGACTCAGAGGTGGAAAGAATTTATAGGCAGATCATCAAAAGACAAGGACTATCTGGAAGACGAGTACCTGGCAGGGTGCAGTGGTGAAAGCCCCATCGAGTCTGGTTCACATTAAGACACATGTTTCAGCTTGTGCATTTCCATTCCTGGCAAGGCAGGCTGATTTGAGTCTAGAATGGAAGCTGACACATGGCAATGTTTTATACTCTCTTGCAATGCTTGATTCTGAGAAATAGACAACAAATAAGAAACCTACAAATAGAATTTCAGTTCAGAGGCCAGGGATGGTTTCCTTTCTGTTCTCTCTTACTTTTTAATTTACTTTATCATCAGTATAGTTGGTCCTCTATGGACCTGTTAAAAAGATAAAATTTCTCCCCTTTACTTATCATATGTAGAAAAGATGGTCAGAGTCCACTCTATCAAATACTTCATGTGTCTTAGACAGGAATCAATAAATATTTTGAACAAATGGCTTGATTAAAGGGTAATTAGCTTAAAATCTTATAATACTCTGGCAAATTGTGTTCATGTTCTTTTGAAGACACTGTGTGAGCATGTATTATGTGCCGTGTACAGTAGTAAGATTCTGAGAAGAGGAAGAGGCAAATGGCCACAGTCCTCTTAGATCTCAAGTCAGTGAAAGAATCAGGTCTGAAGACAAACTAGAAAGCATGATTAGCATAGACTCGGGCCAAGTGCCAAGGTCGTCCCACGTAGTGAACTGATTGTTCACTGATAACTATGGGATACTGTGTTCCACAAACTGGAAGAAAAGTCCTCAGAAAGCTATATCTTCTTACTATTTGTTACATTTTCCTGATTCATTATTTGATATTGATAAACAACATTGCATTTCGCTGCAACAATGTATAACTAAGAATCATAAGGAGCTTAAATGATGTATGTTCTGACTTGAAATGTATTGTCTCACTGTTCTGGAGCTGGTATTTTAAGGTGAAGGAGTCCATGGGACTATGGTCGCTCTAAAGGCATGGGGGGGGCAGGGACGGGGAGAAACTTTGCCAATGCTCTTTCCCTATTCCCTATCCCTTGCCTGTTGCAATCAAATTCTCATATTCACCACGTGTGTGTCTCTCAGTATAACAACACCAGGCATGTTAGATTGCACTTGTCCTGGTGACTTCTTAACTTACAAAACCTTTTCGTTCCAAAGTAACTCCCGTGTTGAGGCAGTGAGACTAGAATTTGAACACATGAATAATGTCTAAGTCTTGCTCATTTTGGAAAAGATGTGAGTTCCCTCCAAGGACTGGTTACTCATTCTAAATTTAGGTGTAAATATTAACAGTTGCACACAAATCCAGGTGTTATTCTATGAATCATGGGCCCCTGGGAACTATCAAAAATGAAGTCTACAAGGATAAAACAGTTGAGTGACCCATTCAAGAGAAATTGATGCTGGTAAGGTGATATAAGATCAAGTTCAGAGCCAATTTCCCTATATTAACAAAACATGTGCTGGATGGTTCTGTGTTCCCTTTAGAAGGTCAATTTTTAAGAGTCGTTTGAAATATTTGTATGTTTTTCAGCTATCCTAGAATTCTGATATTTCTCCATGTTTACTTGAAAATAGAATAACTCAGTCATGTTTATTCAATGTTCAAATAGTAAGGGTACGATACCACTACACATTTGGATTTGTCGAATACCAGATATTATTTTGATATGTTTGGGATATGTTTTATTTACATCAGATGGATAAACCATGGCTTCTGTCTGTAAGTATGGGTAAATGAACACAAGTGATTGGCACATGTTAATAAGAAACCCATGTTTCATTGTGATTGATTCATCACACTGAAATACAGGACATAAGATTACCATTACCGTGCAGACAGATTACAGAAAGCATGTGGCAAGGATGGACGTTAAGGAGGGAAGGACTTATAGGTGATTATTTTGAAAGGAATGGCACATTTAAAGAGATAGCATAACTATAATGGTGCTTGTAGATCATTAAATAAATGGAGTTTGTCTTGCTGTTTGGTAAATATTTTGTTCTTACATGGTTCTTAGAGGTGATCAGTACTGATTCTCTAATAGCTGAACCATTAGTTTATGAGCAAAAATAATAAATTACAAATCAGCAATAGCAATGATGTAACCTGTTGACATTTTAACAGGGAATATTACATCAAAGAAACCCCTAGTAACTACTCAAATCAGCTTATTCAGGGACTAAGAGGCTTGAAGACGGAGAGGGGTAGAAAATGTCCAGAAGGCCAAGAACATTTCAGATGGGAGGACCTGCCGGGGCTGCTTAGTGATAGCGGAACCACATTTGGATATCAACTGTTTCAAAACAAATATCAAGAAAACCTCAGAATATTATCTAGGAAGATCCCAAAGGTAAAGATAGGAAATTAACTTTCATAGAAAAGAATAGAAACTTCCTAAGGGTATGCAATGTCAGGGTTTTGAACACCAGGAAAGCAAAGTAGGATGAAGTTCAGATGTCAGAGACGGGAAGGATGGAAGCAGAGAGATGAGAGAACACAATGCTGATCTTCAGAAAATTATTTTTAAGTCCCATGGAGATAGTGTATCAGGAATGTGAAGCCTACCAACGATAGTCTTGATCTACTAGACTATGCCTGCGATGAAGCCGTAGGAAGAGTGGAAAGAATGCACAGCGGTTTGATGCAGCTCTGTGCCTGACCTTATCTCTACAACCACAAAGAATTCTCTACCCCATAGTTACTTTATACAGAGAAGGAAGGTACAAAACTCTCAGAGAAATCAAAACAAAGACCTGATTGAAAAAATATGGGAAATTAAGTGGTCATAAATCACTGAGTTCAAATAGGCTTCATCTTAGACTTCTGAAGGAGCTAGAGAACCCTGTATCTAAGCTACCACCAAAAACGTATCAACACCTTCCATCAAAGAGAGAGTGATGAATGCCCATTCACTCTTAAAATAGTCATTGTTACTTGTAAAGGTAAAGTATAATAAAAAACATCGTCTTGTCCACAATTATCCATGCCTTTGAAAACTGATTTTTCTCTTGTGAAAAATGTGAACTTTCACATTTACTTCTTTGTTTCTGGAGTATATTTTCAACCTATGGGATTTCTTTCTATTTTTGTTAAGTTTTATTTCTAAATGCACTTTGGCTTTGTTTCTGTAAACGCGACTGAGCCCTTATTAGACACACACTGATGGGTTACCAAGGAGAAGACTGCAATCTTCCTGAAATAACTCAGGCAGCAGTTGTTGGTTGTCAGTTTAGGCTGGTCCCTAACCAGTGACTATTGTTACAAACTACAGAGGGGCTTTGGGATCTAAACACCATGCTGAGATGCTGGAAGTCCTGCTTGACAAATGTCATTTCCCAAAGCGAAGTCTGCCTCTGTGCTGCCTGAGAATTTTCTGACTTGTCAGGTGTCTTTTTCTTCTTTCCTACAGTACATTTTGATCATATATTTCCTCCTTCCTCAACTCCTGCCAGAACCTTCCCACTTTTCTGCCAGTGCCCTCCCTGACCACAAACCCCTCAAAAACAAGAATCAGAACAAAATACCAAAATGTGGCATCTTTTTTCTTTTATTCCCTTCCTTTCTCCTTCCCTCCATCCTTTCCTTCTTCCCTTCCTCCCTCCTTCCCTCCCTCTCCCCTCTCTCGTTCTTCTCACTTCTTTCTTGGTTTTGACTGGTGTTTTCAGTAAGGTTATACCGCAGTGAGTAGTCATAGCTCCTTTCTCCTCATCACAATTGCTTTATCTAATACACCCAGAAAATATTCTTACTGTTAAAGGACTGATCACTTAGTGCAACTGTGGGTATTTCATTCTTCCTTTCTCTTCAATCAGTTTAGAAAGGCCTTAGTTTACTAAGGAGCTGGAGGAATAACAGAGAGATCAGTGGCAGAGTGCTTCTCTAGGAAGCTTTATGTCCTGCAGACACCGGAACTGAAAAAAATAAAACCTGAGAAGTGGTGAATGTGGAAAAAGCTTCAGAAAAAAAGGGAAAAAAACAAAAAACAAACAAACAAAAAAACCAGGTTACTAATACCTGAAATATGGACTCAATCATACGGAAAGGCAATATGCATGATGAGGTAATTAGTACTGAATTGGTAATTAGCATGACTAAATCTAACTAGTCATATTAACTAACTACAACATGAAATTTTCAAAATTCTCTCCTTAACAGTCATCAATAATTTAAAGATTGTATTAATTTTCTCTATATTCCAGTGTAGATTGAAAATTATATGACATTTTTTTTCAGAAAAAAAAATTCTTCTCATTCTCTACTAACTATGAGAAACTCTGTCTGGGAAAAATATCAACTTTTAAAAGCATTTGCTAATTTGTATTTTTATCAGTTTTATGACTATATGATATTTTTTCAAATTTTGGTAGCTTTTGTGAACATAGTTGCAATATATAGCTAATATGCTTCATTTTTCGATGATTTTACATGCTTAGTGCATGTGATAAATCAAATTTATCTTGGAAAACTAGATTTGTAAAAACAAAAAAACTTCAATTTTTTAACATAATTGGGGAGAAATAGGATCTTAGACACAAAGACTTAAATCTATGACATAGCTTTCTGGCTCAAATCTGCAAGTCTTTCTTCACTTACTCTGGTCTTCAGCCTTCTGCCCTGAAGGTTGGAGCTAATTATAATACTGTCTGATGATAGCGTACTGAGAAACATAGAAGAGATGTACACACCTGGAAAAAAGTAATGCTGCCAAATGCAGATCATAAATGTTAACTGTTATGCTGATTAATTTTCAAGACAGTCTTTAAGGGAAGGTTTGTTAAGATAAAACTGTATGTTTGGCTCAACATGTTTAAAAAATTTTTTTCCTCCCTCTCCAGTAAAAGATCAGGTTAGCTAGCCTGTCGCTGGGATCAAGGTTGTGAGCAGCTTCTTCACTTTCCCCAACCATGCCCAGATGTGGTTTCCAGTGATGTGTCCCAGATGGTTCTTCGGACCTCTCCAGCATAGCCGTATTGTAATAGCTAAGGAGGAAAGGAGGAGAGCATACAGTTGTCATCGAGAAGCATCGTTTCTCTTTCCGTCTTATTCTGAAGCAAATCTCAGGCTATTCTTAGCAGTTTGTGGTGCCAGGTATTTAATCAAACCAAACCCAGAGAGCTCTTTTTAAAGAAAAATGTGTACATTCAGCTTCAGTCAGCAGTCCTGCCACAGAAACTAATTAGATAGAGGTTTATAGTTTTACATTTATTTCTGGTGTGTGTGTGTGTGTGCGCACGCTATAGCACTGTGTGGAGGTTAGAGTACAGCTTGTAGAAGTTGGTTCTTTCTTTCCACCTTATGGGTTCGGAGGAATGAACTCTGGTTTTCCAGCTTGGTAACCAGTGCATTTAGCCACTGAGCTATCTTACCATCCTAGACTAAGACTAGGTAAATCTACATAAAGTAAAATATGAGTATTTCGTGATTTAGTGACAGAGAGAAAACAGTAATTTGTTTCCCCGGTAGTCATGACTCTCTCAGACCACTCAATAACTCTGTGAACTTTATGTCTTACTCATTATTACCGTCATTTATTATGTTCTTTTGAAATACTTCAATTCTTCAGGAAATTTTCCATGAGTCCTTCATTTATTTAGATACTGCCTTTCTCTGTAATCCAATATCTTTCATATCATACTCTAATCACAGCACTTATGACAATACAATCATTAATTACATGTCTGGATTCTTTATTAGGATATTCCTTAAGGACACGCACATGTGACATGTTTTCATAACCTCAGACTCTAGCACATTTCTGACACACAATTCATTCAATCACTAGTTGTCGGGGAGCAAGAGTGGATGAATAAGACTGCATGAGGTCATTTTCTGTGCAGCTGAACGAGAAACACTTACACAATTGTTGGATGGATGCAAATTAGAACTCAACAGTGGGGGGCTGCATATAAATATAGGCTGTCTAGATATGTAACAACTCTGAATTATTATTCTAATCTCATGTAGTTCCCCAAATAAGTTAATTAAAAATATGCCCTTTCCTCTGTCCTCCTCTGCTCCCATCAGGAAGGGAGGAAGACAGGAGCCCACAACCATAACTTTAATCTGTGTAAAGTGTAATCCCCTAACTCCATGACTATATTCTTCTTGTTTCGGTGACAGCTACCAGCTTCTTGGTGCTCAGATCCATTCTCTCTCCATAGTCTTTTCACTGTGAACTCACTGACAAAGGACAAGGACAGACAATCCTCTAACTTGACTGCCAAAATAAAGTAGTGGCCTTGAATCTTGCTCACCGTGTAAAGTGGCTTAAAATACATTAGTTTCTCTAGTTTATTTTATTGATTTTAGTGGCAAGAACAGAATTATGGTCCCTCCCTTCCCCTGCAATTTAAGAATACCATACTTTGTCAAGTCCAGGCCAAGGGTTGCACATCTCACACCTAACAGGAAATCACCTTACATCTTTAAAATCTCTAAAGCTTTATGCATATTCATTTGCAAATTCCCTCTGCAGTCTCCCTTCCTAGATGCAGGCTATCATTATTTTATTTTCTATGGATAAATTTGAGTATTTTGCATACTGCATAAAGAGGAGTCCTGTAGTCTTTTTTCTCTGTGAGTGGCTTATTTTACTTATGATATGTTCCAGACTCATTGACATCATTGCAGCAGGAAGCTCCCTTTCTAAGTGTGAAAAATATTTTGTTGCATTCACTGCTTTCTTTTTCTTCTAAAAGTGAACCATAGTCTGTGTCTGTATCTGGGATCATATAAATTAGGTTGTAATAAACGCGGTGGCACACATACGACTTCAGAATTTTAATATTAATTAATTTGGATGAATACCATGAACTGAGATTCCTGAATCACAGAGAAATTCTATGTTTAAGTCTGGGATGGCTTGTATGCGCTGTTTATCATGAAAATTTTCATATCCCCATGTGAAGGGCACAGCCATTTTACTGATCTAAACCTTTGTCAATTTCTGTAGTATTTTGTATGTCACTATTGTTGTTATAAAATTCATCTTTGCATACGCTGTTTGGTAACTCACTGTGGTTTGGATTTGTAGTTCTTTGTTCATTAGTTCTGGTGACCTTCTCTAAACCCCTTTGGGGAGTTTGTACGAATTCACTGATTAGCTCTACAAGATTTTCCCTGTTGCTAGTTGGTTGGTTGTTTTTAAATTTTATTTATTTATTTATGGACTTCTTGAGATTTTTCTATGAGATCATATCATCTATCAGCAAAGACAATTATACTTTTTCTTCCACAATTTGAATATTTTATAATTAGGTTGTCTAACTTCTGTTAGGTCCGTCCATATTATATCAGACATGACAAGTGTGGGTTTCCTTTCCTTGGTCTTGAAGTTTTTCACCATTAGGGCCAGACAGGAGCTGTGGGCTCTTATGGTATGCTCTCTTTGGTTGTTGCTACTGTTGTTGTTTCTGCTGCTGCTGCTGTTAAGAAAATACCCCTCTGTTGCTCATTTGCCATTATCATAAAATGTGGTCAAATATATCAAATACTTTTAATATGTAGATTAAGATGATAATGTTTTTTGACTTCTTTACTTATAAGTTCCACCTATCAAATTTATGGATCTCTGTCTTTTTCCTTCTCTCTCCCTTTTTCTCCCTCTCCCTCCCTGTATGTCTCTCTTCCTCTCCCTTCGTCTTTCTATCCTTTCCTCCCTCCCACCTCATGATAGACAGTGGTGATATGAGTAAGGTCTTATTAAATATCATAATGTAAATTTCTAAATGTCTTGCATTCATCTTCTTAGAGTTCGCTTGGGATTCCTGGGTCTGGATGGTCACTGACTTCTGTGAAATAAACCTTTTGTACTTGGTGATAATGGGTTGCTCTCATTTTGCATTGTTAATAACAAGCTGATTGGTTGATAACTAGGCAGATATTGGAGGCATAGAACATACTGGGAAGAAGTGTGGAGTAAGAAGAGTCACAAGCAGACACGAAGAGAAGCGAGATGGTAATGCTGTACAGAGAAAATATATCTAACACATGGTAAAGCAAAAAAAAAAAACAAACCAACAAATATGGGTTAATTTAAATGTAAGAGTTAGCTAGTAATAAGCCTGGTCTATTGGCGAAGCATTTATAATTAATATAAGCCCCTATGTAGTTATTTGGGAACTAGTATGTGGGAAAGAAATGTCCACATATAATGACCAGATTATGGAATCATCAGCCACTGTTCCTTCAGTTAAGCATTTCTGAGCTCTTTTTCCATGACTTTGTCTTGATGGACCTATGCACATTGTCATAGCTTTCTTCTCACAGCTCACCTTTCTTCTGTTTGTGCGTTCATATCCATAACCACATTCAGGGCAAATCATTGCATTTCCAATTTCCACTGCTTGTATGATTTTGTTGTCATTATTATTTTAATTCTAAATGTTTTTTTAATATCTGGTTGAAAAGTTTCTGAATCTTCTTTGTACTTCGCTCGAGGCTGTGGCTGAAACAATTCGACCGAATTGTTGTTGCCATCGCAGATTCTTCCTTTCCATCTTCGGTTTCTGTTTAGCTAATTCTTTTTCATTTGTTTTTTGTTTTTGTTTTTGTTTGTAGAATGTCTTTTTGTTTAGCATTGTTCTCTTACAGTCCTTGGCTGTTTTTCTTCTGGCTCTCTTAAGTTTTCTTTCAGATAATGTAGGTATCTCTGTTTTCTTTGTTTCTGTTCATTCATTTTGTTTTTTTCAGACAGGGTTTTGTGTAACTGGACTGATTTTGATTTCTTGCTATGCACATGAGGATGACTTTGAGCTTCTTGCCACTCGTTTATGAGTGATAAGATTTCAAAAATGCAATCCAAGTAACTTGTTTTCTTGAGTTGGCTTCTGTGAATGCATCTTGATGCTTTGTTTTTGGTTGTATTTTCTTTTCTCTATTTCCTTGATTCTGTGTTGACACCTATATATGGGAAGAACTATTTACTAGTCTTCACAAATTAACATTGTATAGGGGAGAATCTTCATCAACCAGCAATTCATTAAATCAGATTGTATAATACACTTAAAAAATTGGTGGCGGTCCATACCATAGTTCTTTGTCCCTGGCTCCCTCCCCCTCCCCCATCCATTCTAGCTCATGAGGAAACAGATTCCAGATTTTGATAGGGATATAAAATAGCAAAGACAAAAGCCAGTGTCAAGACTCATAGAAATTTAGAATTCTATAACCTTTGGGCCTGTCTTTCCTCCTCTAGGGAGCTTATAGACAGAGTCTTCAGGCCTATGGTTCTATCATTCTGCATCGAGTGGGACTGAAGACATCTTTGGAGAATGCAGATGCACTGGGCTTTGTCAGTGCTACAACATGGAAGACAGAAGACAGATCTTTGAAAAGCACCTGCACATTCTAAACCTCAGATGTATGACCAATACTTTTGCTCCATAGGGAGAGTCTGTGAGATGTGTGTTTTAATCCATTGTTTTGTGCAAAGTGAGAGCATGATCTAATGGAATACCTCATACTAGGTCAAACCACCATCATTGTTTCCTTCAGCCCTTAGAGGTTTAGGTTGTACTGGGTATTATCCACATTCTCAGAGAGCTGAGTTGATACACATGCTAGTTCAACAGGCACTGTGTGGAATAGTCAAAATGTTTCATAGACCAATAATATAATTTTTTAACTATATATGTTATTATAGATAGATGATAGATAGATAGATAGATAGATAGATAGATAGATAGATAGATAGATAGATAGGCAGATCTATTGCCTTATGTGTTAAAATGGGTAGGGGGCAGGTGCAAAGAACTGCAGCATGAACCATCACCAGTTTATTAAGTGCAGATAGATAGCTAAATAAACAGATAGACAGACAGATAGATAGACAGACAGACAGACAGACAGTCATAGATAGATAAATAGACAGACAGACATAGTCATGTGGATAATTTGAGAGAACACTTCATGTCAATCATACCATACTATGCTAGGGGAAATGATTGTGATGAAAACATACATGGTTTATTCTGTGTGGATGAATTTAGCTATAATATGGATTTCACAAATGATCTACCAAGCCCAGACATTGGCTGAACTCATGGAGTTGATAATTCTCAAGGAAATATATTCACAATATGGTCTGTAAATATTCATTTCACAATTTTGGGGACACACACACACACACATTTTGTTCTACTCTCTTGGAGAATTTTGTCCACATATTCACTGAGATCATGCTCTGAACTCCTCTTGGTCCCCAAGTTCTTGAAAAAAAGCTGTAGAAAAATCCAGACACTACACACACAGCATCATGTAAAAAATAGAATTTATGATAAAAATAATGGTATACTCTAAAAGGATAACAATAGACAATGGCTGGAAGAAACATTGTACCAATCTATATCTGATATAGGCTATAGGTTATTATTAAAGTCCCTAGAACAGTTGGCCTCCCTATAGAGAACTTTTGCTCTCCGGGTGATGGGCAGGCCGATTGGGAAAGACTCTTAACTGAAGGGAACATGGTATAGCTTGTGATTTATTAGAAAACCTCCAACTAGATAGTAACCCTATGGATTTAGGGAATCCTAGTTCAAGCTTTGGATGGCAATTAATAAGCTTCCAGGCAGTTTGGAATGTTGCAGCTTTTCCTAGAGGTAGAGACGTGACTTTAGCCCCATTGCTGGGATGAGTACAGTCCTCCAATCATAGGCTGCTTTCAATAGCTGTCTTCCAACGTCTTCCAATGTTGCCGCATATGACTAGCTACAGAACAAAACTTCACCTCGTTTCCAGCCCTTCATCAGCCCCAAGGAAAACCTAACTCATTTTATTTTTGAGACAAGTTCTCACTATTTAGTCAATTAATCAGTTGGGCAGGCAAGCCTCAAACTCAAAATCCTCATGCCTCTGCCTCCAGATAGTAGGATTAGAAGCATGTATCATACCTTCTTCTCAGATGGCAACATCTATTCTGAACTAAGAAAATATTTCTCCCTAAACTACCACAAAGTGAATATTGTCCCAGATCTGAGATTCCCTTACTGTAACACTTAGCTCATTAATTTCTTCTTCTTTTTCAAGTCTATCCTTCCCCTACCCCTCTCCCCTTTTTAATAGGATCTCCCTATGTAACCCTGACTTGCTTGTAACTTACTTTGTAGACCAGGCTGGTCTTGAACTCACAGAGATTGTCCTTGTCTCTGCCATGGGCTGGGATTAAAGACATGTGCCATCATATCTGGTTAACCTTCCTCTTAACTCCATAAATCCTTCTTGACTTGCAGTGTTGCTTTATCCACAATTTCTAATTCTTATATACAGTTTAGTCTTACTTGTTTAAATCTACCTGGAACATACATTCAAAAGTTTCTTTTGATAAAAAATTCTTTTACTTGGATCCATGAGCTCTTATTTCATTTGTCAATTTAGTTAAGGACAAAGAGGTAAGGCATTGCCGTTAACCTTTATTCCAATTGCTCTAGAATTCTGTTGTTACATTTCTATTGCTATGAAGAAATTACACAAACAATTAAACATATAAAAATACAGTTTATTGGATACTGATAGTTCTCAAGAGGAGGGAGAGAGACAGAGAGAAAGAGAGAGAGAGACTCCAGTAGCAAGAACTGTTTCTTTAACTTTACCCATAAATACAACTTGATGTTTACCCCAGTGCTTAAGCCAGGCAGTTTTCCAAGAGACTGAAGTCAGTGAGGGGTATACCCAGAGCTCTAGGTGTGAATGGACTACAGGGTATGAGCATGTTTCAGAGACACAAAACAGATAAACCGACATGTTAGAAGTGAAGAATGAGGAAATCTGAGCAGTAAGCATAGGGAGGCACTCATTCCTAGGAAGCCAAGCATAGACAAAAAACAAGTTCACACAAGGAAATATCATCTAGTGTTGTAAGAGGACACTTGTTTGTTTCTGGCTGCCCAGCCCCAAAATAATCACACAGAAACTATATTATTTAAAACATTGTTTGGCCAATGACACTAGCATATTTCTGGCTAACTCATATTTTAAATTAACCCATCTCCATTAATCTGTGTATCACCATGAGGCTGTGGTTTACCAGGTAAAATTTCAATTTCAGCATCTGTGTCTGGCAGGGCTACATGCCATCTCACTGACTCTATCTTCTTTCTCCCAGAATTCAGTTTAGTTTTCCCCTCTTGCCTCTATTCTACCCTGCTCAGGCCCGGGACAGTTTCTTTATTAACCAATGGTATTCACAGCATGCAGAGGGGAATCCCACATCAATCTAGCACCCACGGGATGTGCTAACATTATCAAGAACTATGACGATGGAAAATGTCTTTGTAGTTGATATATTTGGAGACTATGTAACAGCAAATGCACTATCTAGAAAATATGATACTGGCAATATTTTTCTTTGTAAAAGTATTCAAGAAAATGAATCAAATGTTGAAAATTTATCAGAACTCAGGCATGTATAATTGAGTATTAGAGTATTCCCAGCATTTTTATTTGATCAGTTCCATAGGGAAAACACATGTGAGAAAAATGAAAGCCAAAGAGGGAGAGAGAAATATTGATGTCTTAAAGTCAGAATAATGGCTATAAGGAAGAATAAGAAGAAAAGTATATTTTAAGTTATTTAGTTAGGAAAATCTTTTCCAAAGGTGTAGCTTTACATATAGATACTAATTATAAAGAGGATAACTCTCTGTGGCAAAGCTGACAGAAAACCTCCCAGGTAAAGAAAAACCAATGATGAATCTCTAAAAAGAGTTCAGGCACTTCTTAAAATAAGAGGAAAGCAAGCTGTGCTTGAACAGAGGGAAAATGATGTGGGGTAGATACAATGTAACTATGGTTCATGTTTTACAATTTCTTCTGATATGAGAGGACTGGATTAAAGGGGCAGGATAAGAGGAGCAGATATAAATAGGAGACTGCCACTATGCTAGCAAAAAAAAAATCACTGTTTATAGACATATAGGAATATTCTGACTTAAGAAACTACTTATACTAGTGAAATCATCAGGATTTGGTGACAAACTGTATGTACAGGAGGGTTGGATGTGGGGGTACTATCAGTGGAACTGTCAGAACTTCGTGACAAATTCTATTATGTGAAGGTGGTTTGGATCTCAGGATGCTACCTGCTTTTTGTCTTGGGAAAGTCCTACCTAGACTAGAAAAATGGGGTGTGGTCCCAAGAAAAGAAGAGAGTTAGAGAGGGTCACTGGAGAATAAAGTCAACACTTTAGACACTAAAGCTGAAGGATAATTTCACATTCAAACAGATACAAAATCAGGTAAAAGTCAGCCCATGTTCCCCAGTGTTATAATGTATCACTTACTTCATCTTAAAGTATTCTTTAAAAGATCACATTCACTTCCAAAATATCCCTTCTTATTTTTTTTTTGTTTCTCCTCCTCTTTTTCCTCCTCCTCTTATTCTTGTTTTTTGTTTTGATTCCATGCAAATTTGCTAGGGGAGAGCTTTTCTGAACCAGGAAATGACCCTTATTGAGACAGTATTGCTGAAATGTACTTTTATCTTATTTACATAGACTAATTAATAATGACTTTAGATTTGTGGGATCCCAGATATTTGTTTTAGTTGTCATTATAGCAACTGTATCATATCTTTACCTCCTGAAACCAAATCATTCGTTGCAACCAATAGAGGTACTGGCTGGCCACATTAGAACAGCTTACAAGTATTCCAGTAGTCTTCCCAGAGGTAATGTTGGGAAAAAAGCAATGAATTTGCTTCAAAACAAGTTAGTTTTTTGTTGTTTGCTTGTTTTCTGTTGTTGTTGTTTATTTGGTTGGTTTATTTCATAAGTTTGTTTTTTTAGTTACAGAATATACTTTCCTAGAGTGCAGCAGAAAACTGTAAACCTTCACATTTTAAACTAATATACTAATATCAAACTAAATACATTATGGAATTTCTTTCTGTTGTTTTTGTTATTTTGACACAGCCTATCTATACAGTCTGCATTGAAATTCAGTGTGATCTTTCTGCCACAGGCATCAGATTTTAACAAATTCTTTTTTATATTTTTTATTTTCTATGCATTTTCATATGATGTATCTTGATCCCATTCATTCTCTATTCTTTCACACCTGCCCACTGCCCCTGCACCTCCCAAAACAAAACAAAATAAAACAAAATTCAAGAGAAAAAAAGGAAGAAAGTAAAATGAGAAAAGTAAAAAAAGAAATGGAATTAAAAATCTTCTCACGGAAACTGCAACAGACCCCAACAAGTCATGCCATTAGATCCTTTTTCCATATATCTCTATTTGCAAGTTTCCATTGCAAAAAGTCTTTGGTCTGGTTCGAGGTCCCTGGTTTCCATTGCAAGTTCAATGCTGTGCCCCCACTAGTAGTCTCCTTGGACATTCCACTGCTGCTCTGTGCTCTGGAGATCCCTGTAGCTTTGGATCTGCAGGCCAGGTCCCTTTCCATGTTCCAGCAGATCACAGATGGCGTGGATATTGAGATAGGCCAAGCCATAACTCTCAGTCTGAGAGTGGGCAACTACCTGTACCATTGGTTTGCTAGATGGAAAATGAGGACAGCTTTCCCATTGTCACAATTTTGAGGCTGGGTCATCTATCCCTATCTGTGCTAACAGGGTTGGCTCTGTTGTACTGCCCTGGTGAGGTACAGGGCTGCTCTCCTGAGTGTTGCAGCTGGTGGGAGACAGGAATGGCTCTCCCACACTTATAACCACAGGACCAGCTCTTCATTCTGTCTCAGGTATTAGTGTGTGTGTGGGGGTCAACTCTCCTCTTCCCATGACACCATAAGTCCGATGGGTAATGGAGACAGTTGTCACATTCTCAGGATTGGCTCTGTTGTGCTGGCTGGTGAGGTTCCCAGTGTTGTAGCTAGTGGGGATCAGAGACAGTTCCCCTACTCTTATGACCACAGGGCCTGCTTTCCCACCTGCCCCAGGCATTGTTGGGTGGGTGGGGGAAGAGGGTAACCCTTCCCTGCCCATGCTTTCTCATAACGGATGAGTAATGGGAACAGTACTCCCTTGGTCACTACTTCAGGTCTGGCTCTCATACACCTCCACCACCAGGATTGGCTCTATGTGTTGCTGAGGGAAGGTGCAGGGCCAGTTTTCCCAAATGCTGGCAGGGGGCAGGGACAAGTCTCCTGCTCTTGTGACCTCAGAGCCAGCTCTCTCACCTGCTTCAGGTGTTAATGGACAGTGAGAAGAACAATTTATCTCCCCAGCCCATGGCACTAAGTGGCAGATGACAGGTGGTGGGACTAGGTCTCCCAAGCTCCAGTTCTTAGGGTTGGCTCACCTCTGCTCTTGTCAACAGGACCAGATATGCCTCCGTTCACAGGATCTGAACCATTACATCTCTCTTTCTCTATCTTCCCTCATAAGACACCATACTCTACTTCTGCTCACTCTAATAGTGGCCTTCTGACTGGTGCTGCAAGGTACTGGGTGGGCCTGTGTTTTGTCTTTGGAGCCCAAGGTGGACAGTCTTAGGCCTGTGTGTGGCTCTCCCTGTCTCACTCAGGTTGCTGTGATGCTGGCCTGAGCCATACTTCTTCATCACAAGAGATTATTACAGTGCCCAACTGCTGGGCACCTAAGGTCAGGCTCCTAGTTGGTGCAGTTGGTTACATTCTGTCCATCCCAGCCACATGGCATGGGTGGGTACTTGGCTGGAGTTCTGCTGTGAGCCAAGGTTAGAATCGTCTGCCCCTGCTAGGCTGCACTGTGTTCATTGCTAATTTAGGCATGGGCTGTGCTCTGTCTGATTGTGGTTTGCCCTCTGTGTCCTGACATTGCTGATCAACAAATCCCTTTAATATATCATTACTACCCATCTACCACAGAAGGACAATGCAAGGAGGAAAATGAGGCAATTGAATTTACACACAGCTAAAATAAAAAAGAGCAAATAATTATTGAATTTCCGAAGTTTCCATGAAGTTTTATGTATGTTAATACATTTTAACTTACCACAGTAAGAAAGTAGGAATTTCCATTTGTTAGGATAGCTACATCATTTTATTTGTAATCTGAATTGGAGGTTACTGACTATTTGGAGGAAATTCATAGAAGTCTCAGTATACAGGAGGCTATACACAAACAAGTAGACATTTTTGTCTTTTCTATTGAAAAAAACACTCTAGAAATTCATTTCAGAATCTGTGTTAAATTTGTTTCTGGGTAAGTAAAAGAAGGTTTAGTTATGTAAACTTGAATTTTCCTGGATTTTCAGGATCCATGTAGTCCTAAATTGGTCACAATTCCTCTCTTTTCTTAGTCAAGTTCTTTTCTTTTCCACCTAGTAAGGTCTAGGTCTAGTTTCTGCTTACCAATGTCCCAAACACAGAATCTCATGCTCTCTTATGATCTACAGTGTTCATTGACCAATATAACTGTTTATTTAAAAAGTGTTGAATCACATTGTATAAACAACTTTAGATTGTGTGGCTGCTAGGCAAAGCCACTTATATTGTTATTTGCAATAACAGAAAAAAACTTGCTACCTTCTCTTGCTAGCAGCGTCTGTTGTTCACTATTTCTTGTCTTAAAATAAATCCTTGGAATTATTTCTGTGGCATGAATTTTCCATAATTCTTCTCAAAAGACTCACTGTTTATTTTTTCTCTCTTAAAAACCTGGAAAGTTGGTGGATTTTTTTCTCTTTTTCTTTCTTTTCTTAGTTGTTAAATCTATTGTTCATTCACCCAAGGAGGATCTAGAGACCACCAAGAGCCAACATATTTTTCTGCATTGGTATTTCTTTTAATCTTTACCTTGTAGTTCATATCAAAGCTATAATTGTTTGCCAGCCTGCAAAATCTAATGGCTCCCTCTGGTCAAGAGCTGTCAGCAGCAATCTATCCAGCAGTGAAGGCATTGCCTGAAATAGAAAAGCGTTTCATATGGCTGTATTCCTTGGTGAGCTACAAACAAGGCAAGATTAACATTTTCAGACGCAAACTATGACTAGCCTCACATAATAAGATGGAGGCACTAACATATCATTAATGGAGTGTAGCATGTCATTACTGGAGAATATAGCTTCCTGGCTCATTACTGTCCTGTGATCAGAAGTTTGTTGCGAACTCACCATCCCAAGGCTTTTCTTACTTTCCTCCTCCCTTAATTTAGCAATGTGGCAATAAGTCTCTTTCTCAGATGTTAGATCATGATTTATTAGGTGTCTGAAAGTAAACCCCTACTCCACAACCTAAAAGGAAAACAGGCTTCAAATGATGAGTCCAGATTTTCTCCTAAGAATAAACCTGCTAAATTCATTAAAGAATCTAACAAAGGAAAACACTACAATATATATTTGCTTAAATCTCTTTATAAACTATAAAGTGCTGTTTAGGAAACTCTGAGGTGGGTGATTTGTTTAACAGTTGTTTTATCGCAGTGGTACTGTTCAATCTTAATGACACAGCCCAGCATAACCACTCTTAGCCTCAAACCAATGATTTAGTCTCATGCTGTGATTCCCATCCCAACTAATTAGAATTCTTGTCTTCTAAAAACATTTGCACTCTTGGCATTCCAATGGTTTTTCCACTTGTGGCTGGGCCATTTGCAGTATTCCTAAGTCAGAATACACTGCACGCTGGAGTTTTCCGTGACTGGTGATTCATTCTATCTTTTCAACTAAATGCCAGAATTCTTTTAGTCATGCACCAGAGTTAAACCAAGGGAAGATTTTCTATTACCTCAGTTTTAAAGCATCCCAATTTAAGTTAACTAAAAATATGATATTCACCGGGTAATTTGTATGCAATCTAGAATTTCCTATCTCTCTACCAGCTTGATAGTTCTGCATTTATGCTTAAGCAATACTGAATTATGTGTAGTGCTTAATATGTGTGTCTAATTGTAATTTATCTGAAGGAATGATTATGTAAGACAAAGGTTTGAAGGAATATATTTAGGACTGTGTTAGGATTAAAAGATGAGGAGTTCATTTTGATCACACATTTGTGCACAGTATACAATGGGGAAAAGGAGGACTTTATTAGCCAGTGCCTATAAAAATAGACATAATACAATTCTAAAGTTCTTTCAGAAAACATGCTTGAGTTGTTTGCATGTACAAATTTCTTCCTAATGAGAACTTCCACATATTGTAGGTAGGAAATTTATCCCCTTATAAAAATTGTAATCATCTCATTAAATGCTCCATTAGTAAAAGTCTCCAAAAGAAAAATACATACATAACTCTACAAATACAAGCAACTGATAACAAGTCTTATTGAAATCTGCCAATGTTGAATCACACTAACTCATCCTACAACTGAATGACTAATGGGAGAAGCCCTCAATCTTAACGGAAGCTCATGTGAATAGCTCTGCTTAAGATAAAGCATGACAGAATATTTGGTATTTGGTGTATTTTCCTGACACGTAACTCTAAGTCTCAGTGAGTATGTTTTGTTCATTACAGCTTCTTCAGCCCTTTAGAAATGTTTGATGCTTGGTGGATGCCACAGGTACCTTGCCATCCACATTTTTCATTCGTATTTATACTTATATGAATTGTCAAAGAATTGTTTTGAGTGTTTCTGATCAAATAGGATCAGAAACAAATGTGTACAAATGGCCACTTGGATAAACTTAGCAAGTCATTTAAATCATGTTTTTAGGGGAAAAATGAATCCTACCTTGCCAATTACAACTTTATCTAAATCTCAACTCAATAACTAATGTGTAAAATAGAATATGTTCCTAAATGCTTACTATTCATGGAATTTGTGTCTCCATCTGTAATTTACTGACTTGCCCATACCTAGTATATGATAATAGCAATGGCCACTGCATTTATTTAATGAAAAAATATTTTCTTTATTTGTAAATAGATATATACAATTTCATTACCAATGTTTATTACATTATCTACAGTGTGATACATTAAGTATAGTGCTTAACTATACACAGCACAATCTAGTATTGTAGGCAGCACTAATTAGCATTAACGCCTAGTATATTATGACAATAATGCCCACTGCATTCATACTGAAGTTTATTACTTCAGTTTCTCTTGAGGTCTTTTTAACACTATGGAAATGGGCTTGTTTTTGAGAACCAGGTTTTAATGAGGAATCAAACTCTTCTAATTTGGAGTCTTCTCATGAGGAAATCACTATTGTGGTCAAACAACAGTCATCTAAGAAACAGCCAATTCCAAGTTATTTATTTTACAGCATCATAGATCTAAGCAAATAAATAAATTTAGCAAAAGGGCTTCCAGATGATCAAACAGAGAAATGAGACAGTCTTGAAATAGAGGCTGCTAAGATACTTTCTTGACACTTTTCACCATCATTTGTTATATTAACATTTCCTTCATTCTGAGAGGCCCTGAAGCATTAAGACCTATGACTGTGAAATTTTAGAGTGTACATTTTCCAGCAAACATATATGATGGCTCTAGGAAATATTCTAGATATCACTTATAAACACTGTTAAAATGTATGCTCCAAAGCAAGCACTTGTCCTTAAGACTGGTTCCTTTTCTCCCCACCTCCTTGACAGCATTATATCCAATTGTTCTCACACAACATGAACCTCACTATACATTACATTTGATTCTGCTGCACAATTCACAGTATGCCAAGTAAACCTTGATACATACTGTCCACCAAGAAGCCATCTTTAATATCAACCAATGGTAAGAAAACTAAAATGCATAATAGGTCTTAGTGTGAAAAAACATCATAGGATTTCCAAATTTTATAAGTTTGTGTGTTTCTGTTTGTGGCTATATAAAAAGTGTTTTTCAACATTTCTATATGGAAGAAGGACCTGAGCTGTCAGGTAACAAATTGATGACGTAATTTTTAAGACAGTCTATTGATGCTTTAATTGCTATGACTCCAGAGTATACTTAGAAATCAAGTTTTGTGATACAACATTGCACATTTTGTTCTTTCAATTGTTGCTCATTTGTCTAGATAATTTAGACATTTTTATGCTTGCATATAGAATCAAAGTTTTTTCTTTCAGTGAATAATGCTATTTAAATATATAGAGATCAATTGACTTTGTAGATTAACTTTTGTAGTCATTTGTACATTTTATACTCTGCTGATAAAAGCATAATTTAAAATTGTGTTTAATTTTATTTTGACTTATATCTCAGAAAAAGTTTAGATAAACTGATGGATAAGTTTGTACTAGAATTCTTTTAATTCCCATATATTTGGTTTCTGGAAGTATAAAACTTATTTTTAATTGTTGACAATCACATTGATGGAAAATAAATAAAATTTAGATAATCCTAGATGACTATAAATACAAGTTATAATAGATTTTATATAAACAAAATTAATAGAGAGAAAAAAGTGTGTCATGAATAAAGGTTTGTTTGAAACTTATCAAAATGTGTACTATATTTGTGATGGTTTATCTGCATTGTAAAATTTGCTGGACTTGTAATTGCCTGGGAGACTCATCTTTGGGTATGTCTGTTTTGGTGTTCTGAAAGAGGTTTAACTAAAGACAGAAGATAGGCTCTGAGTGCATGTAGTTTCTATCACCGTTTGGGCTGGAGAACTGTGGTGGAAATAAAAGAAAACAGAAGTCCCCCAAACACCAGCGTTTATCTCCACCTGCTTCCAGTCTCTTGATTGTG
This sequence comes from Ondatra zibethicus, assembly GCA_004026605.1. Lineage (NCBI taxonomy): Eukaryota > Metazoa > Chordata > Mammalia > Rodentia > Cricetidae > Ondatra > Ondatra zibethicus. The sequence continues at coordinate 60,761 of PVIU01000365.1, read as the reverse complement.
TGACGAGCTGTCTCATACCCCCACCATCACACCAAAGATGGACTGCATTTCCTTAACCACGAGTCACAGGAAGCCATTTTTTCCTTAAGTCATGGCAACAAAAGGACTTAAAGAAATAGTTATATTATGATTGTTCTAGGGATAACTCTAGTAAAACTGAATGAAAAGATACTTTTTTAAATTTATAATAATTAATGGAAAATTTTATATCACAATTTTATTGAATGTGGTTCTATTGTTCAATTTACTTTGCTTGCATAAAATAAGGGAACAAGTAAAATGGAAAAGCATTTGGATAATAGATGTGTCATAAATTTATCTACAGATAAGATGTCAATTTGGGATGTTATTATTCAGAGAGATTAGATCCTTGCATGAATAGCAATTTCAATAAAATTTAAAAAGTAAAAAAAAGAAAAAAGCGCAACATTTTAAGGTAATCTTTAATTATATATTTATAATTCTAAATAACTTATTATGAATTTCATTTTATTTTTCTATATATTATTCTTAGAAATAATAATTTAAAAGTTATATATTCTTAGAAAATATAACTTTTAAATTCTATTACTGAAGTATCTAAGGAGAAAAATATAAAACAGGTAATCAGCGTTTCCAAAAGTATCCATGAAAGGTCAACTAAATATTATAGCTTTATTATAATTTTATATAAGAAAACATTTTGTGCCCCACCTAACACCCTAGTATCTCAGGAATCCCCACTATGATCATGGTCCTGGACAATGATGGGGAATATGTAGGCCATCCTGGTACTTGCTGAGCCATGCCTTCAACTGGCATTGGGATTGAGAAATGTGAATGAATTACAGAGAAACTTGAAGGGATTACAGCAGGAAATGGTATTGGAGTAGTAAGGAACAAGAATCTCTCATAGAACAGTCTGAAGTTAGACATGTGATGATATTTCATTTGTATTTCAATAAGTAAATCTTCCCTGAAGATCAGAGAGTAAATCAGTCACACTGGTCAGCCATACAGACCAGGCAGTGGTGGCACACACCTTTAGTAGCCACAGTTATTAGCCATAGAAACCAGGCAGTAGTGGTGCTTGCCTTTAATCCCAACACTAAAAAGGACAGGTCTCAGGTTCAACCTCATTCTGAGGGTGAGTGGGGGTAGGATTGTCTGAGATAGAGAGGTAAGAGCCAGTGGCTAACTGCCTTGATTTTCTGACCTTCAGGATGAACTCCAGTATCTGTTTCTTGTATTTTATTAATTGTGCGACAGACAGGACTGACAAAGTAGAATGAGGTTACTGCTTTGCAAAGTATGGAGGCTGTCAGTGAGCTCTCCTCACAGTGTGAAGGCTGTCAGTGATCTCTCCTCACAGTGTGAAGGCTGTCAGTGAGCTCTCCTCACAGTGTGAAGACTCAGTGAGCTCTCCTCACAGTGTGAAGATTCAGTGAGCTCTCCTCACAGTGTGAAGACTCAGTGAGCTCTCCTCACAGTGTGAAGGCTGTCAGTGAGCTCTCCTCACAGTGTGAAGGCTCAGTGATCTCTCCTCACAGTGTGAAGACTCAGTGAGTTCTCCTCACAGTGTGAAGGCTGTCAGTGATCTCTCCTCACAGTGTGAAGACTGTCAGTGATCTCTCCTCACAGTGTGAAGACTCAGTGAGCTCTCCTCACAGTGTGAAGGCTGTCAGTGATCTCTCCTCACAGTGTGAAGGCTCAGTGATCTCTCCTCACAGTGTGAAGATTCAGTGATCTCTCCTCACAGTGTGAAGATTCAGTGATCTCTCCTCACAGTGTGAAGACTCAGTGATCTCTCCTCACAGTGTGAAGACTCAGTGATCTCTCCTCACAGTGTGAAGGCTGTCAGTGAGCTCTCCTCACAGTGTGAAGGCTCAGTGAGTTCTCCTCACAGTGTGAAGACTGTCAGTGATCTCTCCTCACAGTGTGAAGACTCAGTGATCTCTCCTCACAGTGTGAAGATTCAGTGAGCTCTCCTCACAGTGTGAAGATTCAGTGAGCTCTCCTCACAGTGTGAAGACTCAATGAGTTCTCCTCACAGTGTGAAGGCTCAGTGAGCTCTCCTCACAGTGTGAAGACTCAATGAGTTCTCCTCACAGTGTGAAGGCTCAGTGAGCTCTCCTCACAGTGTGAAGACTCAGTGAGCTTTACTCACAGTGTGAAGGCTCAGTGATCTCTCCTCACAGTGTGAAGATTCAGTGAGCTCTGCTCACAGTGTGAAGATTCAGTGAGCTCTCCTCACAGTGTGAAGGCTCAGTGAGCTTTACTCACCGTGTAAAGACTGACAGTGAGCTCTCCTCACAGTGTGAAGACTCAGCGAGCTCTATTCACAGTGTGAAGGCTGTTACTGAGCTGTCAAAATAGTCACTGAAATTCATGAAGAACTTGTAGAATACTCAGGAGTCATAGACAAATCTTGTTTTGAATACAGGTGCTGATCAAGAAGACACTGAGCAACTCTTTAAAAAAGCATGAGATAGCAAATGGGGAGAAATATGAGAAAATCTGTTGAAACATGAACGTGGCACCCATAAATAAACTAGAGTGAGGTATCGTGATCAAGCATGAATGCTTTAAGTTAGTGGTGGCTAGTGGACTTCAAATAGCTTCTAGCAAGATTCACACAAAGAAACTGTTCTCAGCACTGCAACTGGAAGTAAACTGCTTGACTTCAAAATTGATGGGGTTAGGTGGGAAAGGGGAGGGGAAAGAAGGAGAGGATGGAGGGGAGAATCCCTGGAACCTACAAGGATGACCCCCAACTAAGACTGCTATCAGTACTGGAGAGGGTGTCTGAACTGAACTATGGCAAACAGATTGGTGACTTCCCTAACTGCCACCAGAGATGCTCTCTCCAGTAACTGATGGAAGCAGAGGCAGAGATCCACAGAGAAGCATGGCACGTAACTCTGAAAGCCTTGCAGATGGCCTATATTCCAAGGGAGTTATAAGAGGCCAGATCTCTCTAGTTTTTAGTATCTAAAATTTCTCAAACCAATTATTATTATAAGCTCATCTCATACCAGTCAGCATTTAAAAGAATAACTAGTGACAGAACTGAAATTCTGTTTACATTTTTTCTGTGTAGAATAGGAAAGCATTTTTGTCTTTTTATAAACAGTAAAAAGTCTTGTTATTCTTTGTCTCTTTTTATAGTAACTATTTGATTTTTTAATTATAATTACATTATTACTATCTTCTTTTTCCTTCCTTCAACCCTCTTCTCGTGAATCCCTCTTACTCTTTCTCAAATTCATGACTTTTTTCTTTGATTGTACACACACACACACACAACACACCCCTAAATATATAAAATACAAACTACTCATTTGACTGGTTTTTAACAACATTTTTCATGCAGTCCTTACCCTGAAGATATGTTCAGTGAGACAGCCCATGACTCGTCTAACCAAAAGCACAGCCTGCATCATGTTGCTACCCATGCTACAGGTTAAGTTTAAAAGGGCAGTACAGGAGCCCAGGGCACATGGGCCAGGAAAGACAAGCTGCTTAGGCATGGGCTGTTTCTTCCTCTTTTGAGGGTGTTCCTCTTTGATAGCCTCTGGAGTAGCCCAGCACTCTTCGTTACTGCTCTGTTATACATTTAATATGAATGACCCTTTCTTCTTTTTTGTTTATATTGAGTTATATTTATTCTCCGCTCCTCTCCCTTCCTCTCCAATCTCCTTCTACTCTCTCCCGCAATATCCATGCTCCAAATTTACTCAGAAGATCTTGTCTTTTTCTATTTCCGAGGTAGCTTAGTTCCATGTATGTCTCTTTTCTGGGATTGTGAATTTTAGGCTGGTTTTCCTTGCTCTATATCTAAAAGTCACTTATGAGTGAGTATATATTATATTTGTCTTTCTGGGTCTGGGTTACCCCACTCAATATGATGTTTCCTAGATCCATCCATTTACCTGCAAATTTCAAGGTGTCATCATTTTTTCTGCTGTGGAGTACTCCATTGTGCAAATCTACTACATCTTTATGCATTCTTCAGTCAAGGAGAATTTACGTTGTTTCCAGGTTCTGGCTACGACAAATAATGCTGCTATGAACATATTTGAGCACATGTCCTTGTGGTGTGAATCCACATCCTTTGGATATATACACAAAAATGGTGTTACTGGGTCTTAAGGTAGGTTGTTTCCTAATTTTCTGAGAAATCCCCAAACTGATTTCCAAAGCAGCTGTAGCAATTTACAGTACCACTAGCAATGGAGGAGTGTTCCCTTTACCCCGCAACCTCTCCAGCATAAGTTGTCATCAGTGCTTTTGATCTGGACCATTCTTACAGGTGTAAGATGGAATCTCAGAGTTGTTTTGATTTGTATTTCTCTGATGATTAAGGATGTTGAGCATTTCCTTAAGTGTCTTTCAGCCATTTTAAATTCATCTGTTAAGAGTTTACTGTTTAGGTCTGTAGCCCATATATTTAATTGAATTATTTGTTCTTTTGATGAGTAACTTCATGAGTTCTTTGTATATTTGGAAATCAGCCCACTGTCTAATGTGGTATTGGTGAAGATCTTTTCCCATTCAGTAGGCTGCCCTTTTGTGTTGTTGATCGTGTCCTTTGCTTTACAGAAGCATCTCAGTTTCAAGAGGTCCTATTTATTAATTGTTTCTCTCATTGTCTGTGCTACTATCATTATAAATGCCTACATAGAGAAGCCATAAAAATCCCACACTAATGAGTTAACAGAACACCTGAAACCTCTAGAACAAAAAGAAACAAACTCACCCAGGAGGACTAGACAGCAGGAAATAAACTAATACCTGAAATAGGCAAAATAGAACCAAAGAAAACAATAAAAAGAATTAATGAGACCAAGAGTTGGTTCTTTGAGAAAATCATAAAAATAGACAAACCTTTATCCAAACTAAACAAAGATAGACACTGAGTATTCAAGTAACAAAATCAGAAATGAAAAGGCAGGACATAACAACAGACACGGAGGAAATCCAGAGAACCATCAGGTCATATTTTGAAAACATGTACTCCACAAAATTGGAAAACTTAAAGAAAATGAACAATTTTCTAGATAAGTAACACTAACCAAAATTAAATCAAGACCAGATTTAAAAATTAAAAAGACTTATAACTATTAAGGAAGTAGAAACAGTCATTAAAAGTCTCCCAAACAAAAAAAGTTAAGACCAGATGGTTTCAGCATAGAATTCTACAAGATTTTCAATGAAAAGCTAATAACAATACTCCTCAAATTGTTCCACCTGATAGGAACAGAAGGAACCTTACCAAACTCTTTTTACAAGGCTACAATTACCCTGAAACTTAAGCCACACAAAGACATTACTAAGAAAGATAATTACAGACCATTCCCACTTATCAAGATTGATGCAAAAATTCTCAATAAAATACTGGCGAACTGAATCCATGAACACATCACCACGACCAAGTAGATTTCAACGCAGAGATGCAGGGATGGTTCAACATACAAAAGTCTGTCAATGTAATCTACCATATACTCAAACTGAAACACACACTCACACACACACACACACGATCATTTCATTAGATGCTGAAAAAGCCTTCTACAAAATATAGTATTCCTTCAGGATAAAGGTCTTGGAGAGAGCAGGGATACAAGGAACATACCTAAACATAATAAAGGCAATATACAGCAAGCCAACAGTCAACATCAAACTAAATAGAGAGAAACTCAAAGCGATTCCACTGAAATCAAGAACAAGACAAGGTTGTCCACTCTTCCCATACCTATTCAATATAGTTCTTGAGGTCTTAGCTAGAGCAATAAATCAACAAAAGGTGATCAAGTGGGTACAAATTGGAAAAGAAGTCAGACTCTCACTATTTGCTGATGATATGATAGTTTACACAAGTGACTTCAAAAATTCTACCAAGGAGCTTCTACAACTCACAAACACCTTCAGTAATGTAGCAGGATACAAGATTAACTCGAAAAAATCAGTAGCCCTTTTTTATGCTGATGATAAAGGGGCCAAGAAAGAAATCAGAGAACATCACCCTTCACAATAGCCACAAATAACAAAATATCTTGGAGTAACTCTAACCAAACAAGTGGAAGAGCTGTATGACAAGAACTTTAAATCTTTGAAGAAAGAAATTGAAGAAGCCACCAGAAAATGAAAATATCTCCCATGCTCTTGGGTATGTAGAATTAACATATTAAAAATGGCAATCTACATATTCAAAAGAATGACCATCAAAATTCTAGCAAAATTTTTCACATACCTCAAAAAGAACAATACCCAAATTTATATGGAAAAGGAAAAACCTAAGATAATCAAAACAATCCTGTATAATAAAGGAACTTCTGAAAACATCACTATTCCTGACTTCAAATTCTACTACAGAGCTGAAAACAGCCTGGTATTGGCATAAAAACAGATAGGAGGACCAATGGAACCAAATAGAAGACCCAGATATCAATCCACACATCTTCGAACACCTGATTTTTGACAAAGAAGCAAAAATTATAAAAAAAGAAAGCATATTCAACAAATGGTGTTGAAGAATGAAAAGAGATCCATATCTATCATCACCAAGTAGAAAACTCAAGTCTAAATGAATCAAAGACCTCAACATAAAGCCAACCACACTGGACCTCAGAGAAGAGAAAGTGGGGAGTACACTAGAACTCATTGGCACAGGAGGCCACTTCCTGAATGATCCTTTCTGTCCCAACTGTGTCTTCTTTTAGATTATGATAGAAACTGGAAGAAAAAGAAGATAAATTTGTTAGGGCTGTTCCCTAAGAATATTCCCAGCAGCACATATCCTAAAGAACTTCTAAGTACCAGTCCTTTGGCAGATAGACAATGTGAATTTTAGTCAAAAGGAGAACTGATGTTTTATGCCCAGTCTATCACTTTGGTGAACAAAAGTGCTGGGTTCTTGATGCATCTGTGCTCAGCATCTGTGACAGCACAGGCCTTTGGAATTTCATCCAGTTTAAGGCCTCTGTGTGTCTTGAAAACTGTTAGATTTGGGTATTATGATTAAGATAAAGGTCAGTTTGACTATAACTTTTTATAGAGACTTTGAGAGCCCAGGTTACTGCTTACTACACTGTTCTAGAATGAAGTGTGTATCCTTTATAAGAAATTACATCTTAGGAAAAAAAAGTGTGATCTTTATAAAAATGATGCAGGTTACTTTAATAAAAAGGCTACAGAAAAGGGAAGCTATAATCTGCCCCTCCTTTTCACTCTGACCCCATCTGTTGTAAATGAATAAAAGCACAAATTGTGTTTTATGCTGAAGACTTTAAAGTCAGTAGTGGTTTAAGGTCATAAACAAATAAAAACCAGAAGGGGACTTTGGAAGTGCTGAGAACCTCCGTGGTTGGAGATGCGCTGTTTTAAAGGGACAGCAGTGAGGAAGACAGCACGAAAACTTGCTGCAAGGTTGAGGGCTTCCTGGACCCTGAAACCTATCTTGAAGATGTCTTCCTGCGTCTGGGGTAAGTGGAGCTTCTCTACCATTACATAAAGATAAACTAGCTTCAACTAATAGCTCCATTGTTTAAAAATATTTTCTACATGTTCTATTGCTACGACCCTTTATTTTGTGAAAGCGCTAAACTTCTAGATCATATTTTGATTACTTTTGCCTCATTTTTAACCTTTACTTACCCAAAGTATTATTTTGTTTTAAGTGCATTGGTGTTTTACCTGCATGTATGTCTGTGTGAGGGTGTTGGAACCTCTGGACTTGAAGTTACAGACAATTGTGAGGCGCCCCTGTGGGTTCTGGGAATTGAGCCTGGGTCCTCTTGAAGAGCAGCCAGTGCTCTTAACCGCTGAGCTATATCTCTCCAGCCCCCTAATATTATTTTAAACTTCCTCGTAAATATATATGCTAAGAAGCCCAACTCTGTGTGTTTGTGTATATGTATCTCTCTGTGTGCTGGTGAGAGTCTTTGCGTGCCTCTATGTGTATATGAAGTGTGTTTGCCTGTGTGTGGACATATGTGTGTGTGTGTGTGCGTATGTATCTACATCTCTATATCCCTGTGTGCATGAGTGGTGATAAGATTCCCTGAAGGCAAATAGCTTTTCCTCATCAAAAAGGCATGGGGGTATTTGGTGCATGCTCATTCTTAGGGCCTTCTTGAAGCGCTTTTCAATGCATCACTCAACTTTATTCCTCCATATGTGCCTGTGTGCACAGGTGTGTAAATGGACCAAGAAACAGCCAGACTTGGATATGTTAGGCAAATACTTTACTTTTAAGCTACATACCCAACCCAAAAGTTGTTCATTCTGAATGGGCTCATAACTATCTTTTAAATTTTAACTAAAAAGCAGTATAGAAAAATCAGAAAGAAGCTTATCTCCTTCCTAACTGTTTTAGCTCACAATCTCAGTGGTGCTGGCTTCTTGTACCTACCCAGATGAGAAGAGAAGACTAAGATCTTTAGAAACAAGACAGAGGGGTCAAGCTTCCCACTGAGAAGCCCAGGAAGAGATAAGGTTTGAAGGTACCATTCCTTCCACTTGGAGATGCCCACATTTTTCATGCTCCTTCCTATTAAATGTATACTTCTCTCCTAATTTAAATCTTCTTGGGATGTGCACTAGGTTGAGAGTGAGATTTGCCTCTCAGCACAGCCAAACTTCCTTCAAAGGCTGTGAAACCTCCTGAGAAACAGCCTAGCTTGGTGTGAACATTGATCAGTTCAAGTGTTTACTTAGCCGATTTGAGTTGGTCTTCTTGTTAACTTGGTTCTAGCTTGCAATTACCAGGTTTTTTGTTTGATTGGTTTGATTTGTTTTTCTATGTTTCATTTTATTTGAAGGAGAAGAAACAAGCCCAGAGCAGTTAGTCTGGGACATCTCTGTTTGTCTCTTTGCCTGCCATCATATAAGCAGGGCCTCTTGGTTCAAAGGTTAGCAAGGATCTAGTTACTGAGTTCTGACCTAATGCTTTTGTTTCCTAGAACTTAATAGACTATAAATCATACCTACATTGTCCTAGGAATATTTACATAGTGGACTATCAAATGTTTTATGATATTCTAAAAATTAGAGGAAAGAAGACAGAAAAACCTAATTTTAAAAACTGACTGGAGGAATACCATTTAACTTATAAAAAAGACTGTAATGTATTCTAAGAAACATTCACATGTTTATAATACCAAGAAATCTAATAACATATGCAAATGAAGCCACAGAAGCAAAAACAATGCATGTTTTACATATGAAGCAAGGTCTCCAGCATTAACTGGGATTTTAAGCAGATTAGTTTACTCATTTGTTATTTCTTTATTTTGTTGTGCATGGATGCATATGTGTGCATGTAAAAGTGTGTATAGAGGACACAGGTCAACATTGGGATTTTTGTTTTCTGTTTCATACCCTCTTAATTTATGATGCAAGTTTCCTCATTGGTCCTGGAATCCACTGATTGCTTAGACTGACTGACCTGCTCATTGCAGGGAGTCCTGTCTCTAGAATCGTCAACTCTCACCTTAGTGAGTTTTGGAGACATTATGCTTAGGTGATATGCGCTTCACCAACTGGTGCATCTGCCCAGCTCTAATATAATAATTTACAGTTGACAGCTTGTTGGTACTGAAGCTCTCCTTCCTGTCCCCAGACTGCCCACTCCTCAATAGATGGCCACACTCATCTCTTCAGTGGAGGACGTGTTCTGCTCTACTGTAGGTGGCAGGCAAGGGAAGACAGGAACATTCGCAGCTGGAAAGACTGCAAGTGAGTTGGACGAGAAGCAGTAAGTGGAACCACAGAAGATCAGATCCAAAGTTCAGGCCCCTCACACCACCAGATCCGAGAGCAATCCTGAAGGACCCTGAGTTCAAGGAAAACCTATTCTAAAATTTTTTTCTCACCTCCCCAAGTATGTTGTGGCATGTCTTCACATGAAGATACATGTTCACATGCACGCACACACACACACACACACACACACACACTACCAAATACAATAAAATGTGTTTTGGAAAAAGGATAATTTTTCTGTTTCCAGACACATTGAGGTAATCAGAAACCTGATACAACATCTGAAACATAGAGTCATCAAATAGTCATCCAAATCTAAAAAGAATGAATATTTGGGTACTTTGAACCTCATTTCTGTTATGCCGTCTGACAAAGGAGGTGATGAGCCCTTAAAATACTCTAAAGAGATTCTGAGTAATGACAGCGACTGGGATCTGATGGACATCCTGCCATGCTATTCAGAATACATGTTTACTTAGCCGATTTGAGTTGGTCTTCTTGTTAACTTGGTTCTAGCTTGCAATTACCAGGTTTTTTGTTTGATTGGTTTGATTAAGAAAGGGCTCCCCCTGCTTCTTAGACATGCTACTAAGTTGGCAGCTTAAATGAATATAAGGCTAGTTGGAGGGGATACATGACTGTAACCCAAGCAACTGGAAAGTTGAAACCATAGAATTGCAAACTTATGGCCATCTTGAGCTATAGTACATTTGAAACCATATATACATATATGCATATAATATAGTATATGTCACTTATATATTATCATTATATATTATATAGAATAATTATATAGTATTACATAGCATATATTATATGTCATATGTATTATTTATGTTATATTTTACACACACACGTGACACAAAAACAATTAGTCATTTGCATTAAGTGTAGGAAGACATCAGCACTGGGGTCTAATGGAGCTGGGTCAGCCCTTTGCATCATTTGTAGTGAAAATGCTCACATTTGCCGGATATAGAACATATTATCTGCTTACAGGGGGTCTTCAATACGCTTGGAATCACGCTCCCTCAACAGATCTTTCTCGTTCTTGTCAGAAGTGCATAGGTGAGTATGACTACTGCAGACCCACTCTGGGGCATGACTAGCCCGGGAACACATTCCCAGTGAAGAGCTTTCCAGTAGAGCATCCCTCGGCCTTACACCCTGCAACTTCTCTACTTAACATTTACCCATAAAACACATTGGAAATTGTATGTTCTAAGGAAATATTTTAGTATTATCTTACTTATCTATTCATTCATTTTTGATGGGAACGGTGATCAGAACTGGCTTGGTTCTCTCCTTTCACTGTGTGCATCTGAGGATCAAACTCAGATTGTCAAACATGACAGCAGAGAGCTTCCCCCACCGAGTCTCTCACAGCCCTTAAAAGAATTTAGAGTTACAGTCCCCGTATTAGTACTTGAACTCAGAATCACAAACAGATGTATTGAAGTATTCTGGGTGTGAATAAACAAAATATTGCTGGAGCCGGGAATAAAGAAAATATTGCTGCGGAAATAATACTGCCTGTAAAAAATAACTGTCCATTACTTGATGACTAGGAGGTATTTTTTTCAAATTTATTTCTGTGATAGTTTATTTAACTATTGTCTAATGTTTTCAGTACAAGAATATATTTCCTAGTATTTCTTTCCCAAAAGCTAACAGAATATCAAGAATTTAAAAGTGAACATTTTCTGCTATTAGTTAGTGAAACAAAGAAAAAAAATTCTACACAGCTAATGGCATTGAAACTTCAGTATCACATATCTCCATTGAAGTGAAGAGGGGTCAAAAATTTCCCAAAGCCACAGTGGCATCACCACAAGATATCACTGATCGTTATATTAGAAGAGAGAAAAATTAATATAAAATCAACCCTTATGGATATAATATGAAACTGACTTATCATCAACCCCATGGACCTGGGAGATTCAGACAGCAAATTGTAAAATTCTAATTCTCAAATCTAAGAGTCTGTAACGTATTTCTTGTCAAAAATTTAGGTTCTTGGTATGATATTTTGGATGTTCACATACCGAACAATGTATTTCTTCCATAAACAGTGTTTTACTGTGCTGTAATTATAACCAGTGGCAGTTATGGATCAGCAGGCGTGCATTAGCTATCCCCATTCAGCACCCTGGAAAATGAATCTTGCAGTAAGTTGGATAATATTTCTGCATAGCAGGTTCTGCTCCAAGTAACCTGGAAATGCTTTTGTATTTGGCAAAGTGGTCTCTGAGGTTATGATTAACTTAAAGATATTAAGATGAGGGTATTTGGAATGTATGTTAAATGCATTCACAAATATTTTTGTAGAGAAATGTTAGAAACATGTAGAGAAGTCTTGGTGAAGAAGAGTTTGGAGGATGCTCTCAGGAGTCAAGAAATTGAGCACAACCACCAGGAGCTAGAGAAAGGAAGGGGTGGTAGATGATCGTCTGGAGGACCCAGAGGAAGCACGATTTAGGTTTTGCCCACTAATGCTGACTTTAGCCTTCTGGCCGCCAGACTTGTGATGAATGGGTTTTGATCCTCTGAAGATGCCACATAGGAGATAGTGGGATACAGTAGCTACATAAAAAAACAGGTCTCTAGATAATATTTCCAGGCAGAACTTCTGAATTTGCAGAAATAGATTTCTATACTAAGTGGTGGAGGCATTTCCCAATTCTTGGAAGACTTTTGTGACATGGGTTCATTTCTCAACTTCTGATTGATTTGTTTCCTGATGATTGATACATCTACAAAATGAGTTCTGATTGCTATGTTTCCACCCTCTCTATTTTCTCTCCCACCTCCTTAACCTTCCTCCTTCCTACAGGTGCCATTCACACACTCATATTTTATTGCTTTCTGTTTATTTGTTTGATTGTTTTGAGACCCATTGAGTTTAGCCAGGATCATCTCTGTGGCCATGGGCTTATATCTGCCCAAATCAGTAAGCTTCTACTGTTGCCTCTCTGCATATTCAGCAAGGAAAACCACTAGCTTCTTCTAATTGAGACCACCTGCTGAAGCCTTTTTCTTAACCTTGATTCCATTTTTCTCCAATCCACTGTGTGTTACCTAGGCTCCTAGGTGGGAATGGAGAATGTTGATTATTCAAGGTCAAAATTTTAGACTGTTTGTCAACAAAAACTCACACCCTTCCCAGTCAGATAGTATCTGAAGGGTCAGTTAGAAAACACCCTTCACTTCAGGAAAGAGTTCTTGGTAATCTCTTTAGTGAACAGTCTGCAACAGAATTGATTTATTATGGTGCCCCCACTGGTTAAATAGAATCTGTTATCTCCATCCACCCCCACTGTTTGTTTCTGGTTAATTATATTGACTTACCCCATTATTGGATAAGATCCAGGACTTTGCACACTTCAAATTATGTGTAAGGTCATGATGGATCCAGAGAGAGCACAGCCTTCCTTGTTACAACTCAGATGCCTCAAGTATCTCTGGCTCTAATTTCTTCTCAAAACCCATGCTTTATTTTCTGTTGCTTTTGTTCATGGACTTGACAAAACAATCATTAAGAGCACTTATATAACAATGCATCACAACAGAATTCAAAGGTAGTGCATTTCGGGTGTTAGCATGACATACCTTAGCTAGAGAATTTCCTATAACAGACGGAGCCCTTTGGAATTCCTGTACCATTAGGAAAAAGTAAATGGATCCAAGGTTGATACTTTCTTTTAAGACTTTATTTTATTTTTTATCTATGTATATGTGCCTGTGTGTGGATATGTACATAAAGGTGCAGGTGACTGTGGCGGCTAAAAGAAGCCATCAGATGCCCTGGAATTGCCGTTGCAAGGGGTGTTAGCCACTCAACATGGGCCCTGGGACCCAAATTCAAGTCCTGCAAAACTAGTAATTAACATTTGCTGATCTAAACCCCGAGGCTGACGGTTTAGACAATGCACAGATGAGTATAGTTAAATTGTCATTAGAAGTACTGGCAAAAATAAGAAACACAAGGAAAGATTTCGTTTGGTGGATTAGAAAATAAATATTAAATACTAGTTCCCAAGGAGATACTGTTGCAACAAATACAATGACTAATTTCCTTAATTAAATTATCAAACCACTAAGAAAAAAAATGCAGCATTGTGTATCTTAAGAAATGATGGTAATCATATTATTTGTTAGGTAACAATGGTCATTATAGAATCTTATTAAACACTTGTTTCATATTTAAAATGGGCATGTTCTGCTAACAGGATCAGAGAAGGCATGCAGCATACATAGAGCGGAATATAGACTGCTGGAAATGATAGTGAGAATCTTGGTGGCTCTACATTCTACCTTTCCTTGTCCCCCTTTGCTTCCCTTCTCCCTCCTCCAATAAATCATATTTCTATTCCCATAATTTTTGATATTAGTCTCACACACTTTAGTGATGGAATTAGCTGGAGATAAAACTCAAACAAGTCAAGCATATTCATCCTATCACAAATGAAGTGTCAGAATTATTTAAAAAAATACTAGGACTCTGTCACAGCAATGTCTGAAATGACAAAATTTTTATCAAGCGATTTAGTAGGTTTTAGAAATGAAGCTGTCAAGTCTGTGCTTCCGAGGAGTCTGAGGTACATGTGTAACAAATAATATTAAGGAGGCTGCTGAAAACTATACTTTTCTGCTGTAAACACTTAAGAAGAAAGCACTTCTCTTCCCCAAGGCACAGTAAATAATAGATGTCTGTAAAAAGAGTTATCTAAATTCCTAGGATACCAGAGAAGGAATGATCACTGAAGAGAGAAGAGGGTAATTTTGTTTTGGTTTTGACATTTTTTTCAAGTCTTTGATCTATCTCCAACTGTCATCATTCCAGGCAGTAGAAAAGGCATCAAAAGACAAAGAGACCTAAAAAATATTTTCAAAAGTGAACTATTTACTTGCTTAGATGGATAGCTGTTTAGCATATGAGAATATCTGCCATTTACCTTATAACCCATTAGAAAGGGGCTACCTTTGTATCTTTCCATTAGTTTTCTGTTTCATCTTCTCGGGCTTCGCCTTTCAGCATTCTCAAAGTTCTGTCTTATATGTCTTGTGCAGCCCATTCAGGTAATTATTTTCTGAATTTGAACATTAATATTTGCATGAACAGACAGTTTTGATACTTTCGACGAGGTTTTTGTATTAAACCTTTGTTAACTTTCTGAGCTCTCTCAAGGATGCACACGTGCAAATTCTTCAGTCATGGATTCTGTTTCACTAAATCCAATCGTTATTCTTAATCTAAAATAGAAAATGTAATGTAAAATAATGAGCTGTATTTTTTGAACTAATGCAATGTGAAAATTCAGTTTGAATTTGAACTTTAGTTTCAGCCATGAGGCCTTCTTGAGCAATCTAGACTTCTTTTCTTTTTTGAGGTTTTGAGTAAAAGCATTAAGAATGTACTATGACAAAAATTTTCCAATTTAGGTACTTGATTTAGGCATTCTCCTACTGATAGATACTTTTATATTCATTATGTCATTTCATTTTCGCAGTAACGCCCACCATAGTTGGGATACTTGTTTAGGAATAAGTAAATTCATCATTCCAATTAAGTAAGACTTTGGAGTCTAAGATTATTTCATTCTTCCCAGATACTTCCATCATGGATCAAAGAAAAGAAATATTGGGAATCAAGCCAGATGTGATGGTACAAGCACTTGCAGGGGTTGGGGGAAGGACGGGGGGCACTAGACTTAGAGTTCAGTCTACCTGTGAATTCAAGGACAGTTTGAGGTGTAAACAAGATCCTGTGGGAGGGTTGGAAAGGAAGGATGCAGGAGATAAATAAAGAAGGGATTAGAATTACAACACATAGATTGTTATCAGTCAGATTTTTATCTCCCTGTGAAAAAATCTTGGAGGTTTCGGTTAAAGTAGGGGAGAGTTTCAGAGGCCTCATTTAAGTGAATCCACTGCTTGGAGCCTGAGCTAACACACCAGAGAGCTGAGACTCATAACTGTGACCAACAAGAAGGGAAAGAGACTAGGGATGACATGGGGCCTTCAACGGTGTAGTGCAGAGAGTTATCTCCTCCAACAAGGGCCCCCTTTCTAAGCACTTCACCTCAAAATCCTATCCTAACTCCAGTAATGCATTAATCCATTGATGAATTCAGAACTGTCAAATCACAAACTCTCCTAAAAACCCCATCAGCTGCCTATCATACCTAAATGTTGTTTCGTTTTTGTTGTGAGGACCTCTGTGCTTTTGATCAAATCCAGTGCTTTGTTCAAGGTGGCAGAGTGCAAGGCAAAGCAGGGCCTGTTGTAGTAGGAAAACCCTTTATTCAAGAGTGTGCCAAGAGAAAACTGACAAATACCTCTAGGGGAAATCTTCTATCTGCCTCTAAAGTCTTCTTCCCCTTGACCTTCAGATTGGCAATTTTCAATTATTTCTTGTTAAAGAAATCATGATCACACAAATTGCATCAAAATTTTGGTCCTATAACATAGTCCCTAAGTTTCTTAGACTTCTCCAGGACATGACAGAGTACACAGATGAGAACAATCAATGTGTGCTATTGCCGTGTGCAGTTTTACAGGATGTGCCAGAGTACACAGACGAGAACAATCAGTGCATGCTATTGCTGTGTGCACGTTTAGTCTGGATCATGTGCATGGTACACTGAGAACACAAAGCAAAACAAGATGAGCCTGTTCCTTAGTGAGAAGGTTCTGGAAGTTCAGGGGCTTTATTAGCTGTAATCAGGAAGCTTATAGGCTACACTGTAAATATACATGGTTTTAATGATATTCATTTGCCTTCTTTCTCTTTCCTCTCTACCAATAACCACAAGCATACCCTATGTCCCCCAATGCAGTCAAGTATTTACCTACTTAAAATGAAGCCAAGATAATTATGTTTCAAGTTTGAAGCTTATCAAATATGAAGGCTGAGCCAGTAAATAAATAAATAAGCAGGCATTTTCATTGTAGACAGACTACTGGAAACTGAAGATCTTCACAGTGGAGAAGAAATACTCCACAGGGCAGAGTCTTTTATTTTATTCTAACTGTGCATCTTATTATGGGGATGGTACTTTGTCAGTGAAAAGCTGAAACAAAATATACCAACAGCAACATTTAATTATTTTATATACATCAAAGCTCTATTTCAGCAACTGTTTTCTCTTTTAGTGAATGCCAATTTATAGAAGAAGTATTCTGAAAAGGACAACGTGCTTTCTGGTCTGTGAGTTTTACATGACCCCAACTTATTATCTGGAACATCAGTGGAATTTTCCAAGTGGAAAATGCTGCATGTGACATTTGGTGTCTGATTATATAAACAGTTGGGTGTTTTATTGAAACCATTTTTGTGCTGTTATTATTGGTATTGATTTGAAATGTGTGTACAAATCCTGTGTACACACAGGATTCAATCAAAGTGCTTTCATGTATCGTTTGGGCTATCTGTCTCAGTATTTATCTGCTGGTCTCTAGCTTTCAACTATCATGTTTGTATTTATAGAAGTAACCTTCACTCATGAATAATATTACAATTTACTGTTTCTAGATTTTAAATAAAATATATTTAGATGTATTTAAGGATATTATTGGAAAATTTAAATTATGAAGTGAACAATTTGCCAGTTAACTTTCCTTAGTTAATAAATTGTTCAGTACACGAGGCTTGCATTCTTTTAATATTTTGAGTCAGTAATTTTTCCTAATTATTTAAAAATTGAATTTATAGATTTGCTGTGTTAATAAAATGTTTTTGAAATCATGATAACTGTTTTACTGAGATTCATTGTCCACTGTGCCGTTGAATCAAAAGAGCAAAAGAGTAGGGGAAATTTTCCAGAATCCAGGACAATAAGAATCTTTAATAAGCAAGAACAACAAAGACACCCAAAGGTTGAAGACCCTGTAACAAATTTTCTGATAAAGAGAATTTTGTTCTGTTTGGAAAAGTATGGCAGATTGATGGCTTCTAGGCTGTGATGGTCCTTGCCCCTCCCAGCATTCCATCTCCAGCACAGTCTCTGCCTCTGAGCTACCGTGCTGTCCTCCAAGACAACAATGAGCTAAATCTCAGATATTGTAAATCATCCCCCAATTGAATTATTTCTTATTGTATAAATGTACCACATTTTCTTTATATGTTGGACATCTAGGTTATTTCCAGTTTATGGTTATCATGAATAAATCTGCTACGAACATTGTTGAACAAGTGACTGATTTGGTTTTTGTTTTATCTCATTACGATATATTTTAATTTATTATTATCCCTTGGATAGCTGTTTATTTTCTAAAGAAAGACAGAAAGGGATGGATAAGGATGCAAAGGTAGATGGCGTGAAACTGGGTAGACTCTGGGTAAAGAAAAACATAAGTAGAATAAATTGTGTAAAAATCTGTTGTCAGTAAAACAAAAAAAGAATACATACATAAGAAAATCGTCTCTGTTGAACACTCAGGGCTTATTTTTAAAAAGCATTCTTTTCTTTTTTCATTGATATTTCTTAAGCTCTACATTTTTCTCTGCTCCTCTCCCTGCCTCTCCCCTCCCCTCTTTAATCCTCTCCCAAGGTCCCCATGCTCCCAACTTACTCAGTAGATATTGTCTTTTTATACTTTCTACTTCCCATGTAGATTAGATCTATGTAAGTCTCTCTTAGTGTCCGCATTGTTGTCTAAGTTCTCTGGGATTGTGATTTGTATGCTGGCTTTCTTTGCTTTATGTTTAAAAACCACCTATGAGTGAGTACATGTGATAATTGTCTTTCTGTGTCTTGGTTACCTCAATCAAAATAATGTTTTCTAGTTCCATCCATTTTCCTGCAAAGTTCAAGCTGTTGTTATCTTTTTCTGCTGTGTAGTACTCCATTGTGTAAATGTACCACATTTTTCTTATCCATTCTTCGATCGAGGGGCATTTAGGTTGTTTCCAGCTTCTGGCTATGACAAACAAAGCTGCTATGAACATAGTTGAGCACATGTCCTTGTGGCACGATTGAGCATCCTTTGGATATATACCCACAAGTGGTATTACTGGGTCTTGAGGAAGGTTGTTTCCTAATTTTCTGAGAAACTGCCACACTGACATCCAAAGGGGTTGTACCAGCTTACATTCCCACCAGCAATGCAGAAGTGTTCCCTTTTCCCCACAACCTCTCCAGCATAAGTTGTCATCAGTGTTTTTGATCTTGGCCATTCTTACAGGTGTAAGATGGAATCTCAGAGTTGTTTTGATTTGTATTTCTCTGATGACTAAGGATGTTGAACATTTCCTTAAGTGTCTTTCAGCCATTTTAGATTCCTCTGTTGATAGTTCTCTGTTTAGGTCTGTACTCCATTTTTTTTAAATTGGATTATGTGATCTTTTGGTGTCCAATTTCTTGAGTTCTTTGTGTATTTTGGAGATCAGACCTCTGTCTGATGTGGGGTTAGTGAAGATCTTTTCCCATTCTGTAGGCTGTTGTTTTGTCTTGTTGACTGTGTCCTTTGCTTTACAGAAGCTTTTCAGTTTCAAGAGGTCCCATTTATTAATTGTTTCTCTCAGTGTCTGTGCTGCTGGGGTTATATTTAGGAAGTGGTTCCCTGTGCCAGTGCATTCAAGTGTACTTCCCACTTTCTCTTCTATAAGGTTCAGTGTGGTTGGCTTTATGTTGAGGTCTTTGATCCATTTGGACTTGAGTTTTGTGCATGGTGATAGATATGGGTCCATTTTTATTCTACTACATGTTGATATCCAGCTATGCCAGCACCACTTGTTAAATATGCTTTCTTTTTTCCATTTGATATTTTTTGCTTCTTTATCAAATATCAGGTGTTCGAAGATGTGTGGATTGATATCCAGGTCTTGTATTCAGTTCCATTGGTCCTCCTGTCTGTTCTTATGCCAGTACCAGTCTGTTTTCAGTACTGTAGCTCTGTAGTAGAGTTTGAAGTCAAGGATTGTGATGCCTCCAGAAGTTCTTTTATTGCCAAGGATTGTTTTGGGTATCCTGGGTTGTTTTTTTAAAGCATTTTCAATTAACAAATAAAATTCTATGATTTATAAGGTATATGTTGATGTTCAGAGCCACATCTGCAGTGTTGAATGGTTGTGTCAAACTGATGCATAAATGTACTATGTCACATAGTTGTAGTAGGAGGCTGCTCATTCATTCCCATCTGTCCAGAACACAAAATAATCCATCCTCAGAAACTATATTATTTAAATCACCGCTTGGCCTATTAGATTTAGCTTCTTATTGGCTAGCTCTAACATCCTAAACTAACCCAACTTCATTAATCTGTGTATCACCACATTGCTGTGTACCGGGTAAAGTTCCAGCACATCAGTCCCCAGCAGAGGCTACATGACTTCTCCTGACTCTGCCTTCTTTTTCCTAGCATTCAATTTAGTTTTCCCCGCCTAGCTCTACTCTGTCCTATCACACGCCAAAACAGCTTCTTTATTCATTAACCAATAAAGGCAACACTTATACAGAAGGTCTTCCCACACCAAGTTGTCATTTTTGTGATGAGAACATTAATACACACCATTTTAGCACTTTTCAAATATATATCTTGGCTTGCAATCACATGGCAACAAAGGTTCCTCCTACACAATAGGTTTCGAATTGCATGAATGGATAATTCCTGCATGTACAGTGGCAAATACAAAATAAACCACAGTGATCACATATCTGAGCAAACATCACCAAAACGTAGAAAAACGACAGACCTGAGAAAGTGCAAAAGAGTAAGAGCAATGTAACAAGGTTCATCAGTTTACTTCAAGGGTAGCAATGTTTGTATATGATTCTGTGTATATGTACATGTTTTAATTTGTTTATTTTTTCTTAGAGAAGTTCATAAACAGATTCCTTGTGTGAGGTTCCCTCAGTGACATTCATGAGCCTATCATCTGAATTTCGAAATAACATGATTTAAATAATTTGGCCAAACGATAAGAAACTTAAAGCATCTGGCTTGAACTCATCTATCACGCATAGTAACATGAATAAATGGAGACATTCGTCACTATGCACACAACAGAAATTGTGTTCTCCTATTGATATAATTAAATCCTCATAGAAGCCTAAATGTATAATAGCTTCCAGATTTTTCTTTTAATGCCAAAAATCAATGGCTCCGCTTCCAGTGAACTCGATCGGCATATGTTCCTAGTCACAACCATCGTGAACTCTCTCCAGTTTCTAAACATTTATTGCTAGTACTGTAATAATAAACATCTTGCATTTATAAAATGTAATGTTGCCTAGAATTTTTCATTTTTCAAGAATGCATAGCACACTATGTAATGGCTCTCATATGGCCAGTATGCCCATGAACAATTTGTCTTCAGAGTGGAGTGTTAATCTGACACCTCAAGGACAGACCTGTGTTCAGAGGGTCTTTAGGAAAAGCTCGAAACATTCATGAACTTCAATAACTACTGAAAATCCCAGTGAACTGTGGCGGGGATTACTCCAAGTTCTGGATTACATTACCTCTGCATGCTGGGTTTTTCTGAAATAAGAGCTATTAAAGATGCTGGTAGATTATTTTTGACTCATTGCCAAATATGTACATACCAAATACATATTTAATATATCTGTACATATATAAAACCAATCAAATGATGACATTTATGGTTCAGAGGTGTGTGTATGTGTGTGTGTTTCTGTGTGTGTGTGTATGTGTGTGTGTGTGTGCGTGTGTGTGTGTGACAGAAATGCTCTTTCCACTTTTATAACCCTTTTAGTTGCACATGATAACCCCACAGCCGTAAGGAAGGCAACAAATATAATTTTGGGTCATAAACACTGTGGGGGCAGCAAACTCTTGTCCTCTAAAGACAAATTTAAGGTTTTTATCTTAGGGATATTTGGTTTTAAAAAGAAGCTGCCTAGAAGGACAAATATGATCATTGCCTTGATGAGCCACTATCCGAGCAGCTTTGTCCTACAATAGAACAAATAGAGAAACCCACAGCTAAACAGTGTGCGGAGAGTGAAAGACCTTGGATTCAGACCTAAATGAGATATGGAAGGAAGGGAGGGAGGAAAAATTTTCAGAGCCAGAGGGAATGGAGGAGACTGGGGAAAGAAGGCCTTCTAGACACAGTAGGACTGATAAACATATGAACTCACAGAAAACGAAGCAACATGCATAAGACTTGCAGGGATCTGCACTAGATGGAATCCTAGAAGATAAGTGGGCACAAGCCCCATCCCCAACTGGAAAATTATCTCCAACAGATAACCATTCACAAATGAAGCTTGTTCTCTCCCCGGGAATCTCGCTGGGAAAAGAAACCATTCTTAAGTGTGTGCCTCATACCCATCGGTAGGTGACCAATACCAGAGGTCCTCAGTGGGCATTTTCAAATGTTCTCTGTATTACTTTAAACCTTACAGGTCCTTTGCTTATGTATTATGACTCCAGCTTTTTGTTTTTATAGGAGGAGTTCCTGTGTGTGTGAACACACGTGTCTCTGTGTCTATATTGTGTTTCTTGTACTTTTTCTATGATGTCTCTTTTTCTGTTTGCTTTGTCATATTCCAATTTGTTTGCTTTTATTTTATTGTATTCTATTATTATTCTTTAGATTACTGTTTGTTTTCTTAGAGGCAGAAAGGGGATAGATTAAGATTCTAGGGGAGATGGGAAAATTTTGGAGCAGTTGGATGAGGGGAAAATAATCAGAATATGTAAGCTAGTTATCAGTAAGACAAAAAAGTTAATATGTTTTATAGGATTATTCTAACTGAAAAATATAGGAACTCATTTCACCAGAAGAAAAAAGATTACTTCATAGAAAATAACTTGTCTTTCTCAACTGTGAGTCTTCAGTTTCTGTGACACCCCCCCCCCACACAATGTAATAACCTAAACAGCAAGCCATCAAACAGAATTCTTAAAATGTGATAGGATGCTGAAGTCTAGCTCTCCACAATAGAGGGCTACTCGCTGGGGTGGAGTTGAGGCGAGGTGAGGGAGGATGCATTTCTCTTTAAGGAACTGGCCGTTGGGCATTTGGCCATGCTCCAATGACTACACAGACATTACAAATTGTACTTTTTATTGTTTACATTTTGGGGGGAGGAAGGACACGAGGGTAGGGGGTGAACCTGAAAAGACTGGGAAGTGCATAAGGGTGAGTGGTGTGCCTTACATGAAATTCCCAAATAATCAATAAAATATTCTGTTAAAAAAGTAATTTAATTAATAAAAACTTGTTGAGCTAAAGCTTTAAAACCTAAGAAATTACTACACATGCAGCCTTTCCTCTTCAGTTTGATGTGTATTAACAAGCTTCTCATTCCTGGATGGCTTGATGGGAGCTTGGGTGTTCACAGCGGTACCGTGACCCAGAGCAATTCTGTGTACAGATGTGAGGATGAAATTGATTGGAAGAGATGTGCATCTGGCACACACATAAATCTTGCTCATGTCCTTAAGCCATGTTTCGTATTTATGAATAAGATTATTAGCCAGCTATTTTCAGTGCTTACTTTTATAACTCCAAGAAGTGCTTAATTTGTGCTTTAAATAAATGACTTTTCAAGTTGACAAAGCAACCATGCCACTCACCGATGTTGATACCGACTATAATTTCTAAATGTTATTATTATTATTGTGTTATTTTATTTCTAAACACAAGTAAATAAGAATTAGTTCCGACTTCTCTCTGATTAATAAAGAAACATCTAAGGTAGAAATAACTTGTCATACTTTGAGAGCTTTAATGACTTGTATTTCACCTGCTAATATTTCAAAAGAGAGAAATGATTCACTGGACTTCCAATGCTCCTCCTAGTCTTTAAAGTTCTCTAATGACCACCATCCAGTGTCCACAGGTACGCCTGGAGGCACTTCTTGGAAAGCACAGTTCTGGCACCAGTGAGAGAACAGAGAGTGAACTGAGGACAGTTCATGGATTTATTTCTGTATTCTGTTTTCAGTCTTGCAACACATTTTTTTCTTATCTTAATTTGATTAGCATTTCAAAATTTAAGCAAACTACAAGCACAGATTCCTAAAGCTAGTAAGTAATCTATAAATATTAGAGCAAAATCAAGAGAGATTCTTTGATATAAACTTAACTTTAACATTCTTTCTATTCTTTATGCATAATGATAACATAGTATTTATGTATTCACATATGGACACATTTAATAAATGCATGATATGTACAATATACATGTATATATTTTTTCAAAAAATAAGAAATGGGTTGTAATTGTATTATAACATTTCCCTTCTCCCTTTCTTTCCTCCAAATTTTCCCTTGCTGCTCTGCTTCAAAATGAGAACCTCATTTTCATTAATTGTTGTTGCATATATATGCATTTTACATGCATGTGTATTACTAAATATAGCCTGTTGAGTTCATACAATGTTAATTGTGTGTATGTTTTCAGAGCTAACAAGCTGGCAGGGGAGACCCATTAGTATGCTTTCCCTGAGCATGACCTCCTCTTCTGCTTCCAGATTTCCTCAGGTGACTACAGTTCTTAGTGTAGGGCAGAGGCCACATGGGTGTTTCCCATAAATCTGACATGTTCATGGATGTCACCCTTGCTCTACTCATGTTTGGGTGGTCATGTTGGTAAGATGATTGGCACAGCTTCTGATGCCACTAAGAGACATAATCTCATAGCAAACTTTTTGATCCTCTGGCTTTTATATCCCCACTCTTGCCCCCTAGTAACATTCCCTGCACCTTAGATGTAAGTTGATTTATCCATTGGAACTGGGCTCTCTAACACATTTTTATTGGTTATGGTTTTCTGGAGCCTTCTCAGTCTGTGCTACAGGCATAATTAATTTTCCTTGATGAAAAGATGAAGACTACATAATTTAGGATTTACTTCTCTACGCTATGATTACCACTGATGAATAAAGGCACTGCTTTGGGCCTATAGTAAAGCTATAGACAAGCAAAGCTAGATGGGGAAAACTAAACTGAATGCTGGGAGAAAGAAGGGTGAAGTCAGAGAGAAGCCATGTAGCCCCGCCAAAGCCAGATGTAACTTTAGCCTGTAAGCCACAGCCACATGGTGATACACAGATTAATAAAAATGGGTTAAATTAATATGTAAGAGTTATCCAATAAGAAATTAGAATTAATGAGCCAAGCAATGTTTTAAATAATATAGTTTCTGAGTGGTTATATTTTGTCTGGTGACCAGGACGAATAAGTGACCTCCTCATTACAACTACATTTATCTGTGGGTATATGGACAGATGTTTATAGATTGTTGTTAGAGAAAATGCTGGTTTAGTAAATTGGTGATTGAAGATTCTTTTCCAATAATTGTGACTTCATAAGCATTGTGTAGTTAGTTAGGTTTCCAGTACCAAGAATGACATCCCTCTTATTAATTGAACCTTAAGTCCAATAAAAGATCTGTTGGTCACTGCCAAGGTATGCATGCCACACCGAACCCTTAGGGTTATTGTGCCATGCCATTAATAGGCATAGCTGGAAGAAACTGTTGATTCCTTCTCACCTTTGGAAGCTTGCGTAGTACCTGCTGGTATCATGAAAGTTAGCTCTCATGGAGGAGACATCCAGGCCAATTCCAACTCAAGGGTCTCTAAGGTCTGCTTCTGAAGTACATGATTTCTTCAGTAATAGATACTTAGCTTCCCCTTCTTGGATGTAGCAAAGGACAACAGCAATAGGTTGTATGTTCTGAGATTCTCTTAGACAATTATAGCAACAACTGAAAAGAAGGCTTCTCATGTCTGTCATTGAGGATTTTGTTAGGTGGTTTTTGGCAAATGGAGGGAACATCATCAATCCAGGTAAGAAAAGTTCATAAAACCACATAAATATATATGTATATCTATACAGTGAGACACGTGTAGTATAACTTTTTAAAGTTAGTAGTAAATAGTATGATCCCTTGTGAACTTTACAAGGGATCAATATTGTTATTTTACCTCCGTACATCCTTCCCCTGTAGGTACTTCCTTCCCCTCCTTTACCATTTCACCTAAAAGATCATGTATATATATTTTTGCCAAGTAAATGAACAAATCCAGAATGTTGTAAGAGGGCCTATGTAAATAAATGTTTATTCTGAAAATGCTTGCCACGTTTCACATAACTTTTTTATCTCCCTGTAGAAAAACATGGAACAAATATGGAAGATCTTACAAATAAATTTTCTAGGAGATTAGTTATGGCCAATACTGAGTATTGCTTTTTATATACTTTCAAAAATAATTTATATCTTTCAAAGTTATACTCTATATTACTTTCTAATGGTTTGTTTATTGATAGTCCTTTAACATCCATTCTCACAAGAGTGGAAGTATAATAACATTTTAGTGACCATGCAGTGTTCTGTTTAGCATTTAAGTATTATTCATACTTACACTCTTCTCAATACTTTCAATCAGAAGCAGTATTTATTCAATCCACTTATGGCTAATATTCTGAATCTTGAATATTTAATTGACTCATTTCTGTCTTATTTATTAATTCCTAGGTATAGAAATACTGAATTAAGCATAACTTTATATTCTGTCCTTTTTGAGGCCCAGTCAATATTAATATTATGCTAAGTGACATGCCTACAAGCAGTATGACTTACTTTGGAAGTATTCATTTCAGCCGAAAAGGTAAGAATAACATTTAATAATCCATTATGATAAATAACTATAAGAAGCTACTAGATACATGTTGCATTCTTTCGACAATTGCTTTTTACATGTCAAAATACAGATGCGTTCATGTAGAACTACAATTTAATCTTGCTTTTTCTTGGGCCATAAGTTTTTGTAGTTAGAAAAAGATGAAAAAACTTTGTAAAATTCAAAGATATTAAGCATAGGAAGATGCATTTTTATTTATTTAATTTTTTACTTATGTGTATGTGTGTTGTCTGTACATGTGTCTGTCACGTGTGTGCATGTACCTAGAGAGGCCAAGAGATTAATGGGTCTCCTGGAACTAGAGTTATAGGAGGTTGTGAAAGCATGACATGGATGCCAAAAACACAAACTTGGATCCTATGTAAGAATAGCAAACATTGCTAAACTCAGGGTCATCTTTCCAAGCCCAAAATGCAGTTTCTGAAGGAAGAGACATTGCCTATGCTATTTTCAGCTTTCAATGGACAGCAACTGGGTGTCAGCACTCAGAGTGAATTTCCAAACCTCCAATTCCAATAAGGCCGTAAGGTTTCTTAAACTTTTATGCTAGGAAAAAGAAATGATGCTACTTTTTCTAAAACTGGTATATAATTTGTCATTAACTTTTAAGATTTTAATATTCATAGTATAAGCCAGTACTTTGAACATAAGGCAATGCAATGCTTCCTATGTCACATTAAATGACTGTGTACAGAAAAGACAATTTTTTAAAAAAGCCATTCTATGGCTAAAAGTACTCAAAAATACTGATGTCCCTACTCCTGAATATTTTTCCTAGTAGGAAAGGGAGATGTATTACTAGAAAGGATTTCTTATCATATGTTTAGCCTGTTGCCAAGTTATTTTTTCTGCCTTTAATACGTTTTCTTGATTATTGTGGAGACATCACTACTCTTTCACTGCTATTTGAGCCAAGAGGATGTCAAAACTAACACCAAAAATGACTCAGCAAAATAACAGTTTCCAAAACTCCTACGATCATTATATCCATTAATATTGCTGAAAATGTGGTGTAGTGTGGTTGTCACTGAGGAATAAGTAGAAATTGTTGCCTATTTGCAGTTGAGCAATGCATTTGGCAGTGTCTGATTAAGTGAGCATGTTTCTAATTATAGGTTTATAGCAGATAAAATACTGTAAATTACTAATGAAATCACTGCTTTGAGAGAAATTTGCATTATTCAGTTCATTTTGCAACACATGCAGCATTAAGTAGTGGTTTAACCCCATAAAAGTAATAATAAATAAACAGACTTTGTTTGTCTAAGTAATAATTATAATTATCAGATCACACTTTCAATATGTTGGTAAAATATCATGATTTCCGTGAAGGACCTTGGGAAAATGACTTCCAGCGGCTGTTTTTCAATACATTGTAAATCCATTCTAAGCCCACATCTGTCTGCTTATTTTATTTATATTATAATGAAAAATTGTTTTCTAAATAGAAATTACCTGATGTCTATACAGTTCACTTGTAACTGTGATATTTTCAAATCAGTTTTCTTTTTAAAACTACTATGCTAAGGAAATCAGTTATTCAACATTTTCTATATGGTATAATATTATTGTTCAAAGGTTTTTTGATTCAATATTTTGATAATAAACCACTATAGCTTAAAATGATATAATATTTTGCAATGAATGGGAATCATACTTAGTACTTTTATACTTCTCATTTTAACTGACAAATGAAAAATAATCCTAAATATATCAGTTACTTTGAAGACAAATTAGTATACTCATCATATTTAAAGAATTATTTTAAATTTCATTTCAAAGTTAAAGTCAAAACAATATCAAAATTTTGAATCTGCAGCTTTAAGCTTGAGTTGGACATACTTATATTTTTACTACTGCCTGTGGAACTAGCCTGCAGCACTATCGGACTTGAATGGAATCTAAAGCATTGGCAAATACTAGACTTTCTATCTGAAGGGTTATGGAAAAAGACACTCACAAGCTCTCTTGATGGCTTCCTTCAAACCTTTTCTTTAGTCTTCGTTTTTATTTTCTATTCTTTATTTTCCTAGTGATTTCCTTTTTTCATTCTTGAAGTTTTCCTTCTACTTCTGTATTTATTCTTGATGTTTCCCTTCTAATTCTCTAATTTTTGATGTTTCCCTTCTAGCCTACTTTAACTCTCTGTAACTCTATCTCTGTCTTTTCCTTAAAGATTATCTACCTCAGCAAAATCTTTCAGGCAAAATAAAGATTACAATGTGGCTATATTCTGTTTTTCAAGTGAATCAACACAAGTAAAAGACAGCACGTTTTCCATATCCCTTATATGATTAAATGTTTTATGTATTACAGGTGAAAAACAAATTATTCCAAGAACCCACATACTTTCATACCCAAGCAACTTGTTATAAATTAACCATATAGGCAAGCAAACTCTTCTTCTCAGTGATATCTTTTACTGTCAGGCTGTATTTTGCAGTTACTATGAAGGGGCCAATTATTTTATTACTTGAAAGATAATCTTATAAGAAATTTTAAAGGAATCACAAATATAAACTTTATATATGAAAAAGAATCAGACAACTCAGTTTAATATTATTAGGGTAAAAAAACACTCATCAATAGCTTTTGTATCAGAAGACTGGAGGCAGAAATGGGTATAAGGAATTAATCATCTCCTTTGATCATCAACCCTAGCAAGGAAAGCACATCAGCTAGTAACAGTTGGGCTGCTTGTATTTTTTACCTTTGTGGCACAAAATATGTGTCCTTGTGACTTTCAATTGGTTTCTAGGATTTTCCATCTCAAAGTTATTATCAAAACATCTGATCTAACCTGAAGTTATTTTAAAGATTTGTTTCAGCTAATGATGCACACCAAAACCTGTGACTGCATCTTTCAGCATTAAGAGAATTGGAGCCAGCCTGGCTCCAGGGAACTCAATTCTTTCCTTAATTATTAACTTGAGCTATGGCCTATATAACTTCTTTGGTGAAACTCATAGGCTCTGGCTCTGTAGTATTTTCTTGCATTTATTTCTATCTACCAAAACTTTGTATAAGCTAGCTAGCATTATTATCAGTTAGACAGTACAGCGTAGGGAGCAATCATCTTCATTACAATTCACAGAGTAAAAATGTCCATTAGATCAGAATGTTTCCATGAGATAAATGCTCTACATTATAGGCAGTGGGGGGGGTCTCCCCACATAAACTCACACCATGCTGATACCAGAGAAAGATGACAGCAGCAAACATGTAAAATTAATAGCAGATACGTAAGACATTCTGGAGTCTATGGCCTAGGGACCTTGCCTAACCAAGATTGTCCTATCAGAGAATTTCTTCCTGATGGACTGAAACTTGAACATCAGTTGCCACCGCTGCTCCTCTAACATGGTACCAGCATAGTTTCCATTGAACAACTTTACGGGCAAACACTGGAAAGCGAGTGGAATAAATGGTGGTAATCAAAAGACCCTGACCCCACTTAGCATATGTTGTGAACTTTCTACATGCCCAGTGTATACCAGGTGAAGAGACCATTAATAACAACTACTATCAGGTATGTCTTAAGAAGTATTGTACTTTAGGTAGAAGTTCCAATATATGCATATCAATAATGCTGTAATTATAATTCTGTTGTCTTTTTAAGTGAGAAGCCCACCCACTCCCAATCTCCCTTCCCACCTAGGCAAGAGGATCTCGTGCCTCCTCTCTTCCTTTTTTCTCTTTCTCTCTGTCTGTTCTTCTGAAGAAGTCAGCTTCTACCTTCTCCTCCTCCCCCTTTCTTCTTTTCTCTCTTCCTCTGACCCTCTTTTTCTAACACTCCATAACCCCTTACCCTTATACCCTTCCCAATACCCACTAAATAAGCTCCATATGCAAGGTCTCTCTGCATAGCACATCTGTCCAAGGTCACCCACCATAAACCAACAGGCTCTCTCCATGTTCCCTCCTGGATGTGGATGGATGAGTTAAGACACACAGGGATCCTAGACTCAGTCCATTTTCCAACATTTTGTGTCTGTTCCAGCAATGCCTGACCTTAGGAAAAGAGTCTTCCTGGGGAGAGGGGAGGGATCTGATACTCCATTATATACTATTGCAGTTTTTTGTAGGGCTTAGTTTATCTAAATCAATAAAGCTTAAAGTGAGCAAAGATTAAGCTAGACAATATTACTTTGAATCTGAGTAAACATTAGAAATTTATAAATCTTGATTCTCATGCATATGCCACTTGTCTAGGTTTTCTAGCAGCTTGGTGTTAACCTGTCTTGGAATAGGCAGAATTATCATGCTCTATGTTTCCAAGGTAATGGAAAAGTTTTTTTTCCAAAGAATTACTTTATTTAAAGATGCTACCATTGTATACATCCTCATCTTCCCCAGAAGTCCACAGGAAAGGCATAATAGTGGGAATCATTAGAAATTAAAGCAAAAGGATGATGTGATTCACAAAGCCAAATGCTGCATAAATGGTTGACATTTGGGCCATGTGTAATGGTCTGTTCTGTCCCTTTAAGAGGTAAGCCCTGCCTGCCACTCTTTCCCCCATCTGCTGAGGCAAGCAGATCTTCCTTCTGCTTCCAGCCTGAGCTCCTTCTTTCCTCTCTCCCTAAGAGGCAGCTTCTGCCTCTTTCCCTTCTTCTCCCTTCTCCCTTTTCCACTTTCACCTCCATAACTCACTAAGTAAATACCCACCTTCTCTGCATAGTGTGCCTATCCATCTGTCTCTGTCTCTCATCTGCTGCATGGCTCCCTGCCTGGAGCCTGCTGGCCTTCATGGCCTGCTGCTATGCACCTCGGGGAACCACAGTGTTTTACTTTTACCATAACACCATGTCAAATAAGTTCTTCTGATAGATCATTAACAAAATTAAATTCCATATTCTCAAATTTTAAGCAGTTAGATTCATTAATTCTTGCTTCCTCAGTGTGGGTAAGGGGGTGACATTTGTAAGTCTCTGAAGTTTTTGTAGAAATAGTGTAATGTATTAATTTGGTTTTCATGATGAGATTACAATAAACAGTAGTAACAATCAGATCTCAAAATTGATAAGTATTTTTGAATCCCTGGTTGTGATCTCCACCAATGCAATAAGCTAAATCCAACCAAATTAAAAGGCCAGGTTTAAAGAGCAAATCACCCCCAAATGATTCTCAGGGGAAGAAAACAGGAGAGAAATCACACTGTGGATCTGGGGTCCTGGTCTTAAAAATCCTGTATGCATGTTCTTGAGTAGCTCCATGAAAGGAGCCGACTCATGGTAGGTTTTCTAAGAAGGGCAGGGTTTGGAATAGGGGTGTAAGACCAGAGCAGAGGTTCCTAATAAAAATGTTTTATGTCATAGATGACAGGGATTTATTTGTTGTTCACAATTGTTCCAAATAGATATCTGAAGCAGCTAGCCTTCATGTGACAATAGCAATAAGATGGGCAGGGTTCTTTTATTCTACCCAGAAAGAAACTGTTATAAGATCCAATCATGGTAGAATGTGCCTCTAACCCAGCAAGTGGGAAACAGAGGCAGACAGCATACCTGTTCAGGCGTTCAAGGATAGCCTGGGTTACATAGTAAGTCTGAAGCCAGTCTAGATCACATAAGATCTTTCTCTCTCCCTCCCTTCTTTCCTGCCTTCCCCCCTTATTGTGTGTGTGTGTGTGTGTGTGTGTGTGTGTGTAAATATATAAAATCTTGGGAGATGATTCTAATGATAAAGTGCTTGCCATCTAAGCATGAAGTCATGAGTTTGGCTCTTCAGCTCACACTTAAAATGTCAGTCAGAAGAGCCTTCAAATTCCTTTGCAGGTGACATGGAAGTATCCCTTGAGTTTTCTGTCTAGTGAGTGAATCCAAATTGGTGAACTCTAGGTTCAATGACAGGCTATTCCCAAAAACTAGGTAGAGGGATATTGGTACAGAAACTGAGATCAACCTTTGGCTTCCATTCATATACATGTACACATGACTACACAAGCATGCACAAGTGGATGCCACCCCACGCATGCATGCGTGCATTCTCCCCCACACCATAGTGTACACAAAGAGAAACTTTTTAATCTTGCTGGTCTTTGGCATTGCATTCTTCTCAGTATCTGGCAGCACAGAACCAGGGCAGTGTACACTTTGGGGCAGCAGCAAGTGGTCTCCTTTCATTTTACCATAATCCTGATGATCTTAGGTACAGGGTTTCACATATGTGGCAGTTTTGTGTAGTTCTGGGAGTCAGGAATTCTTAGCCTTTGGTTGGTGTTGTAACTTTTGAACAGAATTAGGTATTGAGGTTTCTTAACTCTTGATGATAACCAGTTTTGCAGTTCTTGTGTGGACCTAAGAAGTTATAGACCATTCTGTTATTGTCATTGAAAACTTCATAGAAGCTGGGTTGTGGTGGCACACGCCTTTAATACCAGCACTTGAGAGGCCGAGGTAGGAGGAGCTCTGTGAGTTCAAGGCCAGCCTGGTCTGCAAAAGAAGTTCCAGTATAGGTTTCAAAGCTACAGAGAAACCTTGTCTCAAAAAACCAAAAAAAGAAAAAAAAGAAACAAAGAAAATTTCTTAAAGCCAATAAATATTGTCAATCTTGTTTTCAGGTAGCGTATTTCTGATAGAATACTCCTTAGGTTTTAATATCAGAAGTTCTTATACTATAAATATATCTTAGTGGCTTAGTCAAGGTTACTATCACCAGAATGAAACACCATAACCAAAGCAAGTGGACGAGGAAATGGTAATTTTTTTTCTTATACTTTCTTATGTAACACATCACTGAAGGAAGCTAGGACAAGAACCTGGATGAGGAACTAAAGTAGAGGCCCTGGAGAAGTGCTGTTAACTGGTTTCCTCATTATGATTTGCTCAGCCTGATTTCTTACAGAACCCAGAGCCTCCAGCCCCAGGATGGCACTACCTACAATGGACTGAGCACTCCCCTGTCACTCACTAATCAAGAAAATGTGGAACATCTTTAACTTACGGAAGCATTTTCTCATTTTCTTCCTTTCAGATAACTCTAGCTTGTGTCAAGTTGACACAAAACTATCCAGGATACTCAATTATAGAGTTTTAGATGTACAATTATTAAGAAAAAGCATACATACATGTGTATGTATGTATATGGCCTCATTTTAATTTCTATATATAAATATGAATAATAAGTTTTGCAGTTTTATTTTCTCAATTTTTTATTGAAAATAGATTATTCTTTCATACAATATGTCCCAACCACATTTGCCCCTCCTTCCACTCCTCTCAGCTCCTCTCTCCCCCATCAGTATCCCTCTGTTTTCTCTTCAGAAAAGAGCAGGTCTCCAAGAGACACAGTCAAATAGGACAAAACAGGAAACAATAAACCAAGGCAAAAGCCCTCATATCAAGGCTGGAAAAGGCAACCCAATATGAGGAAAAGAGTCTCAAGAGCAGGCAAAAGTCACATACCTATACCCACTGTTAGGAGCCCAACAAAACAACCAAGGTAACAGCCATAATTTATTTGTAGAGGACCTTGTGCAGACCCCTGGAGGTCATGAGCTTGCAGCTTCAGACTCTGTGAACCCGTGTGAACCCTCCTTAGTTCATTCAGTGAGCCATGTTCTCTTGGTGTCCCCTGTCCCCTCTGACTCCTGCAATCTTTTCTTCCCATCTTGCACAGGGTTCTCTAATCTCCTAAGGAGGAACTGGATGAGACCTCCACTTTAGACTCTCTCTGTGCATAATATCTGGCTCTGGGTCTCTGTACCCACACCCATCTGCTACCAGAGGAAGCATCATCCTTATGAAAACAACCCTTGTGTTGCTGTGTACTATAAAAATATCTTCAAATATTTGAGAAATTTAAAAAAAACATAAGAAAGCAGTAAAGAGAAAAATGCATATGCTTTGAATAGAGACCATGAAATTGGTAATACTTTGGTAATGGAGAGTCCTTCTGGTACGTCATGTTCATATCAGATACTCAACTCACCTTCCTGTGCATAGTTGTGAGGAAAGGAAAAGATGAGCAATGCGATATAAAGCACTTCTTTGCAGCATCGTCACTGTTGGAGACCTGCTTCCCTGCTTCGACAAGGATCCCACAAACTGGAGTAGGGACATAGGGATTAGAAAAATGAGTAAAGAGAACAATGAGACGATAAAAATAATAAACAGTTGCATAGAATGGTATCAGGAGAGAGTTTCAGTGAATTCTGAAAATTACCCACATTTAGTTTTCACTTGCTTAAACTGGGGTTGGAGATAAGAGAAAAACTGCATTAACATGATACAAGGAATGAACAGACCAATTGGAAGATTACAAGCTACATTCTTATTTAAATTTTCTGTTGCCAAAACAAGACAAGTAATGCTCACACCCTAGACCAAAACATTCTATAGGCAAATTGCTCCCTGGGTGGTAGAAGCCATAGTTATCTTCCAAAGAGAGCAGGAACCTTAGACTTTTGTTTGAGGTAGAAACAGGCCTACTTCTTAATACCTGATAAACCAGCTCTGGACTGTAGCCCTGTCTGACTTCTGAACTGTTGACAATAATCTTGAGCGAGCAGAACTCTCTGACCTAAATCTGAGTGAAACAGAGTCTCGACCTTTGTTTGAGGTAGAAAGAGATCTACTTCTTAATACCTAAAATACTAGGTTTGGATATTATGATTGAAATGCCAACCAAAAGCATCAGTGAGGATATCAGAAAATGTTCTGTGCAGAACACCATCACTGTGCAGTGACTGCACACATTGTCAGTTTCTGCACAAATGACAAAAGCTATGTCTGTGTGCGACTCTTTGTGGTCTTAATAGTCTGTTTTTAAGTCTGTTTTTATTTTAATTTTTTGCTGTTTGTTGTTTTTTCATATTTTTCTTGTTCTTTTCCCCAAAGAAAGAAAATAAAGTTGAGTGGTGTGAAGGAGCTGGGGAGGTGAAAATAAAGTTGAGTGGTGTGAAGGAGCTGGGGAGGTGAAAGAATGTGACCAAAATATGTTGTATGAAAAATGAATTAAACATTTTAAAATGCTCTGATGTCCTTCATAACATCATTTAAAGAACTCCACACTGTCTTTGCATCCTTCCTTCTTTTTCTCTGTTCTACCCTAAGGAGGCTTGTTTAGGAAGGGCTAACAAGACCAGAGCAGCAGCAAGCTAAGTTCCCGCATCCTTGCTTGAGTCTCATTTCATCAGTCTGCTTTGCACCTGACTCCACCTGCTATCATCTTAACATTGATGACAATAACTTCTCTCCTTCCTTTTGCTCCATTAGTGCTGTTAATTCTTAAGTTTCATGTTTCGATCTCTCTCACAGTTTGTTCTGAACTGATAATAAAGGGGGTTTAACAAACTTTGATATTAAATACCTTGGACTTTATGTGCGACATGTGCTCTGTGTTGCTGTTACTCATCTCTGCCCCTGCAAGGGAATGCAGCCATGGACAATATATAGACAGTGAATTTCCAATGCTACAGTAAAGCGGTATGTCAAAGTCAAGCTAATAAGGTGGATTTTGTCAGGAACCTGTGCTTTGACACATTCTAAGGGAGATGCTCATAAAATGTGGCCATTTTCAATTAAATCACTCCACTTCCTGTGTTTGTACTCAATACCTGACACCAAGTGGAAACATTTCACCCCTTTGCTCTTGACTCAGAACTGTAGTAGTTTACTTGGCCATATAAGATGGCAACAGAAATAATGCTCAGAGCCTTTTTAGAATCAGAGAACTGTCAGCTTCTGCGCAGGCCTCTCGAAGTTCTTGTTATTGAATGTGTCTGAAGTTAGCCTGAAGTTAACTGCTATGCTGTCTTATGTCCGTGGAGAAACATGGTGCCACTGTGATATTAGCTAGCTTGAATCTTGAATAAACTGCTTGTGTTCATGAACACTCTGAGACATATATTTGGAATCCGCCTTGCTCACTACAATCCCAGTTCCCATCTGGCTCTGACATGAGTCACCCTTTGCTAGAACCACCTGGCTACATTCAGGCAGCTAGGATGGTCCAAATTATGTTAATATTGTTAATGTAAGCCACTTGGTACACAATTCCAGATAAACAGAACCATCTCAGAGTTTTTCTTTCAAAAGTATGTTTTATAGACTGTGACTTTTTTTTTCTAAAAGGTACTTGTTCTGTATAATCATTACAAATGAATGGTTATAGTAAGGAGTTTATCTGTATACTATTTTGTATTCGGTATTTACTGTTTACCATCCCCAATATGTCATTTCCTTTTGTGTAATAAGCAAATAGAAAAAATATGTATCACATCTTATCCTGGTAGATTTTCATGAAATTGCTGGCAGATTATAGATTAATGTGCAATACATTATAACTTCTCTAATAGAAATTATATTAATAAAATTCAGTAAGATTTACACAGAAATTTTGATTTTTATGAATCAATTACTAACTTGTTCTAGCTAAATTATTAGTGAGGAAAGGAATATTGGAGTTATTATTATTTAGTCTGTAGATCAGCTTTTAAAAGCAATTGTTTAACCTGAACATTTGTGTGAATGATCTTGAGTACACTAGTCACATCCAAAATATCAAAATGAAATTTTTATCAAAATGAAATGATATTGGAGGAGGAGCTAAATGTAAATAAAACAAGCATTTCTTTCATCTACTTCCATTTATTAAGCCATGAGTGACACTTATGAGACATATAATGTTAAGTTTTTACTTACCTACTTTGAGACAAATAAAGACATTATGGAAAAGATGGCACATTAACCATTTATGCCGTTTTCTGTTGCTTTATGGCAATTGGGGAAGAAGTGCTGTTTGTACATAGTTCACTTTTCTGTCATTTGTTTTGCTGTATTTTGTTTTTATGAGACAAAGTTTCTCTGAGTAACAATCCTGGCTATCCTGAAACTTGCCTCGTAGAGCAGGCTGGCCTCGAACTCAGAGAAATCCGCCTGCCTCTGCTTCCTGATGCTGGGATTAAAGGTATGAGCCATCACTCCCGACTCATAGTTCACATTTTAATGGAAGTTTTACTAACTTAGACTTATCCTCCATTCACAAATGACTCAAGACACTAAAAATAAACTTGCCACATACTTGTGGCAGTAATTAATAACCTGATATTGAAAAATAAGAATAAGCAAAGCCTTCATCCTTAATATTGAATGTCTAATTTAATAGAAATTCTAATTACTCTTGCTCTTTCTCTCATGCTCTTTTGAAGGATTTTCTATTCTCCATTCTAGAATTTCCCCTCAAAGAAATACATATGTCAGACTTGGCTTGTAAAATCAGCAGACACCTTTCTATGTTTGGGTCAAAAACCACTGAAATAGATCCAGAGACAGCAACAGTTGGGCTGGAAGATAATAATATGTTTGGGCATTCCATATTTCAGTGTATACGGGAAGCACCTGAGTAACAAAATAATGTGTACCTGTGTGTGAAGAAGTTCGAATGCTTGACAGGAGGACAGATGTCAGATGTGTTCAAGAGCGCTACAACAAAGGGAAGCATGCACGATGATGAAGGCTCAAAAAGCAAGCATGTTTGTTCACTACCACGGAATTCTGGGCAA
This sequence comes from Ondatra zibethicus, assembly GCA_004026605.1. Classification (NCBI taxonomy): domain Eukaryota; kingdom Metazoa; phylum Chordata; class Mammalia; order Rodentia; family Cricetidae; genus Ondatra; species Ondatra zibethicus. The sequence continues at coordinate 22,885 of PVIU01000365.1, read as the reverse complement.
GCGTAAAATTAAGCTGCAGATAGTATGTGTGTGATTGCTTTAATAGAAATCTACATACAATGTGAAGAAAAATTAAGCCACTTCTAAGCTGGAAAGCTTGCACATCTGTCATCCTCAAACTATTATCACTGACTTAGAAGAGCATATTTGGCTGCGTTTTTGGTCTGATGTCCCAAGGGCTGAATTAAAACAAGACTTGAACCAGATGCAGACATGCATGACCTAGCTCATTGGATAATGCTGTAAACAAGGTGCTGTACGACATCCCAGCATTTTGCTGCTTTCTCTGAGCCTCACTAAGGGAGAACAATATTTTACATAATTAGACTTCCTTCCTAAGTGGCAATACATAAAGTAAAAATGACTATGACAGAAAAAGACCAGATCCCAGACATCAGAAGTTGTAAACAGCTTTGTGCCCACAGCAGTGATGAGACATTTAACTCTGTGAAACTTTATAAACCACCTAGCACTCTGTCTCAAGGAGTTTCTTTGACAGTATATCTCTAAGTTAATTCATTTGTTCGTATTCTTTTTTTGTAGAGAAAGCAGAAAACTCTGACTTAACATCTTCTACACTTTAATTATAGCTTAATATGAACCAAGTATATTCACAGGGATTATAAATTTAAGTTAAGCTGTAAATATTTACAAGGATGCTTTCTAATATTTAACTGAGAGTTCAACTGAAAATATTTGAAGGCCCAAATTGTCTCATATTGTTAAGGTTCATCTGTTGTAAAGAGAAAATTAGGTTTGCCAAAAAGGAATTTATATTATGTGGATCTGATTATGATGTCTCATGTGTTCTTGAGCAGGAGCTATGAAAGGAGAAATTCTAAATAATCCTGCCACAAAACACATTATTCCCAGAACAGTGATGGTGTCAGCTTCAGAAATTTGGCAGAAGAACATGACACTATCTCTTATTGCTCAAAATGCCAACAGTATCTGAGCTCATTTCTAAGTTTGAAGTCAGTTGATGGTTGTGTGATTTAGAAACTCAAAGAATTTCTTAATACTATTGGAAAGCTTCCCTTCCCACCATCTCATTTTTTCTTCATAAACATAAGCAAAAATGAACATTCTAAATCAGACATTATCATTTTTGTGAGTTCTCATATTCTAGGAATATACTTGTTAGCATATTACACATTGAATCACCTCTCCATTTTTTTTTTACTAAAAAGACTGCTTGATTGGTTTTTGCTTGTTTTAGACAAATAAACGTGTTATTGAATGGTTTCGCATTTAAAAATTACTTCACAAAACCTGTTGTATTAATTTAGCTTCATTTGCACTTAGCTTTCATTTCAAAGTAGGAAAATAAAATCTATCTCAGGATTTTGGAATACCATTAGCACGCTAAGTACATGCAGTTTTTCCCCATAATGGCGTTCCACCGCCAGTTGATGTTCACTTTTGAAGACTTCTCAAATGGTTTGTGTATACTTACATGTGGAAAACTATAGCAACGGGGCAGTAAAATGTTACTGCAGACCACTTGAGAGCCAGCAAGAGCCTTCTGTAGTATTAGGTAACCTCCTGGAAATGATTCTACCCTGCCTTCCCTGAGTCTGAGATAAACTGTAAAGATTCTGATCCCTAGAGACCTAAGTGCTGCCATAAACAGAAAACACAGTTGTTTTTTGAAATGCATCCCATTGTCCGTGAAGGGAGAAGGAAGATTGTTTTTCTGTGATGTCTCCCTTGTCTGTGCAGTCTATGGGGCACACCAGAGCTCCGAATTGCACTGGGAAATGAAGCTGAAAGCTGGGCAACCTCTGCAGGTCTTGCCACCTGAGATGGAAATGAAGGCAGTTACGTAACGTTTATGTGCTCCATAGAGTCATTACTCAAAAACTGGTTCACAGTCTAGATAAAACTATATAACATATTGACAGATGATAATATTTATGAAGACTCCTTGGCTTCGGAGTAAAATAAAAACCTGTTCAGTTCCCACTATTTCATTTTATTTGGGGAAAGTATTTAATTTCCAGGAGACTTAATGTTTTATTTTAAAGCAATACATCACAAAGTTATTTAATATTTCAACATCAAGTTTTTGTTTAATCCTATTATGTGCCCATGCATCTAGCAAGGCTCAATACCTGTTGGAAGTAAAATCTATTAACTAAGATACTTTAACTTGGTGTTTGTGATTCTGGTGAGTAGGAGATATGATGCCCGATAAATTATGTAGTGCAGAATATTTTAATGTGTGTTTGGAAAATGGAAATAAACACCTACAGATCATCCCTCAAACACCACTGAAGCACTATTTAACTAGAGACTTTCGGCAGCTCCCAGGGTGATGCGCAGTAAACGGAACCAGAGGGCTCCACTCTCTTTGCTGCCTCCAAGCTTCTTATCTTTTTTATTTTTATTTTTTCGAGACAGGGTTTTCTCTGTAGTTTTTAGTGTCTGTCTTGGAACTAGCTCTTCTAGACCAGGCTGGCCTTGAACTCACAGAGATCCACCTGCCTCTGCCTTCTGAGTGCTGGGATTAAAGGCTGCGCCACCACCGCCAGGCTCTCTTTTTCAAGCTTCTGATCTTAATCAGAGTAAGAAGCACTGCTCACTTCAAGTTGCTCTCATGTCTTGTCAGGTTGGTCTTGCTCACCAGGTTCTAAATGTATTTCTTTCCTATAGTTTTCTCCTCAGGGGCCTTTGTTCATAGCCCCCTCTTAGTTATACTCTTCCAAAGATGCGATGTGGCTCCTTCCGTTACAAATTCTCATTCCAATATCATTTTTATAGAGAGACTTTTGCTTCAAGAGGTAAACTTTGAGCCTATGCTCCACTGTTCTCCTTTTCCTCTCCTCTGAGCAACTCAAAGATAGCTGCACTTCTCACCTCACTCACGTAATTATAAACAGTAAGGATGTGCTTTTATCCTCCAGTTTTTTAAAATATTCTTTTTTATTCATTCTTTAAGAATTTAACACAACATGTTTTGTTTTGACTACATTCCTTCCCCTTCTCAAGTCCTCCCACTAACCCTCTACTTGTCTGCTCACCCAACCACATTTTCCTTCTTTCCTTTAAAGAAAAAGAGTCTGATTTTGATTGGCTAGCTACTGAGGATGAGGCCTGTTCCGAAGAGCGGTTGAGGTACCCAAGGATACTCCACTGAAGAAAAAGGATTTTTCCCTCCCAAAATTTATCAGTTGTGAATAACTCCTGAGTGAGGAGTGTGACTTTGTGGTCCCTTCTCTCCCATGTTGCATTTTTGTCTGGCTTGAGCTTACACAAGTCTCATACATGCTGTCACAGCCTCTAGGAGTTTATATGTCCATCAGTGGTGTAGTATCAGGGAAATGCAATTTCCTAGAAATCATCTGCAACCTATGCTCTTAAAATTTCTCTGCTCATTCTTCAAGTAGGTTCCTGAGACTGAGACAAAGGTTGTTAATACAGAACACATCCAGACACCAAATTCTCGGCACAAAGGAGATTAATTACTCTGGAGGGAGAGGTGGGAGGCTTGGCTGGGTAGGGAGAGGTTGCCTCCAGATCCAAAAAAAGACAGACAGCAGAAGGTATCCCAGATGTAGTGGGTTTTAAGAACAAAAGCAGAAGGCCGTGTTAGAGAGAGTAAGATCAGGTGGGAAATTCTGATTGGACATGTTAACCAGTGCAGTCAAGTAATAAATTTTGATTGCTGGACCTTGGTGTGTAATCTCAGGGATGAGTCATTGGCCAAATAAGGGAATAGATCTTGGGGGCCAGCTTTAGGAATGCAACCTAACGGTTTAGCAAGGGAGTGGGAAGCGGAAAAAGGGCAAAACCCATCAGTGCCATTTTTGCCATGCTCGGGCTTGTTAGAGACCCTCTGGCTGGGATCTAGGCATCCTGTTTAGAAAAGAGCACTCCACATGACCTCACACTGGGCAGTGTTCTCTGCGTTAATTACCATCTGCTTTGAGAAGAAGTTTCTCTGATGAGGGTTGATCTGCAACTTTCATAACTTCATTTTGCTTATCAGCTAAATAATCTGCTATTGTGTAAATGCAGCACATTTTCATTATCCATTCTTCAGTTGGTAGGCATGTAGGCAGTTCTCATTTGTAGCCTTGATGAGTACAACAACGAATGTGGACGAACAAGTGTCTCTGCTGTAAAATGTAGAGTCCTTTGGATGCATGTCTACGAGGAACATAGATCTTGAGCTGAATCTGGAAACAGCTACTGATTCAGAGATGATAAAAATCTGTGCTTTTTCACAAGAAATTAAACAATCCACTAAAGCTTGAACAAACAGTAAAAGAAGAAAAGTCCATGGTAACATGGCAAAGACAGCAGTCAATATTCAACAGAGACAGACTGGCAAAGAAAAGCAAAATCAAAGGAGTTACCAAGTAATTAGCTGTTTACCACTCTAGGTGGTGTGAGACCTGGCAGAGTGAAGCTTACAAGTGAGGCGTACTAAAGTCCCATTCACAGCATCAGACAGTTTATAGTCTGAGACATAAAGGAGCATCACGCAAAGGTTTCCAATCACAAGGACAAGCCGTACGTGGTGGAAAAGCAACGCACAGCAAAATCATCTTTTCTCTGGAGGCATATAAAGCAATAACAATAGCCAGTTGTAATGAATAAGCTGAAGTCAGCTCACTCTTATCTCTACTACTTGGAGAACAAAGAAAGCGTAATCCAAGAGCAATTCCATGATTTTAGGAGGCTGAGTCCACAAGACTCTGTCTTGTCTCCTTGGAGCATGCTCACAAGCACTCAGGCTTCTCCCACAACTCCGTTCCTGGGCAGTTCTGACTATTGAACATTTGCGTTTGAGAAAAGTGAACAGGACAGGAGCGAATTGCAACCAGGGGCAAGATGGAAGACTGTTAGAGCTGAAGGGGGTGAGCAGAGGGGAGGGGAAAAGACCCTGTGGATGAAGCAATGGGTATGGAGTGAAGCAAATAGATACCCAGTGGGAGAGGATGAAGTAAACTACCATGAGGTCTATTCATTTATTCGTTGTTTATTTATCTGTTTGATAATGTCATGATATGTAGGGTAGGCCCTGCCTTGAATACACAATTCTCATGCCTCACACTCTCAAGTGTTGGACTGCAAGTACCAGTTCCAATACCTTGTATGTGAGCTTTTCGTTGTTGTTTTGTTTGTTTTTAAAATAGGTTTCTGAGCAAAGTCTTGTTCCTTCGTTCACTTGAACCTATCCTGTCTCCTATACTTCTCCATTCTTTTATAATTCTTGGAGAGTTGGTTTTTATATTTGTAATTTGTTGATTTGTCTCTACCCTTCCTTCCTGCAGCAGAAATCCTGTTATCTCCTTTCCCCTAGTCCGGCCTCCAGATCTATTCCTTCTAACACACTGCTTGACAACTAGACAATTTCCAGCACTTCCTAGCTTTCACCACTGCCTCCCCTTAACCCTTTGGTGGCCATCACCTACTCAGTTCAAGATTTCAAACTCATTTTAGAACGCAAGTCCCTAGTCCTATGCTCAACCAATTCCAAGGCTAAGGGTTAGTTATCCCACAAAATACATAGTTCTTATTTTAAAACATCTTCTAGTAGCATAAGCACACACTTTATTTCATCAAACAAGGGTCATCAATAAGCCAGAATGCTGGGTGGAACACAGACACACACGCACACAGATTGGCATGGTGGGTGCTCATACCATCTTTCGTTTGAAGGTTACCACTTCTCTCTCTTGCAATGCTGTCTAAACATAGAAGCAAGAAGTTTCTGTGCAGAGCATTGTGAACAGCGGCAGCAGAGGTAGCAAGGATTATTTATACATGTGGTGCTAAGCACTTGGCTTTAGTCTTACGTACCCTCTTAACTGTACTTGTTGATTTCAAGGCCAAGGTTGAAAGGACCAACTGAAACAAACTTCACTTTACATTGTTTCTAAAGACAGATAAAATAAACCAACAGCTCTTCAGTTGCTCAATTACTGGTTTTTTTTCCCCCTTGAAGCACAGCCATTAGAAAATTGAATTGCATTCTTTTTCCTTTTTCTAAAGAACTCCTGCCAATGTTCTATGCAACTACAGGAAAAGCTTCCTTATAATAAGCCCAACCATTTTATGATATAATTCAATTTAGCTTTTTTTGAGAAATACAGTCAGTTCTTGTTATTCATGCCAGTTACCTTCTAGAAAGCCATTGCAAACACTGAATTAGTGAATACAGAGTCAGCGATCTGGGGAAAACACAGAGTTAGTCTCCTGTGGACCACTGCACAGACACTTTATCAGCCAGTCAGGATATATTTGTGCTTTGAACTTGTTTCTGTTCAGTTGTACTACAGACACCCTGTTCAAGTGGAACAGATATGTGTTGCTAAGTTTTTAGCATTAAGCTTGGGTCCTCCAGCTTTCTAGCTGTCGCTTCCACAGAGCAGGTAGCACGGGTGTCCTTGGCTCCGGGCATGTCAGGTTCGTGTTGCACTCACAGCATTACGGAGATCTCAGGCTTGCAGGCTTACAAGAGGGCAGCAATACCAGCAGCAAGCATAAGAATCAAACAAGCAAACAGAAACCACACCTGACCATACTGTAACACAAAATAGATCACAAAAAAAAAGAAAGTTATCCCTGTTACAAAAGCTAGAAAGAGAAGGAAGGATATTATCTTAGTGCCCATGGCCTGACTGGCAACATGTGTGTCTGGAGACGCTCCTTCTAGATTGGCTATTTCTGACCATGGACATCACTTGGTATAAATATGTATGTCAGGGCTTATGACTATCGGAGTGCTCAAGTACAGAATCTACAAATGACGACTATGACAAAACACACTGTGCCATGCTCCTTTAAGAATCATTCAGTATCCTTTCAGTACACTGGAAAGAAAATACAGCCTACTTGAAATGACATGCTATGATGCTGTTTGCATTTCCAACTTCTAATTGTAGAGTCCCTGTGATGTGGGAACTCCTTCTGTATATGTGTTGCTTTTATTGGTTAATGAATAAAGAAACTGCTTTGGGCCTATAGCAGGGCAGAACAGAGCTAGGCAGGGGGTGGGGGGATTAAACTGAATACCAGGAGAGAGAAGGCAGAGTCAGGGAGGCGTCATGTAGCCACCAGAGGAGAACACAAGCTGCTAGCTGGAACCTTGCTGATAGGCAATGAGCCTCATGGTAAAATATAAAATAATGTGAATGTGTTAATTCTAGATGCAAGAGCTAGCTAGCATTATGCATAAGTGATTGACCAAGCAGTGATTTCATTAATACAGTTTTCTGAGTGATTATTTCGGGGTTCTGGGCAGCTGGGAATGAACGCGTGGCCTCTGCCAACATCCCTGTGTGTTATATCCTGTCATTGCAACAAAATATCTGAGGTTATCAACATAAAAGGGGAGATTATTATGGCTCTTGGTATCAGAGCTTTCAGTTCACTGAGAGTTGGTTCTGTTGTTTCTGAGCCTGTGTCAAAGCCAGATCATCATGGTGGAGAGTACAAGGTGGTAGCACAAATCTACTCACCTCATAAAAGCCAGGAGGGACGACTAGGGCTTAATACCCCTTAAGGAATGAGTTCCCTACCCCCAGTTTCTTAACTTGCTTCCTCTAGACCCTACCTTCGGATGGATTTACAGCCTCTCAACTGTAAACAGAGACTGCTCTTTCATTTCCTGGCCACCCAGACTAGAATAATCACACAGAATCTATATTAATTGCAACACTGTTGTTGGAGGAAATGATGCTTGCTGGTTCCTGGCCACCCGGCTAGCTTAGACCCAAAATACACACAGAAACTGTATTAATTAAATCACTGCTTGGCCCATTATCTCTAACTTCTTATTGGCTAACGCTTACATATTAATTTAACCCATTTTTATTAATCTGAGTATTGCCACGTGGCTGTGGCTTACCAGCTAAAGTTCTGGCGTCTGTCTCCGGCAGGGCTACATGTCTTCTCCCTGACTCTGCCTGCTTTCTCCCAGCATTCAGTTTAGTTTTCCCCACCTTGCTCTGTTCCCCTATAGGTCTGCTATAGGCCCAAACCAGTTCTTTTATTAACGAACGATATTCACAGCATACAGAGGGGAATCCCACATCATCTATCTATTTGAGAATTAACTATTTCCTGTCCTCCCAAATAAGTCCATAAGACTCTCCTAGGCACAGCCTTTTATTTACTTAGTTAACTCTGAGCTATCCAATAATGTATTGAATTCCAAATTGCATTTTTTAACAAAGATCCGTAAAGAAGTAATACAATCACAAAGAAAAGAGAACTTCCAACATGCTCTTTTATTCTGTTCTTCCCTCGGTGTTTTCCACTGACATGCATGTCACTGTTGTGAGATGCTTTGATCCTAAACAATAGCAAGCATCTTCCCACCTGACCTTGGCTTCTACTCACTTCTTGGGCTGGATTTCTTCCTTCATGTGCATTCAAGACTATGGTCTTCTTTGCATTTACATCAAATGTTCCTTTCCCTTCTCTCAATTTGTTTACTATCTTATCCTATTACAATGTTCTTTGTAGAGTCACTCAACCTCTGAAATTCTTTTGCCATTTCTATACTTCTGATTCTTTTTGAAACTGCTCGCTATGTGGCATTACCTGTAATTGCCCCTCCTTTGGACAGCCAGCTGTCAAATAATGGCGCAGAAACATATTTTTAAGTGTGAAAGCTTAGCTTTGCCTTAGGCTTGTTCCCAACTAACTCCAATACCTTAAATTAAACTGTTTTTATTAATCTCCATTCTGCTGTGTGGCTCATTACCTCTCCACCATGCTGTATTTCTGACTTGCTCTGCATCTTACTGGTGAATCCCCCCTCTCTTCTTCCCAGTGTTCCTATCTCTGCCTGGATATGCTGCCTATCCTTTCTTGCCTAGCAATTTGCTCTTCTGCTTTTTATTAAACCAATCAGATGGTCCTTGGTAGAGATAATCCTTCACAGTGTACCAAAAGATTATCTTACAACAGTTCCCTTTCATCCATCACCGCAGCCCTGTCCTTTAGAACAGGTCTTCTGATACCTGTAGCAGCCTAACAGCTTTCTAGGGCCTCATCACTACGAAGGCATTTCTGTCCCCAAATATTCCTGCTCCTTGTCCTCTTCTGTGGCCTCACTAAGCAAGCATAAATTTCTCTTTCGGTCACATCTGAAATATCATTTCCACCTTCCAAACCACTCACCTTGAAATACTGTACTTGTCCACCTTTGTTTTCCCACATGACAGCCACTGTTTCTATTTATATCATTTCTCCTTTTCTAGTGTCTGTCTATCCACAAGAGCAGACATTAGCGAGCTCAGGAGCTCTCCTGGGACCATGAGCACACCTGTGGGTCTGTGGGTCTTAGTTGGCTGTCTCTGTATCAGAGCAACAGAGCTGGCTCATTGCAACAGAGACCACGGAGTGAGAACAGCCCAAGGTGTGTTCTATCTGGTTCTTCCCATGGAGTTTGCTCATTTCTGTTCTGCACACTCACTAATCAGAGATTCTGTCATTTGTTCCAACTGCTGCCTCAAGTAAACAACAAATAGATTCAAATGCACACGTTAATTGGTGCTTAGACTATTCTGGACAGATAATATTGCAAACAAGGTAGGTGAAATTTGCTTGATCAAAAGTGTAAAAATTCTTTTCTGTGTAAGCATACACTTTGCTACTCTTTTCTAAACTGCTTGATTCTAATTGTTTGACTGAGGGTTCTTTCCAACTTTAGTACTTGATTCTACCTATTATACAGCTATCCACAGCTGACCTGATAAGTAGAAAATATTGTGTATTTAGGAGAGCAGATTAAATTCACAGGGAATTCTAAAACATGAAATATTTAGTTCCTTTGTCTGGCTGATGTACATCCATTTTCTGCTCTGTTTTCCTGGAATGAAGTGGATAAAACATTTCAAATCCCCTTTCCCCACATTAGGGTAGAGAGGCTGCTATATGTCCTTGGAGGGTGGGTGGTTCTCTTTGTTGCCTTAATTTGAGTTCAACCTATTTGAACTTAGTTCCATTCATTTTTTACTGCTTTTAAAAATTGCCAGGTTAATTTCGAATACCGAATGTATTTTTCATAAGTAGTTCTGTGCACTTATTGTCACTTTGGAACACCAAGTTCCTCTGCATATTTGATGAGACTATTCTCTGATTCATTTTCCAGGCCATTGAAGAAACACTTAAGCATTCCAGTAACCAAAGGTGACCCTTCAAACAGCCCTGGTTCTAGCTCCCCAGGCTGACACCATTCATCAGGAACCTTCTTTGAATACAGGCAACCATTCACCCACAGGGTATTGTTGGCTCAAAGTAACAGAGCAATGAAGATTTCACTCACAATTTCAGGAAAAAAAAACAACAACTGTGTTGCCTTCTGGTACAGAACAATATTGCAAAACAGCAGACGATACTCTTTATAAATCAAATCTCCTTTATACATGGAGACTAATATTTTGTGTAGTCAGTTCTCCAGTGCAACCTTACATAAACACTGTGATTGGAGAGATAGGTCACCCGGCTTTGTCAGAGGACATATTGTATTTATTTATGTTTTCTCTGGATCTGTATTCTCTGTCCCATACTGAGGAGTTTTCAGATCTTGTTCTTCATATTATTTCTTAGAATTTTCTTCTGTTGTTCATTACAGTTAGACCTTGAAGTGAAGCATCACTACACACAATTTTAACAATAGATGCATTATGGGAAAACAGTCTTCTTCCCCAAAACTATAGGGTTTTTTCCCCCATCATGCTTTAGTGATATTTCTAGGGAAAATAATTCTCAAATGTCCTGTTGGCTCATTACAAAGTTCTGCAAAGATTTCCAGTTGCGGCTCAAACTATAATTCTTAATGTGGTGTTCAGGCCCTTCTTCTGATCATTTCATTCTCTTCGTTTCACTCCTAGGTGTCATATGCACTTAGTGTCCCAGCAAGCACACTGCTATGACACTCTGTGAATAATATCTAGAGTAATTGAGGGTATTTTCTCACAATTTACAATATAGTTTTGCTTCTAGCATTAGTATTAATTTGCTAATCTGTTTATCTTTGCCAATGTCATATTCACATAACTCCAGTGTCCTCAGACATCTCTGAGAGCAGAAGCCCTCCTGACAACTTGTAGCTTGTTATATGCACTCTCTGAAACAGTATAGTATTTATCTTAACACTGATGAGTTAAACATATGTCAGTAGTTTTGTATTTTTCTCTTTTTATCTTTTGATATGACATAGGGAGCCAAATACAGAGTTTTGAATGAAGTGTACTTAAATGGGCTTATTATTTAAAGTATTTGTATTTGCACTATTAATAACACAAACACTAAAGAATTTGAAGGGGACATTTAAAGATGTTAGTTAACATACTAATAAATTCAGAAAACCAGAGTCTAGAGAGATGTCTTGTTGCAAGAAGTTCACGGGCTTGCTTTTGGTTCTGGCAGTCGCCTGGCTCCTGCCGCCCGGTGCCTGGCTAGCTTATATCCAAAATAATTACACGGAAACTGTATTCCTTTAAATACTGTCTGGCCCATTAGCTCTAGCCTCTTATTGGCTAACTCTCACATATGTGTTTAACCCATTTCTAATAATCTGTGTGTCACCACGAGTCGTGGCTTACCGGGAAAGATTCAGCGTATCTGACCTGGGAGCTTCATGGAGGGCGGCTCTCTCTAACTCTGTCCCCTTCCCAGTATCCTGTTCTCTTTCTCCTGTCTATCTAAGTCCTGCCCTATCAAAAGGCCAAGGAAGTTTCTTTAATAACCAATAAGAGCAACCCAAATACAAAAGGACCCTCCTACACCAATGTCTCAGTATGATTGCTCTTCCAGAGGACCCTGGTTCTGTTTCCAGCTCCCATTCCAAGTGGCTAATAACTGCCAGTAGGGGATCCAATCTTTGGACCCCATGGAAAGCTGCATTTATATAACCACACAGAGACACATATATCTATATATGTAAAATAAATATATTTTAAAAATTGAGAAAATCAGAAGGCATTTTTTAAAAGTAGGACTAATAATTCAACCGGTAGTACATTGATTGTTAGAATTGACAACTTTTCAATTTATATTCACCAAGTGCATCAAGTATGAATTTACATTGATCCTTTTGACTATAGCAGGAACTCAATAAAAGAATTGGACAATTATCTGTTTGTCAGGGACAGTAGGTAAGTTTAAGTGAGTAAGATGAATTTTGAGGGTGTGAGTTTATTAATGCATAATTGACAGAATTACAAGTGATAATAAAGATTTTGTTCTTAATGATTTCAATACCCAAATCTGGATCTCCTAAATAGATTGTATCACCTAGTACTTTTCCATCACATAAATAAAACAGCACATGTAATATGCCACTGTGAAATGCTGAAGTCCTGTAGAATGAGTACTTGAACAATGAAAACCAGCTTTCAATTATTTGATATTTCCTGCCTTAAGGATGTGGAGCATTTGCTTCTGTGTTTCTGATTCCTTCAGACCTCCTTACAAAGCAATGTAGAAATATCTGCGACCCAAATGCACTACAGTGCTCCCACTACTCCCATTGTGGCAAGTTCTAAATCTTTTTGGTAGGATATAAGTTTCTCTTTCATAGAAGCCTGTGGAAACACTCTTGAACAATGAGAATATGGTAAGTTATCCTTTTCTAACAGATAGAAGGCAGGCAGTAAGAATAAATAGTCATTCTGAATGTCAAGGCTGCCAAGAAAACTCAAATATATGTATGTTGCCCCTGATTACAAAAAGCATGTCAAATTAGGAGAACACATGGTGAAATTCTAATCACATAAATGCTACCAATAATGTTCACCACTAAAAACCGATGTAATTTTTGTTACCATGTACCCTCAGTTCCTTGTGAACAATGATAGGAATCAATTCTTATAATTTTTTAATGAAGGATCAAAAATTAATATTTATAAAGAGTTATTTTCTACATTAATCATGATAAATTAAAACAAACAATTACCCAAAATGTCAGATTTTTATCATTGTTTTGGAGTTAAGACATCCTAACTCAAACAATCATCAGGCTTGGTTGATGTATGTCACACTTTCATTTCTGCTGGTTGCTGGAGTTTCTATGCAACCCCAGGCATGAGAATGTATCAAACAAATTATATGTAGTCTAATAAAAGGAACTGTAACTATTGAATTCTCCATAATTTTTCACCCAATAGGCAACTCTCCAAATATTTATCAGATGGACATTTGTACATGTTTCATTCAATCCAGTCCTACTGTTTTTACCTGTTGATAGTTTACCTTGTACTATTAAGACAGTGTCATAAATGTAAACTATAGTCACATCTAACGTGTAAATATTTTATTTTCTGTGCGTTCAAGGAGTTGAACAAATATTAACAAAAACTAAACAGAACATCAAACTATATGTCCTGTCTTCATTAATAATTTCACCCACTCTCACCATTCAGGACAAAACAACTCACCAGTATAAACGAGACTGTGAATCCCATACCTTACTCAGATGGTTTACAGTACAATTGTGGATTGTAGAAACAGAAATACAGAAGTTTTGAAGGAATTAATGTTCAGCCTACTTGTATTTAGGAAATCAAGTAATTTTGTCAGAATTATCATCTTGTTATGTGGAATCAGCATGAGTGTCTCTGATCAAACTGAACTCAGGGGTAAGAAGTTTGGAACTCAATTTATTTCACTACTTGACCTTCAAAACCTTGACCCAAGAAAATACATATTGAACAAGGAATCAAATGTTAGGTTACAGTTGTAAACAATATCTTGAATCCTGTTTTCAAGATCTTAATTATACACCGTTAATGAAATGCTGATTTGAAATATTTGTATTTAACTATAAATGAAGGCTATCTGAAATTGTTATTAATAACCATTTCACAGTCATTGCTATAGTCAGGAAAAACAGAGGGAAAATTATGTGCAGATGAAGAGGGAATGTGGACACTACAGGGGCTTTGGGGAGAGTGGGGAAATTCTAATTTTCAGTTTCTTACACACAAGACAAAAAAGTCAATACTGGATGGTTGGTTCATAAATTAAAGCACATTTGTTAAAATGAATCATCTTGAGTATGGGTTTGCATGATAGGTTATGGGTAAAATCAGAGATAAATCATATAAAGTCTGTATGCTTCTCTAAATCTTATCCAAATGTAGTTATAAAAATTAGACTAACAACTCTTTGGGATATTGTTTCTTGGGATATTTCCAGTGTGTTCCATGTTCAGCCAAGACATAAAAATTATTCAATGAAAGTGTATTATTTCATTCTATGTGAACCTTGAAAATGTAAAAATCTCATTTGCTTTTCTAGTGAATTGCTTTTAAATTTGAAATTCTGAACTTTGCTGAGGCTGATAAAACACTTCATTCATAAACTTAAGCTGATCTGTTTTATTAAAATCTAAATAAGGAAAATAGGGATGTATTTCTATCCTTTATATTATTTTTATATACAGGAGATTTGTGTTCTATTCAATAATAGTGTTTTTGTAAATTTAACATCAACTTCCATTTGTAATGTGCTGATAAATAAAAATTCACACTTGCACACTTGCTTGCCTAGTCACAAAGACTCTAAAATAACCTGCCTTCTTTGCCTCCTATCACAACTGTACACAAACTGTTTGTGATCCATTTATCCATCTTTAAATTACATCACCTCTCTGGATTACATGGAAATCACAATCAACTTTCTTCTTGAGCTCAGTTATCTATTATATGTCACTTTTTGTATCATTTCCTTGTTGCCTTATTCCCATTGCACAGCACCTTGTCTTTTTACTCCATTATCTTTAAATGCTTTTTCAAACATTTTTTTTCTAAACGCAATCATTCTTATCTTGTTTCATATGTAATGACAAGGAAGATTATTTCCTAATCAGCTATTAAAATTTTTAAGAATACTTAAAACCAATCATTAAGTCATATATTCTACTATAATGCACTAAATAACAGAAGTCTGAAATAAATAAGATCAAGACATCTTATCTATCCAATTTTTTGTTAGGTATTAGTCTTATCACTAAAATAATGTCTCATTGAAGTATATGTAATTCTTCTAATAAGTAAAATAAAATACTATGAAAAAATAAATCACCTCTCTTCAAGTAAATTATGAGAAAGATAAGACATCCACTGATATTGAATTAAACAATTCTCTTGTTACTGCTGTTTTTTGTGGTGGTGGTAGTAGTAGTAGTGGTGGTATTGGTGTTGGTGATAGTGGTAGTGTTATTGTTGGTGACATTGACAGTGATGGTGATAATGTTGGTGTTGGTGGTCTTAGTAGTGCTGGTGGGAGTGTTGTTGGTAGTGGCAGTGTTGGTGGTATTGGGAGTGTTATTGGTGGTAGTGGTAGTATTGTTATTGGTGGTAGTGGTAGTGTTGGTGGTGGTGGTACTGTTGGTGGTGGTGTTAGTGTTGCTGTTGATGGTGGTAGTGTTGTTGATGCTCATGGTAGTGTTGGTGTTAATGTAGTCTTGTTGGTAGTAGTAGTGTTGGTGCTTGTGGTAGTGGTATTGTTTGCCCTAGTGGTAGTGTTGGTGTTGGTGGTCATGGTGTTGGTAGTGGTAGTATTGGTAATGTTGGTAGTATTGCTGCTGGTACTGGTGGGAGTGGTGGTGGTGATAGTGTTTTTGGTGTTGGTGGTAGTGGTAATGTTGGTGTTGGTGGTAGTGTTGGCTCTAGTGGTAGTGCTGGTGTTGGTGGTAGTGTTGGCTCTAGTGGTAGTGCTGGTGTTGGTGGTAGTGTTTTTGGTGTTGGTGGTAATGTTGTTGGTGCTGGTGTTAGTAGTAGTGTTGTTGGTAAGGGTAGTGTTTGTACTGGTGGTAGTGGTAGTGTTGTTGGTGTGTGTTAGTAGTAGTGTTGTTGATGTTGGTATTAGTGGTAGTGTTGGTGTTGGTGGTTGTATTGTTGGTAGTGGTAGTATTAGTGGCATTGGTAGTGTTGCTGGTGGTAGTGGTGGTGGTGATAGTGGTTTTGGTATTGGTGTTGGTGGTATTGGTGTTGGTAGAGGTAGTATTTGTGGTATTGTTAGTGTTGCTGCTGGTACTGGTGGGAGTGGTGGTGGTGATAGTGTTTTGGTGTTGGTGATAGTAGTAGTATTGTTGGTGTTGGTGGTAATGTTGACTCTAGTGGTAGTGTTGATGTTGTTGGTGGTGTTATTGGTAGTGGTATTGTTGGTGCTGGTGTTAATAGTAGTGTTGTTGATGTTGATGTTGGTGTTAGTGGAAGTGCTGGTGTTGTTGGTCGTGTTGTTAGTAGTGGTAGTATTGACAGTGGTGGTGGTGATAGTGTTTTTGGTATTGGTGTTGGTGGTAGTGGTGTTGGTAGTGGTAGTATTGGTGGTGGTGTTACTGTTGCTGTTGGTACTGGTGGGAGTAGTGGTAGTGGTGATAGTGTTTTCGGTGGTGGTGGTGCTGATGGTGGTAACTACAGTGGTGGAGGTGGTAGTGTGTGGTACCAGTGGTGCTGCTGCTTTTTGAGACATGATCTGATATTTGTAGTTAAGGCTGACCCATAAATTGATATATAGAACAAGCTTGCCAAAAACTGGTAATAATTCTCCTGTCTTGGTTTTCATAATGTTAGGATTATAGCCAAAAACTACTACCCCTGCTTGGATCAAACAGCCTTAATTTGTCTATCACATTTATTTTTATACTAGCCTGATGAAAACTAGTATGAGCTAATAAAGAGATATCTGTTTCAATAACTTTAGGTATAAAAAAGCATTTCAATAAATAATTCATTAAGCTATTTTGTAATTAAAATAACATATAGTATGAGACAATTCTTTACTTTAGAAGTCTTTAACTCTTGGTGGAATCTGATCTCTCTACTGGATTGTATTTCAATGACATGTTCAGACATATAAGACTAGAATAATGACTGTCCAGTGGCATAAAAGGTTTGTTTTTCAAATTTTCTTGTAAAAAACAAAGTCAATAAGAACAATACCAATTTGTACAGGTTAAAAAAAAATTAGTCTACATAGAACCTGGCCTGAGGATTCAAGACAGACTGAAAGACTCTTGCATTCAACCCTGAGAGATGCGTGACCTTGAGTCACAGGCTCTCAATGATGCTTTCCCTGTGCGTGTTTTGAAACTAGCTGTATAGTATAAATGACCTCAGGATGTCCTCGCAGGACTCAAAGGAGATGGTGCGCAGTATGTCTCCAATATCAACTATCCTCACAGTCATTACCATTAGGACTAGTTGTTACAAGCCACTTAAATAAGAAAGTAGCTCTCAACAACATAGGGCAATAGATGAAATGGCTCTGATTTTTAAATGTAAATCGTTCTCATTCTGATTATTTAATGCATTTTATTGTCAAAAAGAATGACATAGAAAGGTTTGAAGTTTCCGTGGGTTAAGTTACCTGATATAATGAAGAGTATGCAGAAATACTTACAGTGAATACATACCACCCCCCCCCCAACAGTTGGCTTCAGCTACATTAAGAAAAAATGCTCAATTGTCGAGTGTCAATCTTCCTGACAGTGTAAATCTCCTTAAGGCAATTTAATTCAGATTAAAAAGATAACCTTGGCTTGTGTAGCCAGAATAAGGGATCTGTTTCAAATCTGTCACGTTAGCACTATCAATAACCCACTATGACCCATGATTGAGTAGTTTTAATTAAGTTCTCTTAGGATCTTGGGGGAAGGGATATTAATCCTTCGTTAATAGTTAGAGTGAATATTGCACATATCTCAATAACTTTTGGAGTTTGTACATCCTTCCTTCCTTCCTTTTTTTTTTTAATCAAATTTATCGTTTTCCTTGCTAAAGAGCAATTCCAGTTGGGGAACTCCGGCTCCCAGGGGCTTTAACGCTACCCCACTTCCAGCACTATAAAACAGAGGCCTGCTGTTTTAATCACGCCTCTCTCTCTCTCAGTGTTGTTTGCGCCCTGGTACAGCCCATCTGCCTTGAATCTAGGGCTCCGCTGGGGCTGCACACATCTGCCAGCCAGACTACCTTCGTACACAATTACTCAATCCACCGTAAGGCGCTTTAATAAGAAACAAGTGTGACAACGGCAAGCCTCTTTTTTCCCCCTTTCTCTCTCCTCCTCCCTCTTAAACCACAGAGTCAAAGAGCCCTAATAGAGATGAAGCTTCATAGATCCGCCCAGGTGTAGGTGAAGTGGTCCAGCCTCAGGGGTAATACACGCTGTGCTCTCACGCTGAAGTTGAGTTCTCTGTCCTGACTGGCTCTCCTGCTGCACGGAGACCGCTCCTTGCCCAGTTACAAAGTCAACGTGCTTCTTGCTGCTCACGTTTATGCCTAATCCATAAGGCGACCTGGAGCTAAGTAGGAGCCTCTGACCAGCCCTCGGACTCCAGCTCAAGGACAAAGGACCACAGATGCAGTAAGTGGAAATTTTACCTTTTTTTTTTTTTTTTTTTGCTTTTACTTGGGAATTAATTAAGGGTGTTTACTCTTAGAGAATCCTCTAAAGACCGAGCAAAAGTGAGCCAGCAAAAGAAGCCTGTGTTCCTAAGCCTGTGGATTTCCCCAGGCGTCATTTCATGCAGTGTCCCAACCAGTTTTGCAGTGTCCCCGGAACTGCCACTGAAGCTTAAATACTCCACAAGTGACTCCTCATTCAGAAGGTCTGTGGGATGAAATGTGGTGCTAATAACAATGCTAACTCGATCCTGTAGCCTGGCCTATTAACGGCTATTTCTGGGTGAAATAACCTTTATTACTGTCAAAAATGTTGGTGACAAGTGCACTGTCACTGTTCTCAGAAGACAGAAGAAAGTCTTTAAGGAGCCATATCCTACTTGAAAACGGATTTCAACTTTTATTCCTGACTATAGTATTGCATCCTTAATATATCAATATAAGGGATTTCCCTGTAATTTTTGCTTAACAAATTTTTTCCTTGATCTCTGTGTCTCACTAAAGAAGCTCTTCTCAAAACTAAAAATTGGTATTAGATTGTAGCTGTAATGACAATGATAATGCAATTTTAAAAGAAAAAAAACTAAAAGCAAAGGTCATCTGTCTAATAGCCTAGGAAGAGATATTAAAAACAGATGTAGGAAATCTCAACTGTGACTTTTTGCTCTTTCATGCTTGGTTTAAAGCAGCCTCCACATTACGTTTACTTTGCATTTACAACTTTGGATTCGCCACTAAACTGTGTTTGAACTTCAAGTTCAGATGATCCCTAAGCCAAGCCATGCTCCTTGAGCCCTGCTCTGAATTTTACTTGGCTACAGGGAATCTTTTTACTACTATACATATATCTCGATTGTGTTAAGAAGCTCACTGTGGTGGACTTTCAGGTGGAATGTCAGCCAATGTAAAAGAATGTGTTTGCGCTTCAAATGTGTGACACTCTGTGTAGGAAAGAAACAAGGACATATCTCCTTATGAAGATTCAAGTTATAATAATTAATCCTTTAAATATTGTCAAACTTAATCAAACAGACAATAAAGACTGTCACTACATTACTACAATTCTACTGATAGTTTCATTAATTTTTTTAATGTAGTTTTTAGTATTGGAAGATATTGCCTAGAAGCTATTGTCATCTCATAAAACAATGTGCATGTATACAGTATATAAGAAAACACAGACGAAATGTGATTGCATTTTCTTAAATAATCCCCAATGACCAATGTTTTGCTTTTGTTTTTTGACTATTATAGATGGACCTCATTGAAAATGATGATTTAAAAACCATGACGGTAGAGCCTTGATGGCTCCTTTGTGTATTTTCAGAAATGATTTAGCCTGGATAAAGTTGCTGCTATGAGAGGTTTAATTAATTACTTTTAGTTAAATATATTTCTTTAAGAATTGCATTTGACATTACTGATGGTGGAGTAAATGCAGTTTAAAAGTCATTCTTCATGGAATACTTTAAGCAACAATTGTTGGCATTGAATAGCGGTCAATGTCTACCCCCTACAGGGAGAGAATCTAATTTCACTATGCCTTCCTCAGTGCATGAATGCTGCAGAGTACAGTTCACACATATGAATGCTGTAACTGTGTCAGTGATTCCAACAAGTGCCCCTTAATGAAAAGGTCAGCGCCATGATTAATAGGAAGCCAATTTCAAAGGCTGCACCTCACTTCAGCACTGCATTTATGTTTGTGTCTTCAGGATTTATTCATTTGCCTTTCAAAGTATAATAAAAATTGAGTAGTCCATTTTGCACAGTTTTGACGCATTTTGATTGTTAGTTCAATATTATAACAAAATATCAGTTAGCGTGCTAGGTCTAGGAAAGGGGAAAAAATCAAGTGGAAAAGCCTATGAAGCCAATAATTGAGAGCATGTGGCTGACAAATGAAAATTTCAGTTTTTACTCAGAGAGTGAGACTACACATCTTGTGCTTGAGTTTCAGTTAATCAACTTTTAAGAGGCTATCTGGGGAAAGGTGGCATGGGGAGGACAGGTTTCATGTTTAAACTCATTATGATTAAATGCTAGCTAGCTATTTGTTATCAATACAGAGACAACTCAAACACAGACTTTTTCACACAGAAGTAAATTTCATTGAAGAATACTGTTGAGTTAAAAAGAATAATTTTAACTCTACTGATAATCTCAAAGAAGCAGTTCAGAAAATGGATAACAGTGACTTCATCGTATTTGCTCCAAATATGACCTATATTGAAAACCATCAACACTATTTATCTTAAAATTTATAATTATTCTTTTTGACTGAAATTACATTTTGATAATAAATTCTGAAATTTAAGCTGTTTATAAATCACTTGGTACTTAAATATGAAATCCTATATTTTTACTTATATATGTATGTTCTAACCCTGTGGTTTTATTCCTACATGTTTTCAAACATATTAGATTGCAATGTAATCAAATAATTAAATAATACAAACAATATGATAATTTATATGAGAATGCCTATAGTTTTAGAGAAAAGGGTTTTTTTTATTTTTGAGAATCATAAATTATATCAAGTTATTTGTCTCTTAAAACTTTTTTCTTTAAATCTAAATCAACGTATAATTTAATAGCACCATGTTTACTTAGGATCAAGGATTTCAGATAGTGGATGTGCACTAAGTATGGGGACAGTATACAATATTGAATATAGTTGTCACAGAAGAAGCTCATAATGGTTACTCAAAGGATAGGCAGGATGGTAGGCTCTGGGCAGCGCCCACAGAGAGTCCTAGATGCCCTGCATCTAACATCTAAAAGCATGGCTTGGTGCTCTGAATTGGATACTTACCACTACAGACAGGTATCAGTGGATAATAGTAACTGTGCATTGAGCACCAGACTTGACTCTCTGCATCCAGTCATTATTACCCAATAAAGTGTGCAATGTTCCTTTTTCCACTCATAAATGCAAATGGAAAGAGGGAAATTGTCCATTTGTGCACAGTCTATAAACTGTGGAATGTGCATTCAGATTTGCCTTGTCATGTGTCAGACCCCTCCATTTCCTTCCACTAAGGTCTGTCCTATAACTAGTACCTTCCTTCTCAAAGCAAAGTTGAAGGACATTAATATGAAAAGTTGGGACTCAGGCAGCCTTGTTTGAAGGCCATGCAGGGTTGTCTCATCAGTAGGCACGTAGACTCCATGTTACTTTTCAAGCTTTTATTATATATGAAGACAAAGTTTGAATTGTATCTCAGAAATCAGAGGAAGAGATAATTAGTCCATAATTTCTCAGTTGCTAATTATACATTCTTCTTACTCTGGAGTTGTAGAAACATCTTCAAGATATTTCTAAACAGGCTAGAGGACCTGTCAACAGGTGGACTAGTCACAGTGGCAGTTCATTCATGGTCATCAAATGCATTTCTACCTCCGAGACTGAAGAAAATTGTTGTAAGAAGGAGGCTGCTGCTTGTTTGTCCCACATGCTCAGCTAGCTTAGCCCCGAAATAATCATACAGAAACTGTATTAATTAAAACACTGCTTGGCCCATTAGCTCTAACTTTTTATTGGCTAACTCTTACATATCAATTTAACCCATCTCCATTAATCTGTGCATCACCACGAGGTCGTGGCCTACCAGCAAAATTTCAGCACTTTTTTTTTTTGTCTATCTCTGGCTGTGATCCATGGGGTCTCCCTGACTCTGCCCTTCTTTCTCCCAGAATTCAGTTCAGTCCTCCCCACCTACCTAAGTTCTGCCCTATCAACAGGCCAAGGCAGTTTCTTTTTTTTATATTTCTTTATTTTTATTTTTCCATTCAAATATTGACACTTCCTCCTCTTCTCTCATTCCCCTCCCGCTCCCCCACTAACCCTCCTCCCTCCCCTTCCATATTTAAGAGAGGTCAGGGTACCCTGCCCTGTGGGAAGTCCAAGGCCCTCCCCCCTCCATCCCAGCCTAGGAAGGTGTGCATCCACATAAACTGGTGTTCCAAAAAGCCATTACATGCAAAAGAGAGAGGTCCCTGTGCCATTATAGATGGCTTCTCAGTCTGTCACCATTGGCAGCCACATTTAGAGAGTCCCATTTGATCACATGCTCATTCAGTCCCGGTCCAGCTGGATTTGGTGAGCTCCCATTAGATCAGGCACACTGTCTCAGTGGGTGGACCAGCCCCTTGCAGCCCTGACTTCTGCTCTACAACTCAACCTTGGGAGCTCAGTCCATTGCTCTGATGTGGGTGTGGGTCTCTATCTCTATCTCCATCCATCGGACGAAATTTCTGTGGTGATATTCAAGATATTCATCAGTGTGACTATGGGAAAAGACCAGTTCAGGCACCCTCTCCTCTGCTGCCCAAGGACCTAGCTGGGGACATCCCTGTGGACACCTGGGATCCCCCCCTCCGAGCTAAGTTTCCTGCCAACCCTAAAATGGCTCCCTTAATGTAGATATCTTCTTGCCTGCTCCAACATCTGCCCTTCCTCTATCTCCACCCTCCCACTCCCCCAGGCTCTCCCCAGTCCTTCCCTTCTC